>CM052436.1:198563709-198587259 GCA_028533085.1 Varecia variegata | reverse complement strand
TGGGGTCATTTTCTTTGGCCGAATTCAGTGAGCTGTCAGGGAACCGTAGCCGGGGTTGGCTTTGCTCACTTCTGGCCAGGAGAACACATTTTGGTCTGTTTTAACACCTGCGTGATATAATCCCATCTTGCATGATGCAGACATGGAAAGTTCCTACTTGCAGAGGAATTGTAGGCATCTTTGTTTCTGGGGTTTGAGTCAAACAAAACAAACCTGCAGCCCAAGCTCCTTGTGGGGGGAGGGAGGGGTCACAGTCTGCTGCTGGAGCTGCTCACAGGAGAGCTGGTTTCCCTCAACCCGGTCTGGGTCTGCTCGGTGGGGCTGGGGGCTACGGGCTTCTCCGCTCCACCCCACCGCAGGCTCTGGCCTCCTGCAAGCTTTGTTTCTGGGGATTAAAAGCTGCGAGGATCTGGCAGCTCTGTACACAGAGGCTAAAGCAGCAGCCCTCTCAGCACCTGTTCACTAGACTGAAGCCAGCCACCCCCTCGAAGGGGTGACATGCCAGGAGCCCCAGGAGAAAGTCCATTCATGGAGGCTCTGGAAGCAGAGATGCCACGTGCCTCCGAAACACAAATACACACGGTGACCCTCACACACCATGAGAGTCAGGTCACGGTCATGGGCGAGGCTGACCAGGCGTCGCTGTTCCTAACAGCCCCTCTGTGCTGTCCACGGAACAAACGCCACGAGGGCTGTGGCCACTGCTGCATCGTTTCTTCTCACGTCCTGGAGGCCCCTGTCCACTCCCAGTCCTTGAGGCCAGATCCGCTCCCTAAGTCCCAGAACTCAGGGCTGCCCAGCCACCTAGGAAATGGTTTTCAAAGCAGCATGATCCTCTCCATTCTAATGGTCTGCAGGTATTCCAAGCCCTGTGATTTTTAGTTGTGCACAAATGACACGCTTCCCCCCGACTTAGGGCCCGGTCCTCCCCTGCAGACTCTGTCATATCATCCTACTGAAATTTTCTGAAATTGTCTTGTTTATTGATTTATTTACCTCCTTTATTGTCATCTGACTCCCCAGACGAGAGCATGAGGTCCCTGTGGCGAGGGACCCCGTCTGTCTAATTCTGTCTCCCTGGAGCCCCTCATGGTGGCAGGTGCTCCTCGGAGCTCAGTCGGCGTGAAGTGAGTAGATAGATGGAGTAAGGGCCGCTCCGTCAGGGCTCTACTTATTCTTGATTGGTTTTTCTTGCGCCTCCTTCCAACTTGATGTCTTGCTGGACTCAAATCTCATCTGTGTGGCCAGTGTTGTCCCGGGGAACTTTCTGCAATGGTGAAAATGTTCTGTATCTGCACTGTCCAGTGTGGTAGCCGCCAGCCACATACGACTGCTCAGCACTTGAAATGTGGCTGGTGTGACTGAGGAACTGAATTTTTCAAGTAATTTAGTTTTAATTAATATAAATGTAAGCAACCCAAGGTGGCCAGCAGCTACCATGAAGGACAGCACAGGCCTCGATCCCCAAGGTCACTGTTGGCCATGGTTTCTGGATCTCGTCCTCCTGTCTGGCTGCCCCTGGCCTGTCCAGACCCCCAGCTCCCCCAGACCCCCAGCGGCAGCCTGGGGGGCACAGTCACCTGCCAGGACAGGCACCTCCTTCACCTCTGGTTCCGGGCTGGTTCTGGTGTCCACTGGGGTTGGACCAGGTCTCAATTAAATTAGAGCATCTGAGGCCATCTCAGTCTGGGCTCAGGTCAAAGGTTTCCCAAGAATACAGAACAAATGTGAACTTCCTCCCCACAGTCTGGGCTTCCCCACGACAGACCCCCAAAGCCCTAGAAATCACTGAGACTAAGCCAGGAGGCTGTGGCCTGTCGGCCAGCAGTCTCGATGGGAAGGGACAAGACACACTCAAACTGAAATGAACCCCAAATGAATATATTCACTCCAGAAACATAATGGCCTGCGGTATTTGGCTACAGGCACAGATGGATCATTGGTGCAAAATGGTGTCACCAGGAAGTGGCCTCTTTCCGTTTTCAGGCTTGTGTCCTCCTGGGTGGACTTCATGCTTGGTCACACATTTCTTATGAGGTAGCAAAGATGCCCCAGCAGCTCCGGACCATCCCACCAGCCCAGCAAGGAGGGTAGAAAGAGAAGCCTCTTCCCCAGTATCCCAGCAAAAGTCCAGGGACTGACTCAGATGGGACAAGCTGGGCTCCGGAACCCACTTCCGGATCCTATCGTGGAATGAGCTGGTTGGCAGGACCTAGTCTAGTCACTCACGAACCCTGGAGCTGGGGGTCGGGAGTGGGGGCACGTTGTTTCCCACAGAGGAAAAGTACTAGCGAACTAGCAGTGAGTCAGGCCAATCCCTTCTTGGAGCCCACACTCAGGTGGGGAGGGGGAGAGATGGTCCCCAAGTTAACAGGTACTCAAGGTCCTTTCAGATGGTGGTGAGTGGTCCCGAGAAGAGGAAATATGGACATGCTACAAAGTTGCATCCCTAGTTGTCTCCTGTGGGCAGGGGTCAGGGAGGCGCTGGCCCAGAAAGGGACACTTGGCAGAGCCTAAAGGTGAGAAGGGGCAGCCACACACAGGGCTGGGTGGGGAACGAGCCTGACCATCTGTGACACAGAAGGAAGGTCAGTGAGTCCGGGGTGGGGGGTGGACAGGCCCCCTCGGCCCCGGTGCCTGCACATCTGGGAGTATCGCCAAGCTTCCAAGCTCCTTTCCAGGCAGAGAAGCGCCCACCCTGCACAGCAAGGGCTGCTTCATGGTTGGGAGGGGGTGGGTGTGGGGAAGGGGGTCCCTGATGTCCCAGTTGGTAGCCCAGGGCTGGCTTCTTCCCCATCAGGCCTCCGCCATCTGTTTGGGGCATCTCAGAATGAGGAGCAGGACATGTGGCTGTCGCAGATGCGCACCTGCTGACAAATTCCCAGCCCGGATTGCAGCCCGCGCGGGCTTCCCTATGCGAGTGCAGGCGACACCGCCGAGGGGACTTCCCTCCCCTTGCGATTTCCTTCTGGCTCTGCCCACGGGAAACTGGGCTGTTTGGCTGAGGCTCCTTTTTTTATTTGGTTTTCATACTTTCCAAATAAGGTGGAAAGGCAAAACATGTGCATAATGCATAATTATAACACTTGGATTTATTTAACTTTATCCCTGCAATTTCTCAAGTGTTCTTGCAATGACAGAACACCATTGTATATGATAAGACACACTTTGGAGAAAGTGACATCACTGCCACTTACCGGAACGGAAGGCATTTTAAAGCAGCTATTCACATGTGTGAGTGCGTGTGTCATGTCTATGTCTGTATGTGTACTAACCATGTCTCTTATTTTCTATATTCTGATAGGATTAGCCAATCCCTAGAGACAGGAAACAGCTCACCTGGAATGTGCCCTTCAAATGCAAACTAGATGGAGCCCCCACACCCCACCCACCTCCCTTATCAGTGCTCACACTCCAGGAGACAACTAGGGACAGAGCCTGCTGACACATTTCCAACTAGCCAACCCTACTCCTGCTTACTCTGCCTACCCATTCATTCCTGGGAAAACCACAACAAAGTCTCTAGCCCACGTGTCCCCTCGCTCCCTCTGCCTCCCACCAGCCCGGGAGCTCCCGTGTGGCCCTGCCTGGCGTGTCATGCCTCCTGTTTCTAAGGATTTGGAGTATGACAAATTTGTCCCTTCACAACAGCCCTTTCTGCGTCTGTGTGCCTTACCAAACCTCACTGAAACAAATGCCCAATGGAAAGAGTGTGCCTCTGTGTGTCCTAGCCTGCGGTCATGCACGCCACAGCCGCACACACAGTCACCGGTCCCCTCGTGTGTATTTGGACAACGTGTCACTTTGCATCACAAAGACGCGGAGTGATGTCAGAGGCGCCATGAATCATAATGACAGCTCCGGGCCTGGTATCCAAGAGACCCCCACATGCTGCTAAGTCACTGTCCCCCGCTCTGAGAACCGGTCACTCCATTTGAGCCTCCAGTTGAAGGGAACTAAATTACATCAGGATGACCCGTATTGTGCCACAGCCAACGACCCGGTTAACCTCGGGTTAATTTTCTGCTTCTTGGTGTCCTGGGAACGGGTGGTGTTTACTCCGATTGGGACAAACCTTTATTACTGTGCCCAAGTGTTTGCTGCTCTGGGCCGAGTGTTTTCATGGAAATTGGCTGATGGGCCCCAGCCCGGCCGCTGAAGTTGCAGAATGCGAATGAGGTCCTTTTCTTTCTCTGTCTCCCATCCTGATTTGCATGACTAAGCTTTTATGCCTTTTTAAAAAATGTGTTTGTTTGTTTCTTGATTGTTGCTCTGTCTCCTATGGAGGGAACAAATTACTTGCCCACCAGGCAGGGACCCAAATTTGGCAGCAGTCCAGGCCGGGCCCCAGGATGTGGGGCTGCACCATTACACTGGGCCCCAGCAGCCTCCTTCACGAGGGAGCTTTGATCCCAGCGAAGGAGAACGGAAGGGAAGGGGAGATCACCTGGGAGAGAGGAGGAAAGAGGGACGGGGGAGGTGCCAGGCTCTACCGCAACCAGCTCTCCTGAGAACTAACAGAGTGAGAGCTCACCCGAGGGACGGCATTCATCTATTCATGGGGGATCCGCCCCACTGTGTCCCCAGACAAATCCCATGAGGCCCCACCTCTGACATTGGGAACCAAATTGCAACAGGAGGTTTGGGAGGGACAAACATCCACACCGTGGCAGCTCCCCGGTAGATATCACTTCTCACGTGTCAAGGCCCCGCTCCCTGACACCCCCACAGGTTCTCACTCTACTTTTGCAAATACAAACCAGATCATGTCACTCCCCTCCTTAAATCTTGCCCATGATTTCCTATTGTACTGAAAATCCAAACTCCTTACTGTGCCCTGCGAGGTCCTGCATGACCTGGGCTCTTAACATTCCTTAGCACGCAGAGACCTGCCTTGCTCACAGCAGTTGCACTCGCTGCCTCTCCCACCCTGGACACGTGCTCCCCAGCATTTAGCACAGCTGCCCCCAAGGTTAGTAGCTCAGAGCCCCCCGACTACACTGGATAAAGTAGCCTTCCACGGCCACTGATTTTTTATCACACCATCCTTCATAGCACTTATCACAGTCCAAAAGTATTTATTCATTTGTTATCTCTTGCTGTCTCTCCAACCAGAATGGAAGCTCCGTGAGGACAGAGACTTGTCTGTCTTGCTCAGTATTTTATCCACAGCACCTAATATAGCCTGGTGTGTTCAGTGCCTAAGGGATATTTGTTGAATGACTAAATAAGAGGAAGTCCCTGTGATCAGCTGCAGCCAGCCTGCCCTGTTTGCCTGGTTCCAGGTCTCAGCGAAGGCTAAGCACATGCACAATCTTTATTTACCATCTTCTTCTCCCGTACCTGGTGGGCAGCTCCATGTATGAGTCAGGGCTGGTAGCTGCAAACAACAGAACTCCCTCCCGTAAATTTAAGCAAAAAATAAACTTACTAAAACATAGTGGGTAGCTAGGAGATTTCCCAGAAGGACCAGATAATTAAACTTAGAAGTTACAGAGCCAGGAACTTGGTCCAAAAAATCATCCCACAGAGCCATTCGCATAAAAATACCTCTGGGCACAGACTACAGCCCCACTATCCAAAGCACCAATATGGGACTCCAACATCTGACAGCCCACACACTCTTGCCATATACCCTCTGGACCTGAAGGTAGCTCCCCCCACTAATGGCCCACCCCCAGAAATGATTTCATGAGGCTGCTGTTTCTTAAAGTTATAAGATTCCAATTCAAACTTTATGTCTGTGGTTGCATATGGTTACCGTGACCAGAGTCGTCGACCTGGCCCTAGCCGAGTCACCTAGGAGGCTGCATACCTGAGCAACTGGCGTCTACAGGAGGGGGAGGCATTTACATAGTGTAAAGTTTGCCCAACATAAGAAAGTAGTTCAAAGGTTCCCTATGGCTGAAAGGAAGGGCAAATAGTCTCTAAATCCTTTAGGCAGGTGGCCACGGAAGAGCCATTTCCCCCCTTTAAGCCACTGGCTGGTACCACACCAGACACTGCAATAAATCATCCTCTAGTTATGTCTCTCCGCGGCGCTGACGGACAGCGCTGAACCCACATCCCGAAGGAAGGCCTTTGTCTTTTCAGGTGGTTGGACTGTTGTCGTAGCGGCTCTCATCATCCCTGCTCAGCACGAAGCGAACCTCAGGATGGACGGGTTGTGCCTGAAAGAGTTTTATGCGCTAAGCCTCAGAGGCAGGCACAGCGTGGAGATCACGGGGTCCCTCCTGCTGTACACGCACAAAAGGGAAAGTCAGGCAGAGACAGGGCTGCTCTGGTTTTAAGACTCACCTTTGCTCCCCTCCGTTCTCTCCTTCAGAAAATATGCATTGAGTGTCAGCCGCATGCTGAGCAACTTGCTGGAAGCTGGCCGTACACTGCTGAGAAAAAATAGACATGGTTCCTACCGCCAGGGACACTCATTTAGGGTAGAGGCTGGGAGGAGAAGTATTAACCAGGGAGTCATTGAAACAAATGCACTATGGAGACTAAGACAAGCGTGGCTTTCTAAAGTCAATAAAATCATGCTCCTCTCCTGCTCAGAATCCCCCTGTGACTTCGTCCCCCCACCCACACAGAGCAAACTCCAGCCTCCTGCAAGCCCCATGGGATATGACTCCTGGCTGCTTCTCTGACGGGCCCCCTGACATTCTGTCCTGCCTGTCGGTGCCCCGTGCAGAGCTGCACACGCAGGAGACACGGGAATGAGGGGCAGGAATAACATTTGTCCAGCACTGGCCATGTGCCGGGCCCCCTTCCAAGAGCTTCACATGGGACTAATTTATCTAATCTCCACATCAACCCTATGAGCTGGGGCTATGATTGTCACCATGGGAGGGAGGACACAGAGGCACCAGGAGATTAAGTCATTTGCCTGAGGGCTGGTGGATGGCTGAGCTGGGGTTAAATCTCAGGCCGCCTGACCCCAGAGCCCCTTCTGTTACTCCTGTACACACAAGTAGATGCATGCACACAAACACGTGCAAACACACACACATGCATGCACACAAACACATACAGAGATGCATGCACACAAACACACATACAAAGATGCATGCACACAAACACACACACACACACATGCACACACACGCAGAAGCTCTAGAGGAACAGCAAGTGAACAACACTTAGTAGAAACGTGTTAACCCCCCATGGAGAACAACATGACTGGTATCTGTGAGGGTGTTTTCCATGAACTAACTGTGAGTGTCTGAGCTACACCTACCAGGTATATGATCAGACATAAGAAGGGGCTGGGGTCACATGGAATCCTGATTTTTGTAATTCCAACACAAGAGTCTTTGCCAATGCTGGGTTTTCAGATACAGTGTGTGCTGACCAGCCCAGGCTGTGCCAAAAACAGACTGCTTTTAAATCCAGGTTCCATCTCTTACTAACTCTGTGATAAACAGAAAACACGTCAGTGTTCTGGACCTCAGTTTTCTTATCTGTGAAGTGGGGCTAATAACATCATCCGTCTGCAAGGGCTGTTGTGAGGATTCAATAAGATTACGCCATGAAGTGCTTAGAGCTGCCCTTGGCTCACAGTCAGTGCTCAACAAGTGTTTGCTGATATAGAGAATGTTCTGTCCATAAGCATCTCCTCCCCCAATTCCTCAGCACCAGACAGACTCTGCGAGCCCTCCACAAACAAGATCCACAGGTGGTATCATTGTTTCAAAGCGTCCTTGTTCCAAACACCCAAAGTCTCATACCTCAACCAGAAAATCTCCTGGGCCTTTGTTTCACTATGCTGGGCTCATACGATCCGAGGTCACGCAATTTTTTTTCTTTTCTTGGCCTGTTTCTGTTCTGTATGGATCAACAAGAGAGATAACTACTGTGCCTGGGTTTTGTGTTTTAATACTTTTAATAATGCACAGGAAATTGAACGGCTCAGGGACTCAGCGTCAGAGGGACGAGTCGTCACTGTCAACAGACCAAGGGGAAGGGGGAGATTCAAGGGCAGGAAAGAGAAGGGCCCCGGGGATGGGCTTCCACGGTCTAAATTAAATTAGATGTTGTCAGTGCTTTCTTCACATCAGAAGTTTCCAGTTAGAGAAAGGATGGGGCCCTCCAGGCAGCGAGTTGAAAATGAGGAATTTAGTCCCTTGCATCCCCAGTTAGAACAAAGCTGGGTCCCTCACCCCCCAGTGCCACTTGCCCAGCTGTTCCCAAAATGCACCCATGTGGCTGTCCCCACCTCCCAGCCTTGAACTTGCTGTTCCTTCTGCTCAGACCTCACACACCCACGTCTTCCTCCACATTCGGGTCTCAGCCCTAGCAGGGCTCAGGGGGGCCCTCTGCCCAGACACTATCCACGGGGGTCCACCACAGTGTGTCTTCACAGCACTGTCACCATCTGCAAAGCTCTCATTTACTCATGGGCTCACCTATGTTTTTGTGAATTTTCAGGGTAAGCCCCACGAGAGCAGGAATCTCCTCTTTCCTGTTTACCCCTCTCTCCCCCACACACCTAGAATGTGCCAGGCATGTGGTGCAGGTGCTCAGTGAATCCTTGTCAGGTGAGCGAACGAATGAATGGATAACTTTGTCATGTAGTGAGGTTTGCTCCTTTTTCCTTAGCAGGAGAGTTGGGCACAAATCCCCGAGCCTGTGTGCTCACTGGTGGTCTCGTGATGCCTTGAACGTGAATCTGCTCATTCACTCTCGTTTCCCTTTAAACGCCAGCTTCCTGGCCAGACTCCAAATGCCTTGAGGGCAAGGGTTGTGCTTCGTGCTTCTATGCATCCTCCACAATCTTTGGACTTGGCCAACTCTCAAAAGATAGCCCAGGATTGGATTGGATGGGGTCATGTTGGGGTGGGTTGGGGTGGGTTAGGGTGGGCTGGGTGCACCGCACTGGAACATGGAAACTGAGTCATCATCTAGAAAGTCTGGTCACTTCTAGGGTATTCCAAACAGCGCACTCCTCATCAATAGCAGCTTTTTGGCCTTTTGCACAGCCCAGATGACTTTTCCCTCCCAGACCCACTTCTGGCACACTCCTACTCATCCTTCTAGTGCCGTAACTTGCTCATTTCTCCCATGCCGTCCCACTCCCACCCTCAGCCCCAAAGCTGATCCTTCCCTCCCTATGATAGCACAGATTCCCTAGTGCCTCACTCAGGTTTTTTGAACCAAGAGCCACACACACAGAGAAATTGGTTTTTGAACAAATGATCAAAGTAACTATAAAAGGAGGTGGAAAGGAAATCTAAGAACTAGACAGAGATACAAGCAACATGTTTAATACCCACGTTCCCCTGCCAGGACGTTGGGCCCATGAGGCAGGGATGCTCTCATCTTCCTGCATCCAGCCCTGGCCTCATGTAAAATCTCACCCAGAGGCCACAAAAAGCAGGTGTCAGCTGCAAGCTCAGGACAAGGCCACCGAGGGGAGAGGAACTGCGTCTGCAGGGCAACCCAAAAGGCCCAAGCGGGAGGCAGGTCTAGGCTGGTGCTTTAAAGAACAGCAGACTCCTGCTCATTCGACAAACGCTGGTTGAGGACCTACGATGCCCCATGTTCTGTCCTCAGCACTGGAGCTACGACAGTGAACAAAACCTTCTGATGGGAAGAAAGACAATTAATAGATCAAAAACATGCAATATAGACGGTCCCTGACTTAGGATGGTTTTGATTTCACCATAGTGCACTCCACGGATGTTTAAGGCAGGCAAGGCTCAACTGTGATGTTCGGTAGGTTAGGTGTATCTTACGCATTTTCAACTTACAATATTTTTGACTTACGATGGGTTTGTGGAGATGTCACCCCTTCGTAACTCAAGAAGCATCTGTAAAGTCAAGTGAAGAGTGCTATGGAGAAAATAAGGTGGCATGATAGCATCACAGAGATGCAGAAGTTACTTTAGACGGGGGAGTCAGGAAAGCCTCTTGCAGGAGAAGACTTTAGGGAAAAGATCTGAGTGTGTGATGGGAAGCAGAGAGGGCGTCATTTGGTGGCTCCCTGGGGAAAGAGCCTTTCGGAGCAGGGAACAGCGAGTGGAAACAAGCGGCTTGTGCATGCGTTTGGCCTGTGTTGGAGGAAGAACCAGGGCCTGTGTGGTTGCCGGGAGTGAAGGAGGCCGGAGGAGCAGAGGTCCGAGACAGGCGCACATACACGACGTGTGGGGCTGACACACGGGTTACGAACCATTGCACATTCCAATTACACCTTGGGGTACTTTTTAGTATTTTCAAATGTTTGATAGCAATTATTAATATTCCAATATCATAAAACCTTTCAGAAAGAATGCTTTAGACAGAAGCTCTTCTCTGTATTGGAAATGTGTCCTCTACTGATTAGGGGATAAGGATTTTAGATTAGAGATCTCATCCTCGCCACTCTGACCTCCTGATCTATTGGCAAAATCCTGATTTGTCAGGATGCTAATTTCCTACAGCAGAGCACAAAACGTCCCAGCCCCTTTCCTGTTCTGCTGCACACCCTTGGCGATGATTTCTGCCCCTTCCTCGTAAAAAGACCAGAGCTATGAAAATGAGCACTAAAGGCAAACATCAAAGAATGGTCCCTTCCGTTCCAAGCAGCCAACCAGAATACCTGGAAAACAGGAAACCTTCCCTGTCCCCGTAGCACAGATGGGAGGAATTGGGCTCACAAAGGAACCTCGGGATCTCACCACGGAGACCGTGGTCTGCTCTGTTTATGAGCTTAGCCCGTCAAGCTCTGTTGGGTCTGGTTTTGTGTGAGGTTTAACAGGATTTCAGACTTGGGGGTGGCCTCTTTGGATTTTTTTCCTTTTTGATGCTTAAAAATACCCCATGACACCAAAGAAACAACTGGTGGCCGAGGAGATTGGAATTACACGAGATGTAATTCCCTTTCGTATAAATGTTGAAGGGTGATGGGTCATCTCTGGAGTTGTGATTTTCCTCCTGCAAGAGCCAAGAAGCTGAGAATTTGGGTTAAATAAAAATGGCTATGAATAAAGTGTGATCTCAAGGACGCCACCTTGAGGTTCCAGTTTCAAACCCTACAAACCGAAAGCAGAACATTCATGAGACGGGAGCACTACAGCGTGCGGTCAACTGCTGGGCCCCAGGGTGCAGATCAGAGAAGGCACAGTAGGTCCCTTTAGGTTTACGATTTCTGTGTACGTGTGCGTAACACAATGATTCACAATGTGTATATTATTGTCTTACAGGCAGTTTTGAAAAGTTGAGGGGTTAATTTTGGTTTGCACAATGAAATTATTAAAGGCTAATTTTTTTAAAAGACAAAATCATTACTGTCACACAAACATTAAATGAGTATGTGTTAATGGTTTTATTTAAATCAGTAATTAATGAGAGAACCAGGAAGGTTCTAAAACCAATTCAAGGGGAAAGTCCAAAGAAGAGATACATTTGTAGGCTAATAGGGACGCTGAAATGCACTTGATTAATAGATGCAAAACTGGTGTCTTCCGTAGTGGAGGAAGGGGGTCAGCTGAACCCCTACTGCACATATTGTGCATTGCTATGGACAGGAATAGTCTGCATTGCTACCAGCTTGCTACAAATCCGCCTCTCTATATACAGCACTGCAAAATAGTCTAGCCAAAGACAACAAAAGGCAAAGGTCACCTCCGTTGATAAGCTAATCAAGCCACCTACTAAATTTCAAAATCTTTCCCATTTTTTCCTTCCAGGGGCTACTGGCATTTAGTCAACAGGAGCCCACGACGCTGGAACTCCCACTACCCGCGAGACAGTCCCGTACCATAAATAACTGTACTGCATCCCCATGACTTTTAAGTGTCCTTCTACATATTCCCACAGATCAAAACTCTGTTTATACTTGAGTGGGCCTCAAACCTAACTGCACAGGAACACAAAGCATTTTTTGCACCTTTTAATGTACATTGAATGCATTTTACTATGGTATCCAACCCCCACCCGTTCTTTTATTTCCTGTATTTCTTAGACAGGGTGGCCTCTGGTTGTCTTGCTGCTTTTAAATCCAGACTTATTCTTCAACAGCAGGAGCAAACAGCTCACTGATGTTTTACACCTTACAGTGCAAGCTGTTCCTAGGCATGTATTTATGATATGTTAATTTTGTGTAATTCTATTGTTTTGTTATTTTTATGATAAGTAATATTCTACAGTTAGTTTCCTATTATTTCTCCTTGATATTATAGTTAAGACAATAGTCTGATTTTTTTAAATTTTGCATATAGGTAGGTCACATCATTTATGAATTTCATTTCAGGAGTGTAAGGAAGCTTTATACAACATCTGTCCTAACTGTGGGGGTTGAGTCCGTCAGCTGGGTTGAGAACCACTGTTCCCCTGGAATACCATCCTCAGGTGCTCCCCTTTCTCCAGTAACAGCACCCCAATTCTCTCTGGGGGAGCAAAGCTTTCCCTGCTGGGTACTGTCGGGAGCACCTGCCAATCAAGGTAGCTGGTCCCACCCAAAGGGTGTAAATGGAAGTGAAGTGTGGCAGCTTCTTGGAATGTTCCTTGAAAAGAAACCTGGCACTGTAACCACTTTGGACTTCATTTCTTCTTCCCTCACTCTGGCTGCTTTCAGAGCAAGATGTCCAGTGCTAGAGCTGGGGTGAGTAGCCGTTGTGGACCACGTACTGTTCCTTGGAATAGAAGCCACCAGGACAGAGAAACGAGAATGAAGAAATCAGGGTCCCTGAGTGCTTGGTGGACCAGTGCCCCCATGCCAGCCTTGGGCTATCACCCCGGCTATCAGATGGGAGAAAAGTAAGTGGCATGTCTGTTGAAATACTTGTGATTGGGAGGGCTGATACTTGCAGCAGTAATCTGTACCAGGTAATCCCGGCTGATACAGTAAGTGGTAATTTATTTATCATAAATCATAGAGAAGAGAAACCACAAATCGACACAGCAAAACATTCTGCATCCAAAGCGTGCAGAGTGGTCCACAGGGTGCTGTTTGCTCTCTTCCCATATGTGGAGGTGAGAGGAGAGACAATGAAGTCACTCTGACTTGTCCTGCCTCCGGAGTTTATTTATTCCTTTCTTTCCTATCTTCTTTTCAAAAGTCATGGTCTTGGGTGAAGCAAAAACAAGAAAAGAAGATTGAATATGAGCTGTAAAGCCATGTTTGGAAGGAACCTAAAAGGTTCAGATAGAAAAGATCATGCCTGTTCCTAGACTGCATGATTCATCGCCCATCCTTGGCTCACAGCTCCTGGTCTGAGCTTCCAGGCCCTGCTCACACCAAACCTCTTCCAAGATGCCTTCTCTTCTGCCCTAAGAGCATTGGTCAGGCTCCCATCACAGCACAGACTCTAATAGATTCTAAACCTCCACAAACATGTCATCACAAACACTTTGTATTCTCTTGCCCAGGATCTCTTCTCCTTCCTTCAAACACCACCCTTTGTGGATCCCTACTTTCCCAATTTCCAGTCCAGATGACTTGGTGGAGCCCGTCCCCCTCGGGAATGAAAGACATCCTGAAGCCCAAGCCAATCAGTATGTACTGTTAATGAGACTACGGTGATTGGTCCAGGAGTAGTCACATGACCTAACCTGGTCCAATCAGAATGAGCCTTGAGACCAGGACGTGATGGCTCTAGTATGGTCAACTAAGCCTCTGTTAGGCCAGTGTCTTCTTACACACAACAACTATAAACTCTGGACAAAATCAAAAAACAACTACCCCTACAGCTCAAGAGAATTTAAAAAAGCAGACAGACATGGGAGGGGCATTGGTGCTTGGACAGCTTTTAGCTTGAGGGGAGGTTCCAGGTTACCTGAGAAACAGGTAAAACTCTAACCTGAAATCAGTAGTCTTATTGACTTGGAGAACCAGAGGACAGGGTTCTGGGCAACCACAGCCATTGGAAAGAAGGAGGGAAATTCCAAAAGCAGAGAAAGATCAGAGATAGGAAACCCCAAATTTGATGTATAAACTCTCCAAATCTCTAGCTGGCCCCTAAACCACATGTGTGTGAGGCAGATCCAAGCAGCCCAGCTAAGGCTGCCACAGAACTGAACTGAAAATGGAGCTTTTTCCCACTGCAGGAGATGCAGACCTTTTCAATTTAAGTTCAACTGCTTTAACTGCCTGCATAAAAGATTAATAGTCTTCACAGGAACACAACAGAATCCAGAGTTAACTACAATACATCAGTCACAATATCCAGGATATAACCCAAAATTGCAGGAAAACATGACCAAGTTTCACAATACAAGACAACAATAGAGACTTATCTGAAGATGAGTGATATGCTCAAATTAGCAAACAAGGATATTATAAGTATGCTGAAGGATGTAAAGGAAAAATCATTCATAATGAATGAATAGATAGAAAATCACAATTAGAATGAAACTCAGAATTTTTATATTAGCCAACAGATAAAGTGTGAAGCTCATTCTCACACAATTCTTTTGACCCAAAGGAAGAGCTTTAAGTTTCCTGGGGCCACAAAACAGAACCTGAGAATGAAACAAATACAGCAGAAAGAAAATCTAAGAATGAGAGAAAAACCTGGTATTAATGGGATTAAGTGCTTCAATCTAGTCATACCTGAAGCCAGTATATCCCTTGGACTTTAATGTGAATCATTACATTTCCCTTTGTTGATGCAACTTTGAGTTTTTCGTCACTTTTAGTAGAAAGAGCTATGCTGATTGTCTTATGTAGGGTCCTCCCAGAAGCAGGTGCTAAGACAAATTTGAGTGAAAGTAATTTATTTGGGAGATATGAAAGCAACAGTAGGGACATAGGGAATTGTGATATGAAAAAGGAATCACTCCCGGGTGACTTAATGAGCAGGTTCTAGAATAGGCAACTAGCATTCAATGATATTGAAACCTCAAGGAGTTTGTGAAGAATACACCGAATTATCCCACTTGAAGGGCAAGAAAGCTGGGATTGTTAGCCACCATCTCAATCCCATCACTGATTGGGGGCTGTCCCTGGGCTGCTAACTCTTTGGCACGTCCAGCCTGCCCGACACACAGGCTGAGCACACTCCAGCAGCCAGAGAAAGTTCTTAGGCAGAGAGCTGCAGGTGCTCACAGTAGATGTCTTTGGCATTTATCGAACAGTGAGTGCCGAGGAGAGGCAGGTGGGGCACTGACAGCATCTACAAATTAGTGCACATTACTGGCTTCTGTGCGATTCTGGGAGTCTTTTGGAACATAATACTTTTTTCCCTGGGTTGGGCAAGAGGAGTATTTTATATGGTTGGGGAGGGCGGGACAAGGCCTGCAGTAACAGATTTTCTACTTATTAGAGACTAATGGAAATTCAAAATGAAAGTAACGACATGGCCAACTTTAAACAATTCCCCACGCGATAAGAAAAGGGAGGATTTCCGATATGCTCGAGAACCAACATCTTACTTGATGAAAGTTTTGAAAGGTACTAAAAGCCCAGAGCATTTCTTTGCTTTGCCTTTCACAAAATTGAAACTGAACATTTCTCTACCAGCCTTTGCAGCTGGAACAACAAGGCAAAGGACAGCTACAGGATAATGTGGGCTGTATCTTGGTCTCGCAGGGCAGCTGCCCACAGGTGGAAGAAATAGTCCCTCAACAGGTGTCGTGCCCTTCTGAAAAGGCACCTAGTGCATCGACACCTGGACACTCATAACAGACAAACGGGGAGGGAGGGGTGAGTAGTTACCATTTAACCAAAGGAATACTTTACTTCCAACTCAACCTACATTTATTGAGTAGCTCTTAGAATTGCCAATCAATAGAATTGTAGAATTGTGGATTTAATTTGGTCCAATCCCCTAATGCCTTCATTTTGCCTGTCTCCAGAATTTCATCCACTCGTTGAACAAATATTTTCTGAACATATACTATGTGCCAGGCACTGTACTGGGTGCTGAAGACACAGCAGTGAACAAGGCAGAGAAAATTTTATGCCTGTGGAAGTTTGGCTATAGAGAAGAAGGTGCTAATAGCTAATAATTACATGGCACTTACATGTGCTGTGCAATATGCTATGTGCCTTACAAGTGTTCTCCCACGAAATCTTCTACAATTATTCTATACTGTGGTGTTCTTATTATCCCCAGTTTATGGGATAGAGGCATAGAGAAATTAGGACACTTGCCCAGGGTCAGATTACCAGGAAGAGATGGAGCCTGGATTCAAACTCTGCCCTCTGACTCAATTCCAGGCTCTTCCTCTCTACTCTCTGTCTCCTCTGTGGGGTGTCTATTCTGCAAATATTCCTTAACTATCTACTATGTGCCAGGCACCATGCTGGGCGCTGGGGCTGTAGTGATGAAGGAAAATAAATGTGACTAGGGCTGGCATGGAGCTTCCATTCCAGTCACAGTCAGCACAAGTCAATTCATCCATCAGTTTATCCACTAACTGAGTTATTACTAAATGACAAGTATGCAGCTACCAGCTCTAGGGGTGGCAAAGATGAGAAAGACCTGCTCCCAGCCTAGTGTAGAGCGATTTGGAGGTGTGTATACTTATGTCACAGCCCCAGCCACCTCCCCTGCTGACAGGGTGGAATGAAGAAGATGTGTGCATTCAGGTGACCCACCCTCCCAATCCACATGCTTGGGTGGTCCCGCCATATAGGGCAATACTTGCATGGCTACTAAGTAGTAGATTCTGGAGCTTAAAGTTCATGTAAAGGGGAGGCTGCCCTGTGCTACGCTTAGCCCAAGTCCCAGGCAAGGCATCATGAAGTACGAGCAGAGGCGTCCAGTAAGCAGGGGACACCAGTCTACAGAGAAGCTCCAAGAAGCTCTCAAGAAGAACAAAGACGTGAGTCCTGGTGTAGAGGAGAGAAAACCCAACCTTGATCCTCTCCTGCACGTGGATGGTCATGGTTTGAATGGGCTTAGTCCTTGTAGATCTGGTGAGGACCTCCGTCCAAGGGAAAGCCAGACCCGTACAGCACAATGTCAAATCCATTTGGAATTCTGCCCAATTCAGCACAGCGGGAAGGCGTATGTGCACACACATTAAACACATTAGAATGCTAACCGAGGTGGCCAAGGGACCTCTGGAATCTGCGCAGGTGTAGCGGATACTGTTGCTGCCTACCCAGCATTCACAAGCCTGTCCTCACAAGAAAAGCTCCTTGACTTTTCAGGAATCCCCTAGTTCCTGCATCCCAGGGACTCAGGGAAGTTCATCCCACACCCATCACAGCCACAGCGCTGTTCTAAGGATGATCCTACTCATTTGCACGGACAGTGACTCGGCCACAAGCACACAGGCGATGTAACCGAGGCCAAGGAGACACAAGAAGGAGTTTGCCTGTGGTTTCCAGGAAACCTCCCGCTTGCTCTTCTGAAAAAGTTTCCAAATGTGACCTGATTTCTCCTTTTGCAGGGAGGAACTCCAGCCTTAGGATGCAGCCAAAACAGAACAGCAGAGCCAAATGGAAAAGGTCTGATCCTTGGAGACATCTTGGGATTGCTGGATCATGTCTAGATTTATATGAACCCACATACTTTGTAATTATTTAAGCCAATTTCAGTATGCATTTCTATTATTCGTACCAAAAAGCATCCGGATACACAGTTCGTTTGCAGTGTGCTTTGGAGAGCTATGAGCTGACTTTTTTGTGTTCCACATTTTCAACAAGAATGTTCAAAGTTCAAACCACGTTTGGGAGGTGCCACATACCTCACCATCGCCGGAGAGGCCGTAAAAGGAAGAATGTTCATTTTGAAAAGAAGGTGATTTGTAAACGGTTGATATTGGCTTGTGTTTTGAAAATAGAATGCTCCCAAAAATTGATCAATAAAACTGCCAAAAGTGCTTTCAGCCATGCTAAACTGAGGCGATTTCTTTCTCTGGCAACTGGGGCACTCTGTATTCTGGGATATGTTCGCTGAGTTACTTTGAAGGGCCTCGCTCAATTCTGCCCACCTGACTGTGCCGAGATAAACGTGTGAAACGTAATATTTACACTGGTGTTTGGTTGTCAAGTGTGACTACATGGATGAGACCGAGACAGAGACAGAAAAAGGAAATGCAGCCCCCTCTCCCAACTCACTGTTTCCCAAGTTTTCTCTCTTCTGTTAAACTTCTCCAAACCAACTCTCCAGAGTGACGACGTGATGGGGAAAGTGGACACTGTCATCCATTGTTCCAGACCTAAAATCCGGACTCCAAGAATTCCTTGTTGCCCTTGGAGCTATTTTAAGGTTTAACATTTAAACCAGATTTTAATTTTCTATACATTTTCCAACATTTCCACTAAATGTAATCCATATGGATAGATTTTTTTTTTCCCTTAAAAGAGAAAATATGACTTCGGCAGGAGCGCTGGTCTTGTGGGTGCGTCCTCCCGTGGACTCCCTCCGTACTGGGAAGGAGAGAGCCTGCCTTCAATATAAATGCAAAACACTCCAGACATTCATGATTATCTGTGCTGTGCATGAATAGCGACAGCAGCTTGCAAGTGGGCAGGACTTGGCGGGGAGGCCCTGCCGCAAATCTACCGCCACCCCAGCACGCTCCAACACAGCGCCTGTGAAATCTGCCTTCAGTCACTAATTTCACACTCCAGGGACAGAGCTGCGAACAGCTCAGAGCACATAATTCTCATTTTAATAACAGTTTCCTTAACCTTCAGACACCCTTTCGTGGCATTTTTTCCACCTTTTAAAAAATTAAAATGCTCCATTCCTTTAAGGTGAAATCTCAAGTTTACTTTTGTTTAATCATTTCTTTACCGTGTTGACTTCGCAAACAGCAGACCTTTTATTTTGTCTTTAGATCATTTGTGGAGCTTTTTCTGGCCCGGTTACATTTTTAAAAAATAAAATGAATCGTTCGCATATTCTGCATTCATTTTTTGTCCCCTCTCCTACAGCTTTCTAAATAATGTAGGTATCTTGGTTGTTTCTGTCATGAGCATGGAATGCATTTGAAAGGCCCTGATAAAATATGCTTTTTATCTGCCTTCAGATCATAAAATGAGTTTTCTTCTCTCGATTTCTGCAGACCTGAGAAATATCCTGCTCTTCTGGTATGTGTAGCAAGACACGGGGGAGGGTTCTTTCAGACAGAGGGAAAAATGAGGATCCTGAGTTTACTGAACTGATGAAGTTGACAGACGAGCAGGCATCGCCCCAAAGAGGGGACTTTGCAAGATTTCTGGTTGCTAGATTCATAAACTCCAAAAGGATTTGTATTGGGAATTAGGGTTTGAGCGTTCCTGTTAACTCAGTTGGCTATTCCCCTGAATGAGTCAGACATAATATCTATTAAGATAATTAAATATTATGAAAATCTGGTTCAGTTGCTTTAGAAAATAAATCACGGATTTGTTTCTAATATAAATTGGCTTGTTGGGTTTTTTTTATTTTTAATAAGCCATGGTTCTCATCATAGTACTTTTAAATATAGGATTGATTTAGCAATCAGGAAATTAGAGGCATGCCTCTCAAATTTTAATTCCTGGTAAAACAACAGATCCTATCTTTATTTAAAGATTTAATATTTTGTTCTTTGTGGATTTTCTTGCATTGGTTTTGATTTTTAAACTGTTGCATTAAGATAATATTTACCTTAATTTCTTAGAATTTTGGCAATCCTTCCCCCCCAAAATTTTGTGCCCAAGGCAAGAGTCTCACTGGACTCATCTTAGCCCCAGCCCGGAGTTCACTTCAAGTCCAAGGGTGTGGTGAGTTTAGGGGTACCCTTCTGAAGACAGGAGCTCCAGGGTCCCCAACCTTTTCCTCATCAGAGAGGGCAAATTTGGGAAAGATTTGAGAGTCTGTAGCTGGCCCCAGACTCTCAGCTCTCCTGAACCTTACTGAACATCGAGAATTTAATCCCAAA
The DNA here is from genome assembly GCA_028533085.1 of Varecia variegata. Taxonomy (NCBI): domain Eukaryota; kingdom Metazoa; phylum Chordata; class Mammalia; order Primates; family Lemuridae; genus Varecia; species Varecia variegata. The sequence continues at coordinate 198,567,483 of CM052436.1, read as the reverse complement.
CGAGCTGTGACACAGTGTCATCTGCTTCCCATCGCCTGCCCGTCCTGGCCTCTTTCCCCTCTCTCTTCGTGTCCACTTTGTGACTGCCGGTGGGGCCAGCATGGCACTTTCAGTATCATTCCATGGTAGGACCAGAAAGTTCCTCCTGTGAGGGTCTCTCAGATGAAACCTCCAAACACCAGGATCCCAGTGTCACCCTTGTGTGTGTATTTAGGTCCCCAGGGGGCCTTGAAAGAGGGGCAGGATTTCCAGATTCGGCTGTGATCCTTGGGCAGCCCTACGTGCTTCTGCTCCAAGACTGATGTAAAAGTCAGCTTTGTAACTCTCTGAAGTGTCCGCTACATCTACACAAAATATCAACCAAAAGTCTCCAAAATGCCAACCTTTCAGATATTTGAGAATGTCTGCAAATGGGTGAGCGATTCCCAGCCACCCCATTTTCCCAGATGATTGAAGCCCTGGAGGTATTTGGGACTGGTTATTATGGTGTCAAAATGCTCTTTTCATAACCCAACACATATTACACTTCTTTTTGCAATAACTGTAGGGGAACGTATGGGCCATGGCACCATGATGACCGTGCATGTATCGATATAGGCCACGTAGGCAGGGCTCGAACCACCGCTCCTCGGAGTCTTGGCAGAATGGGAGGCTCGCAGAGAGGTGCCCCAGGCATCGCCCACCCGCCCCCTCCGTCCCTGGGAGGCTGTCACGGGACAGTTTCTCATTACCAAGTGGGTTCTGATGAGCTGTGACGTTTTCCATCCCCGCGCTCGCAATGTCCCTGTGGACTGTAACTCTGCTTAGCTGCACGCTAGAGCCGGCTGGTTGGCAGCAAGGTGTCCTGCTGTCACCCGGGGCTCCCGGGGTCGGCTCACTCATACGGACTGAAGAGCAGAGGGATCGTTTGCCCAGAATAAAATCACAGCAGGGCAACCAGAAGGAAGAGGAATGGATGCTGGGTGGACAAAAGCAAAAGCCGCCCACCCTATGTGTTTTTTAATGAACGAGGAAGGAAAAGAACTGATTCACAGTGTCAAACACACACTATGGGGCAAGAAAAGGACGAAATAATACAAGACGAGGAAGGAATGTACATGTGAGTTCGTTGTGCTTCCCAGAAAGTACGTGCAACTGAGGATTTGCAAGCATTTTCTTTTTCTTTTAATTTGGCTGGGGGAAGAATTATAAATATGTGCGACATGCAAATGCCTTCCACACATCCAATGAGTACAAATGAACTTGTGCATCAGAAAATATTTTTGGAAAGTATAACATTATACAAACAAAAGGAAATGTGGAACTTATTGCCCCAAATGCTGGAGCTATTAAACACATATTTTCCTTGGGGTCCTGTTTCCATAGAGTAATCACGTTTTATTTACCTGTATTTAAAGATTAAAGTTTTGGCATGGCGCCTTAATTCCTTAATGAAGAGAAAGAATGCATATCTTGGGATAATGATAACCAGGAACTCCGTGATTCAAAGCTCTTTGTGGCTCTTCAATCTAATTCCAGGTCTGGGTGATACATTTTAATGTGCCTGCAGTAGGCTCCGATCAACAGAGAGCAACTTACAGTCAGCAGAGCCGACGGGCTTGCCAGAATGGATGGAGATTGAAGAGAGAAGGTTCCAGCTCTTCCCGAGGTGGAATAATGGGAAGGCTCTCCCCATCTCCTGAATGCAGGGCTGGACTCAAGGGGGAGAGAGAATTTAAAACACAACAACAGCAATGAAAAAAACCCACTGTCATTGCAATAATGATAACAATTCTATTCCCTTCTCGTTCTGTCCCACTTGACAGTGTGCAAAGTGTTTCTGTGTTTCCATCTCCTACTGCTCTCCCCCTACACCACAGAAACATTGGCCTCGTCTCTGGTCCTCCAACTCTCAGGGCCAATTCCATCCTCTGGGCCTTTGCACATGCTGTTCCCTCTGTCTAGCACACTGTTCCCTCAGATCTCCCGTGGCAGCCTCTTCTTATCCTTCAAGACTCAGCCCTCAGAGAGGCCCTCCCAGAGTACCCAAAATGAGGCAGGAGTCCCACTCCATGACTCTTCATTCCATTGCTCCATCTATTTTCTTGACTGCGTTTTTCACAATCTAAGTATCTGTTTGTTTACCTATATACAGTCTACCCTCATAGACTGGAACCTCCTGAGAACCTCGTGAGAACGGAGGGCTTGTGGTCACTGCCATGTCCGGAAACCACATCCCCCTGTCTCCTGCCCAGCTTCCTGCATGTCTAACTGCCTGCCCTGCCACCTGCATACTCTTATCCCTACCTAACATGTTGTTTTAAGCAACCTGGTTTGTGGTCATTTCTCACGGCAACCATAGGAAGCTTCCCACCTTGCCACATGCCTGGCGCTCTCTGCCCCCAGCCTGCTGTGTTTCCCCATGGCATGTACTAGCAGCCAACATGCATCTTTTACTAGTTTGTATGTCTCTCTCCACTACTTGAAAGTCTGTTCCATGAAAGCAGGAATTTTGTTTGTTGATAGATCCCCCAGTGCCTAGCACAGTGCCTGGCACATAGTAGGTGCTCAGTAAATGTCTGTTGCAAGGCAGCACCTGATTCCTGAAGGGGAGAAGGAGCAGATCCTGGCAGGGGGCAGGGGAGGGGGCTTCCAGCAGAGACAGCAGCCAGGGTGACACTTAGTCACAGCCAGCCCCATTGTTCCTGATGGCCGCTGTAGGAGCCACAGAAAAGCTTCCTCCTTGCCCTCCGTAGAGAAGGCCCTGCAATTGAAGCAATTGCAGCCAAGGGCTCATTCAAGGGCCCCTTCAGTGAGGACTCAATAGCAAACACTCTGACGCCAGACGCCTGGGTTTGAACCTCAGCTCTGCCACTCACTAGCTGGGTGACTTAGGGGTAGTTCATTAACCTCTCTGTGCCTGTTTCCTGATCTGTAGAATAAGGATAATGATAGTGCCCAACTCATAGGGCTGATGTGAGGATGAAATGAGTTAATCCACTTAGCACAGTACCTGCACACAGCATGCATTGTCTGCTGTTACTGTTTGGGTGGAAAAGTTCAGCAAGTTGCAAAGGATTCCAAAAAAGCAATGAGAACATTCCGAGATGTCTAAACAGATAAGTGAAGGGTGTGATTAGAAAACAAGCCCAGTTGGCACCAGAACAACTTTCCTGGAGCCTGGGCCACAGACAAGGAAATTAATGACAGTGTGATAAACCTTCGAGAAAAATGAATTGCCCGACTGCCTGCCCTCCCCTGCTCTGTTTAACCTGTCCTCTGCTGCCCCCTCCCCGGAGGCCGCTGTCCCACGTGCCAGGCTGTGACATTGACAACAAACCAGCACTCAGCCGTGGCCCCTCCTGGCTCTGCGTGGGCGCCTTTGCTGCCCCTCTGCAGACGCGGACTCGGGGAGAGAGAGCAGGATGCGCCAGCCAGGACAGTGGGGACTGCAGGAGGGACAGAAAAAGACAATAGACAGGGTTGGGTCTGTGCAGGTGGCAGGGTGGGTGCACTGTGTGGGTCTCACGTGGGGCTCCCCTCCCACAAGCCCCCTGCATTCCCCACCAGCACTGGGGAGGGGGAGAGGGGGTGAAATGGGGGTTTCTGGCAAAGGAAGCAGAACTGGGGGTGCTGGCCTTGGCGGCTGGGACTGAAGTGACCTGAGTACAGATGATGTCACCGGGGGCTTCCCATGGGAGACAAAGCAAGTGACAGAGACACCTGCTCCTCAGTGGCCATTCCCCTCCATGTGATCTCCAGGGACAGCGGGTCTAGGGGACAGAAAGCCAGGGA
>CM052436.1:198542210-198563209 GCA_028533085.1 Varecia variegata | reverse complement strand
AACCTTTAAAAAGATGCTTTATGAGCCATTTGCCGAACCTCCTTCTCCGTGCCGAGGTGTAATGAGGCTCATAAATAGGCCAGACTCAGGAGGGGACAAACGTGACAAGTGCCACCGATGAGAGGCCCAAGCAGAGCAGCCCCTGGGCCACCCAGCCACACACATGCCAGGCGTGGATGTGTCAGTGGCCACGCCGGGACCCCAGCCTTCAGCCACGGGCCTGTGGGGTGGCCCAGTCTTGTTAAGGGAGTAGATTCTAATGAGCCAACCATGGCAGAAATAGATAAGTGAGATCCTGGCGCTCCTCCGGTTAAAATCCTCTCCTAATCCGGTCGGACTCAGAGTGGAAGCCACGTCCTTGGGGGTGCCCTCGGTCCCCGCCTGACTCAGCCCCTCCAGCCCCTGCTCTCTCCTCTCCCACCACCGAGGCGTTCGGCAGGTTGACCCTGGCCTGCCCGTCTTGGCCACACGTAGAGTCACCAGAATGAATATCCAGAACATGTGAAGAGTCCTCTCCAATAAAAAAAAAGGCAAAAATTCAAACAACTTAATCAAAATTGGGCAAAAGACTTAAACCAGCTCTTCACAGAGGAGGAAATGTGAATGAATGGACAATAAAAACATGAAAAGATTCTTAACCTAACATAATGAGCTATCACATGACACCCACCAACGTGGCAAAAATCTCACAACCCAATCAATTCAAGTGCTGGGCAGGTCATAGAGCAACGAGAACTCTCACCCACTGCTCAGACTGATTCTGAAATGACGTCTTGTTATACATGTACACGAAAGCATGTGTATTATGGGTTATGATGCAAATTACATTTCTCACCCAGGGTGAAATTGTTTAAATTGAAAGCTACAGACTGGAGGAAGCCTGCACGTGTGTACAGGAGACGTGCCCAAGAATGTTCATAGCAACACGGTGCTCGTGGCCCCAGACTGGGCATGATCCCAGCGCGAATCAACATGAGAATGAGGACATTGCCCGTGCTCCCCTCCGACCACGGCAAACCACGGCAATGAAAATGAGCGAACTGTCGCTACCACGTCAATGTGGATGGGTCTCGGGAAGAGAATGGAGAACAAAACAGACAGCTAGTGCCTGCCCAGAGCAAGCATGAACAATGAATAAAGGAATAATAAAGACAAAATCAGAACAGTGTTTCCCTCTGTGGGGGAGGGGGCAAGTCCTACCCAAGGACACCCTGGTTCCTGCCCCTCCAAGGCCTGGGGCTCCTGCTCCCGAGACCCCTGGTCAGCTCTGCTTTCCCTTGCTTCGAGATTTCACGTGGATTCTGTCACCTGCAACCTCAGAACCTGCAGCCTGGACCAATGCAACCATGACCTCCTACGCAGGGCTGGTTCACCCGAGTCTTCCATCCCAGGAGGGTCCTTCCTGGTACCTTGTGAGGTTACAGAGCATCTCCAAGGAAACGCAGGACTTCAGGAGCCTTGGAAGCATCAACAGCTTCAGGAAGGGAGCCCCTCAGGGACAGGGACTGTGGAGACACTTGGGGACCAGTGGAACAGGTGGGTGGGGGCATCGCTCAGGTCTCGACACCTTGATTTCAGGTTCTCAGCTTATGTTCCACCTCCCTGAAATCTCCCACCAACAGCTAGGCCGCAGGCTGTCCCACTGAAGCCCTGTGTCACCCTGTTTTGACCTAAGGGCTGACCAGGCTTTCCTAGCTGCTCCCCACAGGGAGTAGGGAGTTATGGCGGGAAGGGGGCACTGATTTGCACTTGAACATGGGCATGAACAAGATCAGGAGCTTGAGGTCCTCTGGGGCTAACAACCTCGCCATGAATAATGGTCCCTGTTAACATTTAATTAAACATTTATCAGATGTATTTCTACAGAATTTCCCATCATTTGTGGGTGTCACTTCATGCATCAGTTTCCAGAAATGAGTCAGATACACTCACAGCTCCCTGTCCCCTCCTGAGCACCAGCCCCCTTGGCCAGATGTCCCGCCAGGCCCCACCATGTGGCTTCTGTTGGTGTGTCCAGTGCAGAGCTTGATGGGGTCGGGTGGTTTTAATCAGGATGATAAATTGCAAATGATATAGGAACTGGGCTCTGTTGGGACACTTGTGTTGACCAAGTCCCTTGTGAATTAAGTCATTTAATGCAGGAAATAGAAAAGTCCTCCTAATCTTCCTTCAGAATGAGCCGTGAAATAGGCTCTGGGAACGGCTTCCAGGGTGGAGCGCTCGGCAGGGCTTGGCGCCAAGATGGTCTGATGGGTGTCAGAAGCTGGGGTGCTTGGGGAGACCCTGTCACAGTGTGCAGTAGATGGGGCTTGTGTGTGCAGCACCCCAAACTCGGGAGCCTGGACTGGGCAAGTCTGGGATGCCCGGGACATGCCCACTGACCACATGCCACCTGAGGCACTACTCGGAGTGTCCGAGAACCAGGGAATAGTTCCTTAGCTTCCGAATGAGGAGCATGTTTGGGGTCTGGCACAGGGCAGGTCCCGTCTACCCTCTGAATCACTGGCCACTGTTCTTGAGAAGCCCTGCTCGAGGTGCCATGTCAGACAAGGCTGCTGGGGCACAGATTACCTCCTTGGCTCTCGGGCCATGTCCCAGTTCACCCCTGAGGAGGTGGAACCAAAGACCGGCTGGTCCCAGCAATAAATTCTCTGCAAATTAAAAGAACAAAGCGTATTAAACCAGATCAGTACAAACACTTTTAATAGTTCTACTCAGTGTCTGTAAGGACACAGAAGAACACAGGTGTTAACAAGCCCAGGTTCTGAAAGCAATTTGGAAGACATATCAAGAGTCTCAAAGGCTCCTACTCCCTGATCCAGTCCTTCTGGCTGTTGGAATTCATTTTAAGAAAATACTAATAAATCCACACTGAGATTATATGTACAGATGTTCAGTGCCGCATTATTTACAACAGCAAAAATTAGAAACCCTAACAAATTTTCAAAAATAAAGGAATTCAGGCCAGGCGCGGTGGCTCAGGCCTGTAATCCTAGCACTTGGGAGGCCGAGGTGGGAGGATTGTTTGAGCTCAGGAGTTCGAGACCAGCCTGAGCAAGAGTGAGACCCCCGTCTCTACTAAAAAAAAAAAAAAAAATAGAAAGAAATGATCTGGCCAACTAAAAATATATATAGAAAAAATTAGCTGAGCATGGTGGTACATGCCTGTAGTCCCAGCTACTCAGGAGGCTGAGGCAGTAGGATCGCTTAAGCCCAGGCGTTTGAGGTTGCTGTGAACTAGGCTGACGCCACGGCACTCACTCTAGCCTGGGCAACAGAGCGAGACTCTGTCTCAAAAAAAATAAAACAATAAACAAATAAAGGAATTCATAAAGAAGTCATGGATTAGCCAGACAACGGAATCTTGTAGGGCTGTCTAAAAATTATGATATCCTTCTGGACAGAGAGAAAATGGTCATGATAAAATGCAAATTGAAAATTTCAAGAGCAAGATATAAAACTGTGTGTATCATGACTCATTATCCACATACACCTATATGCAAAACAAATAGTCTAGAAAGAGGTACATGAAAATACCAACAGTAGCTATTACCTATGCATAGTACAATAGAATTATGCATGGTTTTAATTTTCTTCTTTATGTTTCTCAGTATATTTTTCCAAATTTGCTAAAAAACAACAAAAGGTCTTTTATAATCAGAAGGAGAATTATCTGGAAAACTACACATGGCTAAATATTCAATAACCAGGTAGAAGTTCAATACTTAGGTCATATTTTGGGAAATATAGAACTGTTTAATAAAATTAGCAGGTATTTTAATAAGCAATACTTTTAATTGCAATAAAAGTTCTGATGTCAAAGCAGGTAGTTTAAGGGGTAAAATATAGCCTATGTGTTCCTGAACAATCCCTTCTCATGAAACACAACAGTCAAAACACTGTGGAGGAAAATAGGAATGAGTGTTTTGCTTTCACACTGACGTCTCTTTTATGTTCATGCAAGTCAAGGAATGTTCTTTCTATCAACCTTACGGTCTACTTATGTCCAAATATGAGATAGAACTCCACTCTTTGGAATGACCTTTAAAAACCTAGTAATACATTTTTTGAATATGATCTTATCACACAACTGTAGAAGCAGTCTTATTTCTCTCTGCAAGTGCAAAAGTCTCATGAACATTCAAACTAGGGATTTACGTTGAGATTCCCAGTATACACATTTTCCCCAAATGTTCCTGTCCTCCTTAAAATCCTTTAATACCTTCACACCCGTCCTCTGGGGTATATGCCAGCTCCATGGCCCACAGTGTCCAGCACAGTCTGGGGTCTGGCCCTGCCTTCCGCTCTGGCCTCAGAGTCCCCCTCTGCTGCCACGTTCCCACCAGATGGGTTTCTGCCAGTCCTCAAACCACACGGGCTCAGGCCTGACTCTGGGCCTTTGCACTTGCTGTGCCCCCTGCCTGGAGTACCTTTCCCCAGCTCCCACCCTCCTGTCAACCTGGGCTCCAGCCTGCTGCACATTCATTTCCATGAACACACAACATCCTCCCCCTCCAGGCCTTTGCACATATCATTGTCTTTGCCTGAAACACTTCCCCTCCCTCCATCTGGGTTGACTTTGCTAATTGCCATTTATTCCTGGAGTCTCCACTCGGACTTAATTTTGGTTAAGTCCTAACCCCTGCTTCCTGACTCCAGGAAGTTATAGTCTATCCCAGCACTCAGAATTTCCCCATTGCAACATTGTGCACTCATAATTATTCTACAATAATTTATATTTACTCCTCTATTATCTGTCTTCCCTCTAGAATGTAAGGCCCATGAGGACAAAGACCACATCGACTCCGGTCACTCTACCTTCCCAGCGCCTATTTGTCAACCCTCATTTACTGACCCACTGACAGATGGATACATAAATGTCTCACTCAGTTGTTGCTGCAATAATGCTTGGAATGTTTTAAGTTAAGTAAGTCTGTTAATCAGAGACAAGCCACGGACACATACCCAGACTCAGGTGATCTGTTAAGCAAACCGATGACCTGCAGGTGTGGTTTAACCTTTGTCTTACATGGCCTCAGGCTTGTTAATGAGTTTGTATGTTACTGTTACTGTATTTTACTGTTGAGGAACTTGCTCAAGGTCACAAAACTCCTGAGAAGCAAGGTGAATCCCTGCAGCACTCTCAGCTGGCAAAGGAGGAAGCAGAGGAAGCACTACTTGTTCTCCTCATGTCTGGATGGAGCTATTTGGAGCAACCTGCCACCCTAAAAAGCCCCAGGTGAATCAGGATATGCACAAAGATTATCAGACCCACCAACAAGGGTGGAGCTGCAGATCCAAGGCTGGAGTCAGTGTCTGCAGTGGCTTCTACAGCAGTGATTTTAAAATGCAGGGCTAGAAGCCACATCATCCTGCCAAAGAGACACAAGGAGGCCAAGATTCCTGAAAAGAGAGTCCTGCAGGGCCCCCAGAAGCCTGGGGCTGCCCCAGGCCACAGTTCATTCTGCAGTTGGTGACCTCTGGGAGGACTGGATTCCAGGTAAGACCCCTGCACCTGGCCGGCTTCTTGGCCATTCCCCTGCCCACCCCCCAGCACCAAGCCATTCAAGAAGGTTCTGCCCTCAGGATCCAAACACTCCCCTTTAGGCCCCACCTCCAACATCGGGGATCAAATTTCGACGCGAGTTTTAAAGGGGTCAAAAAAACCAAATATAGCTCTCACTTTCCCGTGCTCTCTCTCCTCTAAAGGTGGTTAGCTGACCTCATTCTAGCCAATGAGATCTAAGCGAAAATCTGCTACAGGGGGCTGGGATGTTTCTGGAAGTAATTTGAGTAATTCGTCCTTGATTTTTAAAAAAAATGTTCGACAAGAGTCTCTTTGCTACCCCTGCTTTCCTGCATTTGGACATGGTTTTATGAGGACATAATTCTTAGAGCTGGGACAGCCATCTTGTGACCAAGAGGAGAGACACTATCAACGAACTGAAAGTTGCAGCGTGGGAAGCTGGGAGGACCCAGGCCCTGGTCACACCCCTGCAAGCCCAGCCACACGGGGCCCCGAAGCCCCCCACTTCTCGTTATGTGAAAAACACGAGCTCTTGTGGGCCATGGCCCACCAGCCCCGACGTCCCCCGAGGGCTGTGAGAATGCAGAGTCCCAGGTCCCACCGCAGACCGACTGAATCAGAACCAGCGCTGTAACAAGGTCCCCAGAGTCTCAGTACATTAAAGTTGAAAAGCAGCCGTGTGAGCTGTCATGTGCCGCCAAACAGCCCAGGGGATGCACTGGGTTCTCAGAAATCCTGGAAAAGGGGGAGGGGCCCAGTCCCTGCTCTTGGGTCCCACGTCACTGTCTAAAGGTTCCGCTGCTGGCCCCCCACCGGCCCTCCTGGAGCCCCTTTGCTCGGGGGCCCACGCCGCCTCCCCTTGCTGCGGGAGATGGGGTGCGGGGTCTGGGCTCCCCATCGCCTACTCTCCCGAGTAGTGCTTCAGCCCTGCCCACGTGGGAACTGACCCAGCTGGTCCCTCCTGCCCTGAGGCCTTGAATGGAACAGTCCAGCTTCCCTGGCAAGGGGGTAAGATGGGGCAGCGTCGGGGTGGAGGCTATTTCTGAATATCTTCCCAGCACAGAGGCTTTGGGGAGGAGTGACCTCAGGTTGCACACAGGGAGCCACAAGTGGGAACCACCACCTGCTTTGATGTCAGATGGGGACAGGCGCCCTTCCTGCCCCCTCCTCCTGTGGCTTCAGGGTAGCGGCCAGGTCAGGACACACACTCTCTGTGGTTTCAGGTCTGGCCCCAGCCCTGGCTCTAGGCCAAGGCCACCACCTGGGATCACGGGGTGTCCCCTTCCCTTCAGGCCTCATTTCCCTCACTTATGAGTTGGGGGGTGGAGGGGAATGATGCTGGAGGTTCCTGCGGGGGCCCAGAGCCTGCAGTGCCAGGGTCCGTCTGGAGGGCAGCCTGTGCCGGGCAGGCAGCAGTCTGGGCGTCTTCAAGCCTGTCGTGGGCTGCAGGGGTGAACACGTGGCTGAGTCTGGTGTGTAGGAAATGCTGCATCTTTCTGTCCTTAAGTCCCCCTCACTGTGACTCCAGCCTCCACCTGGCCGGGAAATAGGAAATTCCATCTCAGTCATTCTTGGTTCTCCCCAGCTGAGGGGAGGCCCCGTCCCAGGCTACACCTGGGTCTAGCAGGAATGAGGGAGGCCCAGCCTTCCGTGCCTGGTTCTCACAAGGTGCCATGTCCCGGCCCCCGCAGTCCCTCGTGCCCTCTGGGGCACCTAGCGCAGCAGTTGGGAGCGAGGCGTCTAGAGGCAGACTGCCTACACTCCACCCCACGTTCTGCCACTTACCACCTGTGTGACCCCGAGCAGTGACATAACCACTGTGCCTCAGTTTCCTCATCTGTCCAATGATGGCACCCACCTGCCGAGAAGGTGCATAACTCCATATGAGATGCTTAGCCCAGTGCCTGGCACACAGGTATCCCTCGGCGGGTAGAGGCTGTTCTCTTTGAGGCCCAGGACTGGCTGTGTCCCCAACACTGTCAGGTACTGGACACAGGTCTCCACTACTATCCAAACCCACAGACCTCTCAGCAAACCTGCACAGTCTACAGAACACTCTCCAACCCCCTGGCTGCCTGTCCAAGGCTTCCACCCTCCTAGAGACACTTGGGCAAATCTTTTCTCTGGGTTTAGGATTTTGCAAAACCAATAACTTCCGGCTTATTCTACTCACTTGCCCTTGCAGCCCAAGATGCCACCAGCGTCAGTGCTCTACTGTCACGATAGTGCTGCATAACAAAGCACCCCAAACGCAATGGCTTGTAACATGAGCTTTTGCTCTGTTAACAGCAAAAATAAATAAACTCTGAAAAATAATATAAAGAGGCTTATTCTGAGCCAATATGAGTGAGCATGGTCCAGGGATCCATAAACCCATGGAGCCTTGAACATGCGGTCCCGCAGCAGTCGGCTTGCAATTCGGTTTTATACGTTTTAGGGAGACAGGAATTGCAGGTAAAATCATAAATCCATCCATGGAAGGTATACATTGGTTTGGACTGAAAAGGCAGGACATCTCACAGGGGCAGGGGCTCTCAGGTTATAGGTGAATTCAGAGATTCTTTGATTTGTAATTGATTAAAGAAATAAACCTTTGTCTCAAGGCTTGGAATCAGCAGAAAGGAATGTTTTAAGTTAAGGAAGTCTGTTAATTATAGAGCAAGCCACAGTCTACTGACTCAGTGATCTGCTAAGCAAATTCATGGCCTGCAGGCATGTGAATTAACCTCTGGCCTTGGGTCCTGTTTGCAGTTAGTCTAAACTCCAGAAGGGAGGGAGGTGATGATGAGGTGTGTCCAACTTCCCTTTTGTGGCCAGGAACTCAGTTTTAAAGTTTTTCTGGGGTCCCCTTGGCCAAGAGGGGGTCCACTCAGTCAGCAGGGGGCTTAGGATTTTATTTTCAGTTTACAGTTCTCACGCCTGGGGTCTGCAGTGTGACTGAGGCTTGGCTGACCTGGGCTGGTCTGAGGGCGGCTCTGCTCCAGGCTGTAGGCTGGGTCAGGCCAGCTGCACGTGACTTCTCCTGGACTTGGGCTGAAGGAGCAGCAGCCCCCCAAGACGCACGCGGGTCTTCTCACGGCAGGGCATTTAGGCCTCTGCTCACAGCACGTGCACTTCTATTGGCCAAAGCAAGTCGGTCGGCCAAGCCCAACGTCTGTGTGGCAGGGACGAGTTCTCCACCCACAGTGGAGTGTTAGGGGATTAACTAACTGCTGAACAATAACTTCCATTTTCACATCACCCAAACCCTAATGTAAGTCATTGACAAGACTGCCTGCCTGCTTAAAATGGAATAAAAGGAGGAAACAAGAAGAGAAAAAGGTAAATGACTTTCTTACAAAAAATTTCCACCAAACCCATATACCCACCAGGCTGGCAGCCAGCACCAGCAGATGACAAAGTTGATTTAGCCCCAGGAGAGCCTCCTGAGCGCTCATGCAGTTTCCCCAAATGCACCATCTCCCCCCAACCCCCACCAGCTTCCCCAACACACAAGCCTGGCTAAGCAAGGCCAGGACACCCCGGAGAGATTTGTCAGGCGAATAAAACCCATGCTTGTGCTGGGCGAGGTTCCAGGTCAGGCCATATAGTGACACACCAAAGACATGATCTCTGCCATGAAAAACAGCATGCTATAGAGGAGCTAAGAAAATTCTAGAAAGCATAGACTCTAGTCCTCCTACATTACAGGTACAAATCCACGAATATGCACAGTGAATACAATCTCTCCCCAGAGTCAAATAACAGCTGAGCAAAGATAAGAACACAAGGTCAGACACATTCAGAGACCTTCTGAGACAGCTTTTCTTCTCTTCTCCCTCTCCTTTGGCCACAACAGTGTGAGGAGGTGTGGGGAGCAGCAGAGGAACCTTGTGGGACTCAAGTTTGAGTCAACCTTACTGTGAAACAAATGGCTCTAGAGCAGTGGCTCTAGAGTCACAAAAATCACCAGCTATAACCACAGTGACCCGGATCTCAGGATCAGAAATTGGCATCAGGATTGTCTCAGAAAATCTGAGACATTAAGCCACTGACAATGTACCCATCATCCAATCCTTGCCCAAGGTCAAACGCTGGAACAGGAAATTTTGGAAAAAGGAGCAAATGAGATGAAATAAGGGCTCTGAGAACGAGGCAAGGTCAACGTCACAGCCTCTCTAGCTGAGCCATCTGGAGTGAATACCTGGCTCCCGGTGCACTTGGGGACAAATGACAGTAAAACACTGTGCTGCAGATTGGGAGTAATGGAGGGCTTTAGCAGGGCTCTTGCAAAATGAGCTCCTTAATAAAAACATAGACACTACTTAATTGTCCCACAGCACGTCATGCAGCAAAGAGACAGATGGGAGAAAAGTTGAAAGTACCGAGCCTTTGGAAGCAGACTGCCATAGATTCCAATTCCAACTCTGATACTTTCTGTGTGACCTTGGGCAAATGACTTAACGTCTCTGGCCTTCGGTTTACTCAACCACAAAATGGATATGATACCTGCCACGTAGGTTGATGTAACCGTACAGGGAATATAGCACAGGTGGAACACCTTGGGTCATAGCTGGTGCATTCGTTCCCTTCTTTCCCTGCGCTCGGCTAGGATGCACCAAAGGTGGTTTCGCTGTACGTTAAGGAGGGCGTTAATCCCGTGATGCTGTGAAGAGCTCCTCAGCTTCTTTTAATGATTGGCATTAAAAGCAAATCATCTTGGATAATCTAATCTGTCTATTTCTTTTACTCCTAACACTGCCAATTTGGAGGCAGCATAAATGGAGGTGTTTTTCAGAGGGGCCAAACACTGTGTGTCACAGGTTCTTGATCTTGAAAAGGGACATACATCCTTACTATGTCAGGGGAAGTGTGCACTCAGATAGTGTTAGTGGCAGGCGACATTCAGTGAGCACTCACTTTGTGCTATAGTAGGCATATGTCACCTCGTTTAATCCTGACAACCACACTTCAACGTAGATGTTATTACCAGACCCATTTTACAGATGAAGAAACTGAGGCACAGCTAAGGAACTTAGCCGAGCTCAAAGAGCCGTAAGCGGCAGAGCTGGGACCTGAGCCCACGTGGGGGGCTCCACAGCCTGTGTCTTCACCCCCTCGCTCCATGAAAGCTCACGGCCACAGCTCTGCAGGGGTGACCGGGCCCCTGGGTTGTCTCCATCTGACTACACTGAAGTCACCCCCTTTTTTTAGTTTTTCAAAAAGTCTAAAGCAGAGCCATTTCACCGTGGCCTGCCTAGATGCTTCCGAAAGTTTTCCTTCTGCCCTCCCACAATTGATGAGGATGAGTTGGCTACGGCCAAAGAGGACGAGAAAATGCCCCGTGTTGGGCCCTGGCCAGATGTCTGAGCAGGAGACGAACGGCTGCCCCTCAACACCCGGTTCCCGATGACCCTGAGGGTCCTGGAGAGCAGGCTCTGCACGGGGCCAGGGTGGCTGGGAGCTGAGTGCTCCAGAACAGAGGGCGCCACAGACCAGCCCCACGACCTGCGGGAGAGACAGTGTGCGTGCGTGGGAGGGACTTCGTGGCTTGCCCGCCCAGCACCTGCCACTCCTTCAGGGTCCTGGGTCCCCTTGGGAAAAGCCGCCTCTCCCAGCCTGCCATCGGTAGGGCTGGGTGGCGGGACCCAGGCCTGCTCCCTGTGTGCGGGCTTCTCCCAGCCGTCCCATGGGCTCAGGGAGGAGCACCTGAGAATCATTGTCCCAATGAAGCTCAGTCCACGGGGTGGAAAAGGGGGCTCCCTCCCCACTGGGATGGTGAAGCTGGGAGAAGGAAAGCTGGGGTTCCTGGAGGTGTCATCACCCCAAGGAAGAGCCGGCCTGTCAGTGAGCCAACAGGTCTGAGCAAATGAGCCCAGGGAGATGCAGAGAATGCAAGTCCTCCAAATGGCGTTTCAGCACCTGGATACAGCAACACCTGAAAGTGGTTTGCTCCTTGTATTAGGTTTCTATTCCTGTGTCAAATTACCACGCAATGGCTCAAAACACCCATTATTGGCTTCTAATTCTGTGGGTCAGAAGTTTGGCCGAACATAATGGGTCCCACAAGGCTGAAATCAAGGCACTGAGGTCTTATCTGGAGGCTCTGGGGAGAAATCTGCTTCCTGCCTAGTTCACGTTGTTGGCACCATTCAGTTCCACTGGGTTAGGAGACTAAGGCTCACGTGTTCTTGTGAGATGCCCACCTGGGACCATTTGAGGCTCCCAGAGGCCTCTCCCATCCTGTAGCACGTGGGTCCCTCCATTTTCAAGCCAACAACGGCATTCTGAGTCGTTCTCATGCTGTGAACCCCTGACTTCCTTTGTCACTGAGCTCTAGACCCAGGTGTAAACGGCTAGTCTACCTTCTGATTAATTCAGAGTCAGTTGACTAACAAGCTTAGATCTGCACAATCCTTTTTGTCATATGACATCACAGCATGTGGGGAGTAATATCTCCGCACACTCACAGGCTTCACCCACTGAAGCGAGGGAGGCTGCAGAGGGCCAGGGTCGCTGGGAGTCATTTGGGAATTCTGTCCTCCACACTCCTGGGCTCCTCAGGGATGTGAGGCCTGGCATCCCTTTGTTTGTTTAAGGTCAATTGAACAATTGAATTGTTCCTCGCATAAAACCAAAAGAGTTATCCATGCAATCGAATATTATTCGGGCATAGAAAGGAATGAAGTACTGGCTGGGCGCGGTGGCTCATGCCTCTACTCCTGGCACTCTGGGAGGCCGAGGCTGGGGGATCACTTGAGCTCAGGAGTTCAAGACCAATCTGAGCAAGAGTGAGAACCCCGTCTCTACTAAAAATAGAAAAAAATTAGCCAGGCGAGGTGATGCACACCTGTAGTCCCAGCTAATTGGGAGACTAAGGCAGGAGTATTGCTTGAGCCCAGGACTTTGAGGTTGCTGTGAGCTAGGCTGATGCCACGGCACTCTAGCCCAGGTGACAGAGCAAGACTCTGTCCCCCCAAAAAATAATAAAATAATAAAAAAGAAAGGAATGAAATACTGATTCATGCTATAACATGGATGAACCTTGAAAACATTACACTAATGAAAAAGGAAAAACAGATGCAAAGACCACATAGTACACGGTTCCACTTCTATGGAATATCCACAATAGCCAAGTCCACAGAGACAGAAAATAAACTGGTGATTACCTAGGGGAGTTGGAGGAATGACTGCCAATGAGTACGGGTTTCTTTTTGGCGATGAAATTGTTCTAGAATTGGATAGTTTCAGAAAAAAACAACTGAATTGTACACTTTTAAAGTGCAAATTTCATGGTATGTGAATTATGTCTCAATAAATTTAAATAAAACAAAAAAACAAAGAGTCCTGATTTAAAAGGAGAGCAAGGAAATCGGTGATTTAGTCTGATTAGGAGAAGCCAGGCTCACGTGCCCTGTTTCTATATAAATACGGAGCCTTGGCTCTGAACTCAAGCACTGCACCTGTCACGTGCCGGGCAGATCACTGGGGAGGGAGAGGGAGAGGGGAGGCAGGGAATCAAATTATTCTTAAAACCTCTCGCATTATTGAGGGTTAGCCTGACACAGCGCTTATGAAAGCACTTGCTCAAAATCACCTATAATTTGATAGGCTTGTGAAAGAGAAATTCTGAAATTCTTGCCACAAAAGTAAAATTACTGGTTTATGACGAGTGTTACAAATCAGTCTTATTGCAAAGAGAAACAGACTTTCGCCGTAAGAACCAGAGATCATCTTTCCCCGGAGCACTTTGCAAAGAGGCCGTTCATTAAGAAGCAGTTTGCACGTTCCCCTGACACTGGGGCAAGTTAATCCACTCAGCCATCCGGGGAGGGAGGTCTGCATGCTGCTGACCTGCCGCCCTCCCCTGCGAGGGGCACAGTCCTCAGGGCTCTGAGGGGGATGACATTTGGGGCGCATGTCCAGCCCTGACATCCGTCTCAGATGACAGCCCTGCACACGCACAGGAGTGGCCCAGGCTCCTGTCCACAGCTGCCTGGATGGGGGCAGAGCCCCTGACCCGGTCTCGGCCAATCAGAGTCTCTTTAAGGTGCTGAACTAAGGAGACGTGTATTTGCGGACCACAGGGCAGCCGTTGTCAGTCATGTCATGAGAGAGGCAGAAATAAGAAAGGAACAAAATAACCGGCCAGAGAGGACATGTAGCTCCAGGGAGAGGGGCAGAGTGACCACCGGGTCCTCTGATGGCTTCCCCGGTCTGTCCCACACTTCTGAGCCTGGGCCTCCCCCCCTACTTCTGACTTCCTTTAGATGACCTGTGTCCTTATCTCCGGCCAGTCTGAGTGGGCGTTTCCAACTGTGACAAAAGGTTACTTCAGGGAGACCCCTTGTTTTCTCCCCACTGAGACAAGATCTCAGAGATTCAGAGGAGGGATCCTGGAAGAGTTGATGCTGGAGGGTTCCCGTGTCTTCCGGCAGCGGCAGCTGGGGTGTGGAGGGACGTCCTCCCCTGGATGGCAGACCGTCCAGGTGCAGTGGGGGCCTCGGGTGAGCAACAGGTGCCCCTGGAGGACGGGGCAGCACCGGCCTTGGTGAGGGATCTCCAGCCCCACCAGGCGGATGAAGGCAGGAGGAGTGAGCGGGAAACAGCATCCATGGGGCCAAGGGGAGCGGCCCCACCCAGAGCTACCCCTGGGACAAGGGTTTCCAGGCCTTGGGTTTCTGGAGATGTCAGCTCCACCCCAGCAGAGCAAATCTCAACATCATGGTCCAGTCCCGTGTTCTTGGGAAAAAGATGAGGAACGGGAGGCCTGGGGAGGGGAAACACGATGCGTCGCTGTTTTATGTGCCACTAAGGAAGAAAAACATTAACAGTTAAGTTATGACACAGGGTCGGACCCCATCAATTACATGACACAACCAGACAAAAGAGATATTAAAGTATGAAAAAGGTGCATCTTAGAATCAATGGCATTCAGTGGTCTTTCCATTTTCTAGACTCAGAGACAGAGGTTCCAAGGAGTTCTGATTTGTTCACACACAGCTGGTCAGAGGTCAAACCTCAGTGTGACCTCAGCTCCCAGGGGACCATCTCCAGTCCGTAGTGGACGGGGAGATGCGCTGCCCTGATCCCCCGTCAAGGAGGGATTTGCTGCCCAGCTCAGGAAGGTGCTCAGCAGACACTCCCACAGCCTTAACGCTACCCCCAAAGCTCACTGAAGAGCAGGCAGAGGCATCACCTAAGTAGCAGCACACAACAGAAGATGGCGCCCACTTGTTCCTGCCCTAAAACGCTGACCTGGAATGAGGGAAGAAATGGGATGGGCTCAAGTGTTAGGCCCCCAGCAGCCATGAAAGCCTGTCCCCAAGACAGAGAGAAGAGAGGGCAGGGAGGGGAGGAAGGAGGAGAAAGATGGTCACCTCCACCCATCCCCTGCACCTCCACACTGGGGAGATACAGAGAGTGCTGAGAAGGTGAAGTTCATTGAGGACCTGAAGGTTCTGCCTTCGTGTTGACTTCCTCAAGATCAAAACAAAGAAATGAAATATTGACACCCTTTTCTACAAAGCCTAGTATGATGATTAATTTTATGTGCCAACATGACTGAGCTAAGGGAAGCCCAGATAGCTGATAAAACATTAATCTAGGTGGTTTTGTGAGGGAGTTTCTGGAATAGATGAGCATTTGGATCAGTAGACTAAGTAAGCGAGATCCACCCTCACCAATGTGGGTGGGCCTCATTCAATTCCTTGAGGCCCCAGGTAAAACAATAGAATAAAAAGGTGGAGGAAGGGCTAATTCTCTCTCTGTTTGAGCTGGGACATTGACCTTCTCCTGACCTTGGACATGGGCACTCCTGGTTCTCGGACCTTGGGGATCAGACTGAATGACATCACTATCTTTCCTGGCCCTCCAGCTTGCAGATGGGAGATCACAGGACTTCTCAGCCTCCGTAATCATGTGAACCCATTCCATACGGAATGAATGAAGGAATGAATCTCTTATCCGTTCTGTTTCCCTGGAGAACCCTGACTAACACCCTGGCCTCAAGAATCACACCTTTATCTTCCCAGCCAAGGTTGTTTTGTGGATGCACTGGTTTATTCATTTATTCACTCCACAGATGTCTGTTGAAGGTCTACTATGTGCTAGAAACCTTACAAGGGCTTCAAATCCCCTCCTTCAAGGAGCTTGTTTCCTAGTGGGGTAAATGGGCAAATGAAGATGTGCAGTGCACGGGATGTGCATCAGGCCCTGTGACACGCTGTCTCAGGCTTTCTCAGCCCCCCACTGTAAGAACTGACTCCACACAGGTCCACAGGACCCCACTGTTTACCTCCTGTTCAGCTCTCAGAAAAGGTGGCAGGGCTGGGATGTGAACAGGTGTACCTGGGCTCAAGGAAATATTTATGATGCTTCATCATTTCCTCTAAATGGTGGCTTGAAACTTGAGGTTCATTCACAAGAAGTCACAATGGATAAACTACAGCAGAATCCACCAGCTATGCCTGGATCACTTTGATCTTCTGATAAAAGTCTTGTTAACCCCAGTTACCTGCACCCAGCTTTCCCTCCCTTGGTCTCTGTTGGCTCCCAGGCATACTTGGACACGAATTCACATTTGCCTCTAAGCTGTTCGTTTTCTTCTACCTGTTTGAATGAGGATGAACTGGGGACCTTTAATAACCTGTTTCCACTCACTGGTTCCATGATATTAATTTGACTACCCAGGATCTTTAATACTTCACCATCACAAAGACTCAATTTCATACGTGAATGAGTCAATGTCAAACGGTAGGAGGAGGGGTGGGGGCACGTCATGTTTTCCTGACACTTTTTAAATGGTTTCCTATTTCATATTGATACAGATCAGGGACCGTGGATCACACTGACAAGCTCGTAAATTACCTGCTACTCACCAACAATACCAAGGTCTTGCTGTCTTGATGGGGTAGTTGATGTTGATTGCTGAGGATGTCCATGGACTTGAAATTGTGTTGTTTACCCGCCAGGGACCTTGAACTTGAGACCTTCCTTCCCCACACAGTGGTACAGATGGCATGCCTGGTGTGAGTATTGTCAAGGGACATAAATTAGAGCAATTAGCGAGCTGGAAGAAAGGGAAGGATGCATTGCTAATTGGAGCATCATTACAGGGCTTCCGAGAAACTAAGAGACACAGTCTCAACAGCAAAACCCCAGAAGTGACAGACAGTGTCTGTCTGTGCAAAGACCAGTGGCTGCATTTGGAGCCAGAGGTCATTACCACGGGCAATTTACAGGCTCTATGGCTCTGCAGGGGAGAGAAACTCGCTCTGACATGCAACAATATGTTAAAGTGAGCATTTTATTATGTTTCAGGACCCATAATTTTCAATGATGATTTCAGGGATCCATTAAGGAGGATAATTGATCACCTGACAAAGAACTTGTAGTGTTTCCTCCTCACAATGGAAGAGGGGAAAACAGCAAAAATCCAGCTCTTCTGAACAGAAAAGGAGCATTTTTCAGAGAAAACATTGCAAAGTTTATAACAATGAAAGCCAAGGAAACAAAAATACATCTCTCCTTCTTGACAAGTAAGATTTAATTAAGAGGATCTTCCTGCTAGAAAATCAGGTCCTGTCTGTGCCTCGCAGCCCCATGCGGGCACATCGTAGGCCCTGGACAAACATCCTCCTGAACGAACGGTGGCCACTTGGTCTGGGTGGGGGCTGTTGACTTTCTGACCTTACAGCGAGAACCGTTTCCCATGCTTTCGATAATCAAGAAACCTTTCATTTTAATTCATTCATCAAAGGTATTTTTTCTTTCCGAGATGTTGATTTAGTTCCTATTTTAGTTTCTTTGTCCATGTGGGAAGCAAATAGCAAACTGCCTGAATGTGGAATGTGGTTAGCGGAGCTGCCTTAATTGGCTAATTTGTCTCCACTGGAGTGCAATCAGGACGTGTCTTCATCGAGCGCTGTTTAAGTCAGCAGAGCCCTTTCCTTCCACAGCTGCAGGTGTCCTGGGTGGGTAGGGCCGGGGAAGGGGCAAGAGATTTTCACCCTAATTTTCACAGGCCAGCCACTAAATACACTGTGACACAATAGAAGGCAAAACCTTCCTGTGTCATGAGATTCTTCCTGGGGAGCAGCTTCAGATTGTGGAGGGAGCCCCTTAGCTTCTGCCCACGGAGCTTTGAACCCCAAGGAGCGCTGGCCAGGGGTGGGGAGGCTGCACCTGGACCAGACCCACCCCCTACTCAGAGCTCACCCAACCCACAAGGCCCCCCAGGAGTCTCCCGTCCTCGCTGTGAAGCAAGGGGTGGAGCTCCCGATGGGGAAGGGTCCTGCCAGGGCGCGGGCTTACGAACAGCACAAGGAGCAAAGGGGACATCACCTGCTTTCCAAGTCCCACCCTCTGGGCCAAGGTGAGAGGGCCAGCGTGTCCCTACAGATGTCCCAGCCCAAGGGACACAACCTTTCCTGCTTCGAAGCTTCCTTTTACAAACAGACAAACCCTGGTCAGGATTTTTTAAATCTCTGTTCATGTAGCTGTGGGCCAATCTCTCCTTATGACTAATTGGTTTAATCCGATTTCTTTACTGGACATTATTATTAATATCTGAGATGATCAATGTTTATTATATTTTGTGGCCAAGGGATTAGGTTTGTGACTTCTCTAAGCCTTAATTTTCTTGCCTTTTAAACATTGTTATTGGAAGGAGATGAATGATGTAGAAAAAGGTACCTAACACAGTGCCGGGCTCAGGCACGCTGATCAACAAATTCCTTCCTTCCATCCTTCCTTTTTTTTCTTTCTCTCCTTCTCTCCCTTCCTCTTGCCCTTTACCTCCTTGTCCTTCTCCTGGATGCCAGAGAGACAACTGCTCTTCAAATCTGTCTAGATTTATCCTTTCATTGGAAAAAAAAACTGTGTCTGATTCCATCTGACATGCAGAGGCAGCGGAGACAGGAAATATTTTTACAAGGCACTCAGAGGGCCAAAGGCTTGTCCATGACTGAGAAACCCGTTTTCTGATTTATTTTATTTTTATTTTCTCCAACTTATTGTTTTGAAAAATATCACAGCTATAGAAAAGTTAAAAAGTAGTACAGTGAACACCCACATGCCACATTCCCTGCATTTCGATAACCAGGGGGTAAACTCTGCACCATGCTAGCTGCGTATTGCTTACGACATGAATGCGTACGGCATTCCTTTGTTTGGTTAAACCATTTGAAAGTGTGACACACAAAACATGATATTTCACACCTAAGCACTTTAGCTTGCATGGCCTTTAAAAATGATCTCCTACAAAGTCTCCAAATCATTTTCACCTCCAAGATATTGGATGTTAATGCAGAAATATAGTTTAATATACAGTCTAAGTTTAAAGCTTTTTTTCTTAATTCTGGAATCCTATTAATTCTCATGCATTACCTTTGGTTGTCGTGATTCATCTCCTAGAAGAATGCACCTTCCTTTTTTTGTCTTTTGATATTGACATGTTTTTAAGATTTCATCTTATATCAGAAAGTTAGGAAGTGGATTCAGTTCAGGGGGCTGGGGACCCGAGATGGCGGACTAGACGCAGCCTGCACACGCCACTCTCACGGAGAGGACTCAGGGTGGCAAGTGCTCAGGAGTCTCCGCTCAGGAATCTCGGCCATTTGGACAATTTCCAAGACAACCATAACTCCTCCACCCCAGGAAGAAACAAAAATACGTGTATCCATTGTCTTCTCTGATCAAACCACGTGGGCTAGTTTGAAAAAACTGTTGCTGGAGAGGTGCACTCAGGAGCAATTTGTGGGCTCTTGGTTGTGCTATCAAGCCAGATGGCGGGGGTAATTGGGACTATTATCCTCAGGCTGCCATCAGGATTCGTGGCTGTGACAACATCAAAGGGCATCTGCACAAAAGCATCAGAAAAGCCCAGGTAATAGGAGCTTTTATCAGCGGTCTGAGCCCCTCCCGGCACCGGCACCGTAGCTGCTGGAAAAGCCGCCTCGGCCACAAACAGCAGCGACAGGATTCGGAATCAGCCCAGAAAGCAACAGGGGAGTACGGTCTGCAGTGGCCAGATCTGGTCATTTTTGTCTAGACTCTGGGTTCTTTAAAGATGCCAAACATCCACCTCAGAGGTGGAGCTGAGTCTTCACGCGTCACTCAGCACAGGTTCAAGCAGGGCCGGCTGCGCGCCAGGCACGGTTGTGGTCTCGAGGCAGCAAAGAACACAATAAAGATCGCTGGGCTGCGGGAGCTCAAGGCCCGCAGATGGAGACAGAGGACAAGCAAGTGACAGCCCAAGACAGTATGTGCAGCAGGGCTGTCCCTGCCTCCTGGGTCCCTCAGTCCTCACCATGTTTGCCCTGTGACGGCTTCTTGCTGCCCGTGTGGCTCTCCTCCTGGGAATCCTCTGGCTGCAGGAGCCCGAGTGGCCTGGGAGTCGATGTCCAGGGAAGCAGACCCAAAGTCAACCAAAAAGACTCTGAGATAGCCAGGTGCAGTGGCTCACACCTGTAATCTTAACACTCTTGGAGGCCGAGGCGGGAGGATTGCTTGAGGTCAGGAGTTCGAGACCTGCCTGAGCAAGAGTGAGACCCCGGATCTGCTAAAAATAGAAAAAAATTAACGGAACGTGGTGGTTCATGCCTATAGTCCCAGCTACTTGGGAGGCTGAGACAGGAGGATCGCTGGAGCCCAGGAATTGGAGGTTGCTGTGAGCTAGGCTGACACCACAGCACTCTAGCCCGGAAGACAGAACCAGACTCTGTCTCAAAAAGAAAAAGAAAAAGAAAAAGAAAAGAAAGACTCTGAGACATAGAATGTGCGTTTTTCATCAGCCTAGATCACAACAGAGGCCAACTAATGTTACGTGAATGGGTGAACACACAAAACCAAGGCAGCCAGGTTGCTCTGTCTACTCAAGCTAGTTGGAGAGAAAACAGAACTCACTCCCGGGATTTACCGCGCTACTGACAGAAGGGAATGCAGAGCTCTGGAAAGTGCAGCTTCTCTGGCTGGGCCCACAAGACACCACCAACTAACGTAAGACAAAGAATCGTCTGAAAAGGAAAAGGCCGATGTGTTTCGCAAACTCTGCCAGTGCAACAGGTTCCCCATGTCTAGGAAATTAAAGTGCATCCCTGTCTCCTGCCTTCTGTGAAGTTAAATTCTTGTTTTTAACATACTCCCCAGAAAGTATACAAAATTAAATTCTAATGAGTTAAAGCCTTCATTGTAAAAATTAAAATGAAAATTTTTCAAGAAAATCTAGGATACTATGAGTATAATCTGGAGCTTGAGGAGAACTTATAAACTAAGAATAGAAATCCTAAAGAAGGCCGGGCGCGGTGGCTCACGCCTGTAATCCTAGCACTCTGGGAGGCCGAGGCGGGCGGATCGCTCAAGGTCAGGAGTTCGAGACCAGCCTGAGCAAGAGCGAGACCCTGTCTCTACTAAAAAAATAGAAAGAAATTATCTGGCCAACTAAAAATATATAGAAAAAATTAGCTGGGCATGGTGGCGCATGCCTGTAGTC
>CM052436.1:198475907-198519717 GCA_028533085.1 Varecia variegata | reverse complement strand
GGGGACAGAGCCAGCCAAGACCAGCTTTCCCCCCAACCCCAGACCAGGGCACTTTCCTGATGGAAGTTTCTGGGAGCCTTGGCCCAGATTCCATTCTCTCACCCTCCTTTCAAGTCAGCAGGGCAGGAGAGCCCCACCTGGCAAATGAAGAAACTGAGGCACGGCCAAGGTAAGTGACTCACCTTTCTTCAAAGGGATCATTACGGTGGGGCGCGTAGCAAGGTGGTTGCCGTGCGGGCCCTGAGCCGGCGGCCTGGGCTGGGTCCTGGCTCAGCCGCTCAGTTCTTCCATCTGTAGAGCGGGTAGCAGGCATAATTGACCCGTGGTTTTTACGAGCATGATGAAACCCCGGCATCACCACCAGGGCGGGGCCCGACTCTGGAGCCAGACGCTGCTTCCCCTCCAGCCGCCCCTCTGCGAGTGGGGGCGACGGCAGCGCCTCTGCACGGCACAGCACGGTGGTGAGGGCTGATTATGGCGTTTTGTTTGCTTCTTTAGATGTTTTTTGTTTCGCTTTGTAAAACAACTAGAGCAGCACCTCCACACAGCAAGCACAATATAAGTATTTGTTAAATAAAAATACGTAGAATGCACGTAAAGTGCTTAGACTGGTGTCTGATGCCAGTGCGCACTGGGTGAATTTTAGGTGCTCTAACTGTGATTGACAAAGACCAGAGCCCAAGAGGCGTCCGACCCTCCTGCTTCCCTCCCGGCTGTCACAAACCCCCAGGCCACATCTCCAGGCTCATGAGTCCACCTGACACCACTTCTCCTCGGAGTCACCTTTGCACCCTGCTCCCAATTCCCACCACCTGCCTCTTCCAGACACTGTCTCCCACACACTCACACACGGCCCCTGAGGTACGTACAACCCTCTGGGCCCTCCTCCCAGTCCCCACCCGGACCAGACGCCAGCCCCTGCACCGCCCAGGCCAGGGGAACCTGCTGGGACTTGCTCCTCTGCTGAGAAGACAAAAGGGGCTGGACAGGCCCCTCAAGGGTCTCCCTGCACTACCCGCTCCCAGCTCTGTGCCCTTCCCAGCAGCCATAACCGGCCCTGGACACCTGCTCAGGCCTCTCTGCTTCCCCAAACCCAACCCAGAGACCCAGGCAGTGTTGTCACCCCATGATGGGCACCAGGTACCCAAGGCAGGCTGGACTCTGGTCTCACTCGGAACCTGGGAGAAAGCGAATGCCACAGGCTCCATGGGGCCACGGAGAGGAACAGGTAGACCAGTGCAGCAGCTAAGAGGGGACGGGCCCCACTCAGTGTAGCCTGAGCCATGGAAGGTCATCATTGAGCTGGCAGGGGCCGTGGTCACACCCCATAATCATCCCTCCTCTCTGCCAAAGAGCCCTGGTTAGCCAGAATCACCCAGGAGGGTCAGGAGTGATGAGGAGGAGGAAGCTGTGGTCTCTGCTCTGCGCTCACCCTGGCTCAGCAGAGACTGTGGGCTCCACTGGGACAAGCGCTGGGCCAGGCTCAGAGAGGGGCAGGACTCTGTTCTCACCAGGTGCCCGGGAAGGTGGCAGACGCACCTGTCAGCAGCCCACAGGCACAGCAGTGTGGAATAATCCTGGGGGGACTCCGGCAGGAAGCGCTCAGCTCCACTGCGAGTCGGTGGGCTCGGGGACTCGGGCAGGGTCCCACGGACCCAATGCTGGAGGCTCCAAGCAGGAGCGGGACGCAGAAAAGAAAGGAAGGGGGGAGGGGGTGGAACAGCCTGGACGAAGCCAGAGGATGTACTTGGTGGGAGCGGGAAGGGGGTGCTGGTGGGCGGAGTGGACAGGGTGTGGGGGGAATGAGAACCGGGCGCAGAGAGGCTGAAAAGCAGATTGCAGAGACCTGGGCCGCCCACTGCGGAGCGAGGACTGTGTCCCCTTGACCTAGTCCTCACCTGCCACCTGTCTCATGGAGCACAGCCTGTGATGGCATTGAACATGGTAAAGATCAAATTATCATTTTTTAATTATACATATTTATTTTAAAAGCAAACTTTATATACTTGACTTTATTGGAAAAAATAACAGAAACCAAAGCAACATTATCAATCGCAGCCAGGTACAACGGCCCGGCGGCAGCTCCAGGCCCAAGGCTGGCTCTCTCGGTTCAAAGGGGTGTTAAGACGTATCAGCACCAAACTGAGACTTCTCTTTTTGGGGGAAGGGAGACTGAGAGGAGCGACTTTCTAACCGTCTGTCTCCAGATCACGTCAGGAAGGTCTGGGTCCCCTAGTGAGTGTCACTTGTCATCATCCCCATGGGGGAGCAGACTCTGTCCATGCCCTGCACATAGTCCTGGAACCCTCCAGTGGGCTCAGACCCACTTCTAACTGCCAATATCTGCTCCTCTTTGCCCAAAGGCTTTGTCCACACACGTGGCAGATGGGAAGTGCCAGGGAGTAATTAACACCCACATCCAGCAGCCTCCAAACACTGACTCGCAGGAGTTGCTTTATAAATACCCCAGCTCCCTCGCTCCTGGGCTGCCTCTGCTGCATGTGACTGGCTCCTTTCCCCAGGCCTTCTCCGTGGGACTGAACTCCCTCTGTCCTCTGTACCAGCAGGCTTGGTGCCACGCCCCTTCCCTGTCTTGCTTCCCAATGCCCCACCAGAGCGTCCCGAGTCACCTCCCAAGTACGCCACTTGCTCTCAGATTCTTGTCTCAGGGTCTGCACCTGGGACAACCCACACGAAGGCACCAACCACCAGCGACATTTTTCCTACCCCCACCCCCGATGTCAGACCCCAAAGCTCAGAGACTCAGGTCAAAAAGACTTAGAAGACAGCGTGGCAATTACATTTAGACGAGAAATCGACTCAGGAGAAGCGTGCATGGCAATTTATACTGGAAGGGGTTGGATTTTTCTGTGAAATATTTTCATATGGCATTGATTACTAAGAGGGGAACTAGAATGAAATCAGTCAGCTCTGCAGTTGGAAAAACTCACTCTGGCTGCTGTGCCGTGGCACATGGATGTGGGCCGTGCCAGGGTGTGCACAGGAAGGGTGCTGGGCCGGGCACCACTGCAGTCGTCAGAGATGACAGTGGAGGAGGCTGGAAGGGGTGGCCTCCCTGGGCAGGTATTTAGGAAGGGCAGTCACTGGGAATTTGCAGTGGATTAGGCTGGAGGGAGGAGAATGAGGAAGAGATGACTTCTGACTTACAATGGATAGATGTATCACTCACTCCAAAGAGGAACATAGCAGGAGGAGCAGGTTTGGGGAGGGAGGTCAGGAGTTCACACTCAGGGTGCAGAGTGTGGGCTGCCTTCCCAACAGCCAGACACAGCCGGTAAGAAGCCTGTTGGATATCTGGGAGCCGAACCCAGAGGACAGGCAAGAGCGCTAGACTATTGGCCTGCAGATGTAAATGAGGGAAGGGGTGAATATTTTAACAGGGGTATGTATATGTGTTTCTTCATTTTAAAACAATTTTTAATCATTTTAAAATACAATATAAAATTTATCATCTTAAACATCTATCTGTGAACACCTGAGTTGCTTCCACCTTTTGACTGTTGTGAATAATGTTGCTGGGAACAGGGGGTACAAACATTTCTCCAAGTCCCTGCTTTCAATCTTTAAGTATATACCCAGATGTGGGATTGCTAGATCATACGGTCATTCTATTTTTAAACCGTCGAGGAACCACCGTACTGTTCTCCATGGTGGCTGCACCATTGCACTTGCCCAAGAACAGTGTGCCAGGGTTCCAATTTCTCCATATCCTCAACAACACTTTCATTTTCTGAATTTTTGACAGTAGCCAACCCAAAGGCTGTAAGCAGGTTAAAGTTTTTAAAAGGTGTCAGATGCCAAAAAGGTAGAGAGCAAGAAAAAGACTTATACAGTATTACAATGAGTTTTGCATCATTACCGACCTCACAAACCCGGATCTGTTGGGCATGCTCTCTTGGCTGCAAGTAACAATGCCGTGAAGTTCCCGAGATGGTTCACAGTTCAGTCTCCTTTCTGCTCTGCCTGCTCAGCTGACTGGTGACAGTAACATCACCCCTCCTGGCCACACGTGGAGTCCCCAGTGCCAGGCATATAGGTGCACACAGGGCCATATGCAGAGCAGCAGGAAGGGGGCAAGAGGCAAGGCCTCCTCCTCCCAAGACTCTGGCCTTTGTAAGAG
The DNA here is from genome assembly GCA_028533085.1 of Varecia variegata. Classification (NCBI taxonomy): domain Eukaryota; kingdom Metazoa; phylum Chordata; class Mammalia; order Primates; family Lemuridae; genus Varecia; species Varecia variegata. The sequence continues at coordinate 198,515,576 of CM052436.1, read as the reverse complement.
GAAGAAAACTACTTCTCCAAAGCCCAGGGCAGATACCTCCTTACATCTTGTTGGCAAGAACTGGCCACGTGCCATGCATATGATTGGCATGGGGGGGGGTGTTGATAAACCAGAGATTGCTGGGCCCCACCCACAGAGTTTCTGATTCAGTGGGTCTAACAAGTTCCCAGGTGACACTCCTGGTCCAGGGACTGCACTGCGAGAGTCACTGGCTTCAGCAAACTTGAGCTGGGGACATTACCACTTAAGACAAAATCAAATTTCTATCAGCAAGGAAAAAAGGATGTAGGTGTCAGTAAGAACCAAGATTTTCTGCCACAAACTCTGTGGCGTTCATTTGTATCTTTTCCAGCCACTACACTCTAAAGCCCTGGGGGCAGGGGCCATGGAAGTCACCTTTCTGGGCCCTCGGATCTGACATGGTCACTGGGACTTGGTAGCAACCTTAAACAGATTTGTCAAATGAATGTATAAATGAGCATCTCATCAGAGATGTCCAAGGCTGCTACGCACTCTGGTCACCCCAATCGAAACACCTTCGTGGAGCCCATGCAGGTAGCCTCCAAGACACAAACCTGCCCCTTCCCTCCAGGCTCAAGGGTGGCAGCTCCCCACAAAGCAGCTCAGGTGGCTTGCTCCTCCACGTGGCCTCCCAGGGAGGCCTGGCTTCCTGCTCTGAAGTGACTCTGCAGGATCAGACCCTGGCCTATGGGGAACCCAAGAACAATGCCTCTTTGGGGGTCTTTGCTGCTGCCTACACTCAGGCTAAAACAGACAGCCTGTGGCCATCGGTCTCAAATAGTGTCTGTTAATGACCCACCTGGGTGTGGTCCTTGTTCAAGTAAAAGAAACAAGATCTCAATTCACTAACTGTCTAAACAGACAATGCCAACTGAGAATTCCTATAGCCTGGCTTATGATTCCTTATGAGCCTGAGCAAATGCAGCTGCAAACAGCTGTACATATTACATACTCTTTTGTCCACAGGGGAGCCTTTTAGCGAGTTGCTAGCATGGAATAAGATTAATAAGGAAGAGAACAGTTTATCCTTCTGTTCACGTGCTCACATTTGATCTGCACAGCAGTCCGGAACGGAGGGAAGTGAGGGGAGATTCGGTGCCTGTTTTATAGATGAGGATCTACTAGTAGCAAATGAGTTCCCGGACATGTGCCGTGAACGTTCAATAAACTGTAGCTGTTCTGCTCATAAGTCACTGTCTCCAAGGCGAAGGGGAGTAGACTCAGAAAAGCCCAGCTCATCCCAGAGCTCTCTGCTGCAGGCTTGGGTGGCAGCCCAGCCCTTGTGGGCTCCAGCACCTGCCAGGGCTGCAGACAACCGGATATAAGCACAAACAGGTGAGTCACCCAAGAGCAGAGGATGAGGACAGACCTGGGTGCCAAGTGGGCAGAGATTCCACCAAGTCACGGCAGGGGACTGGGCTGGGACTGACAGCAGGCACCTCACAGGCCAGACCCACACGGCAAGGCAAGGTCTTGCTGGAAGGAAGACAAGGAAACGCTTCGGGGGACCCTGGCAGGTGCCAGCCCTGGACACTGAGCAGGACCAGGCTGGCCCCAGCCTCTCTCCAGAGTCTGCCCGGGGACTAGGGAGCTGTGCCAAGGGGACACGGGAGGAGAACCCTGGGTCCTTTTCTCTCTTATTTTGCCTTGCTGTGTGTTCTTGGGGGTGGTGCTCCATCCTTGTGGGAGCCGTGTGCCTGGGTCATGCAGAGGGTCAGGCTGGGCCCCTTGACACCCTCTGATGCCCCCCACCGACCCCAGTTCCCAGCTCCCCTCCTCCCCAACTTCCAGGGCAAGTAGGACGTGCAGACCAGGGAGAGGGCACAGGGCTCTCTCGCCAGGTGGAAATGGGATCGTGCCCCTCTCTCCTTACCTCCACAGCCCACATGGGCCTCTCTAGGCCGGGGCCTGGGCTCCCACCAGCCCTTCCCAGCAGCCCAGCCCCTGCCCTCTCCCTTCCCTCCTCACAACCAAAACTGCTTCTGTGCATGCTTATTTGCATGTTTTTAAATTGCCTACACATTGATTTCAGAGTCAACTAAGCCCCGAGCACCCTCTGGGGACACCTTACCCCACTCTCCTTCTGTCTCCCAGGCCTCCCACTGAGCAGGTGTCCTCATCCCTGGCCGCAGGTTGGAATCACTGAGGGAGCTTTAAAGCTGCCCATGCAGACAAGGGATCTTACTGGGGTGATGAAAAGTTCTAAAACTGTGTTATGGTGATGCTTGCACAACTTGGGAAATTTAAAAATCATTCAATGGTCCACTTAAAAATGGGTGAATTTTATGGCATGTAAATCATACCTCCATAAACTTGTTTTTAAAAAATACACATGTCTGGGCCCATTTTTGAGCCATTAAATCAGAAACTCTGGTTCGGGGCCTGGGCTGAGATTCATGCTCCGGTGTCACTGTGGGGACATCTCTTTCCACTGCCACCATCACTCACTCACCCTGAAGGAAGAGGAGTGACCCCCCCCCCGTTGGATGTATCAATTTCCAAAGGCTGCTGTAACAATGACTGTGAACTGGGTGGCTTAAAACAATAGAAATTTATTCTCCCACAGTTCTGGAAGCCAGAAGCCCAAGATCAAGGTGTCAGCAGGGCCACTGTTCCTCCGAAGGCTCCAAGGGAGGATCTTTCTTTGCCTCTTCCAGCTTCGGGTGGCTGCCAGAACCCTTAGTGTTTCTTGGTTTGCAGCTGCATCATTGCAGCCTCTGCCTCCTTCTTCTCACCGGCTCTTCCCTGTGTGTCCCTCTATGTCCCCATTTTCTCTTCTTAGAAGGACACCAGCCATCGGATTAGGGCCTACCCTAACCCAAGTATTATCTCATCTTAACTATTATATTTGCATCCACAAAGACCCTATTTCCAAATAAGGTCACATTCTGAGGTTCTGGATTGTCATGAATTTAGGGAGGGCCACTGTCACACCTGGTACAGCAAGAATGGACTCTGAGGCCAGCCAACCTAGCTGACAGGTGTGGCCTCCTTCACTTCCTGAGTAACTGTGCCTCCATCAGGGCCCCAGGCCAGCTCCAAGAAGCAGGTCTGAGGCTCATGTCACTGCTGGTGCCACTGCAGTGGCTGTGCAGGTGTGATATGGTGGCAATCATCTAGATTAAGTGTCAGCTTCTCAGACACTCAGGGAACATCCTAGACATGGGAAGATGGGGATCAGGAGAGCCCCACAGGTCAAGTCCTGTCAACTAATCCAGCCTTACCAGGAAAAAATGCTGCGCTATTGACATTTACCTAACTGGCTCCCAACTCTGTTTCTCCGCTGGTTGCAAGTTTGCAGGGTGGAGAAAGAGAATGATGAATAATGATCATCCCTAAAAACAACAACTCATAGCCCAGTCTCTGGGCCAAACATTGTCTGACGGTGTTCCACATCAATTCATTTCATTCCTCAACACCTTTATGGGGTAACTAGGGTACTAGGGGGTAACTCCTTTTATCCCCTAGTATCCATTTTCCAGGGAAGATTCTGAGAATAGTGAAGTCCCTTGCTCAGGGTCTCACAGATTGAACGGGGCCTAGGTCTGAAACTTAAGCACAACAATCTGGCAGTCTGTGCCCTGAAGCAGGGATCAGCAAACTTCAGCCTATGAGCCAGATCCAACCCACCTGGTCTGGTTTTGTACAGCCCATGAGCTAAGAATGGTTTTTCCATTTTTAAAGGACTGTAAAAAACAAAGAACATGTGACAGAGACCATATGTGGCCTGTAATACTATGTACTCCCTGTCCCTTTGCATAAAAAGTTTCCAACTTCTGCCTAAAACCGTGACACAGCCTCTCACACTCTGCACAGCCCCCAAGAGAGACACCAGGAAGACACAGAAGTTGTAGATGGAAGGCTACATCCTCAAGAGTCGGGGGTGGAAGACCCATGAGATGACGGCAGATCACACAAGCACAAAGCCTGCGGCTCAGGCCCATGGCCCAGATGGGGCCGATGGCAGCACCGTGTGTCACGGTCTCAGGCTCACTGACTGGCTCAGGGATGGGTGTGTCAAACAAGTCAGGTCAGTGGGATGCAATCCTGGGCTTCCATTAAAAACCAGGCTTAAGAAAAAAAGGAGGAAAAAGGTAGATTTATTGGCTCACATAATTGGAAATTCTAGCCTTGATCTAGGTGTTCACTCACATATTAGTTTTCTATTGCTGCATAACAAATCGCCACAAACTTAGCAGCTTAAACCAACACAAATTTATTATTTCATAGTTCCTGTGGGTCAGGAGTCCAGCTGTGGGCTAGTGGGGCCCTTGGTCAGAGTCCCAGTAAGTTGAAATCGAGGCCTGATGTCAGTGGCCTTGGCTGAAAGTGGCCAGACTGTGACCACATCTGAGCCCTGGGGTCCTCTTCCAAGTCCCCCACCTGCCCCGCGGTCTGCCCCACAGCCGGCGGGTTGCCCCTTCACGGCCAGCTGGAGAATCTGACTTGAGGAAGTACCCAGAGGAGGGCGTGAACGCCAGGGAGGCAGGAATCTTGGGGGGCAGCTTAGAATTCTGCCTCCTACGAGAAGATTCATCTACCTAACTCATGCCTCTGCCTCTGTTGCAGGTCCAGGCCCATGTGTGGCCACTGCTGGTTTCTCAATTATCCCCCAGTTCAAATCCACAGGGAAGAAACTCCTCTCCTTCAACAGCTCCAGTGAAAATCCTAGACCTGATTCCCATTGGCCCAAAACGTATCATGTGCCCACATCTGGCCAATCACTGGCCAGAGCATACATTGCACAGATTGGCCAGGTCTGAGTCACATGACCAAACTTGGAGCAAGGGATCACCGCCATCACACCGGCAGCTCCAGGATTGAAAACATGGCAGGGATCATTTCCCCAAAGGAAAATAGAGTTCCTGTTTTAAAAACTGGGCAAATTAAAAAAAAAAAAAAATTTAGTGAAAATACATTTTTAAAAAACTGAGGAAATGGATGCTGGAAACACTCCTCCTTGACCCTGCCCTCCCCGACAAAAAAGCAAGTGTCTATATTACGGACACACTCTCCTGGGTAGACTACCATATTGATTTCCAGGTAAATGCAATTTTTATTGTCTAAATTTTCGACACTTCTCCTGAATTCCTAATTCTTTTTACTGTAGCTTTAGCTGAGAAACATCTTTACCCCTGCATATGGACATCCAGTACTGAATATTCTTTTTCAAAAAAGGTATAGGGCAGTAATAAAGTAAAACTCACAACGGATTCTACTTACCAGAGTGGAGCAGGAGGGAACCCACTGAGTCTGTGCCCTTGTCACTGGGTTCACTGTCATCCAAGGGAGAGAGGGGTCTCTGTCCTCTCCTCTCCAGGTTCTCATGCCTCCAAGGGCTGGTCTCAGGGGTGAGAATCAAAATATTTGACCATGGGCCCTGACCCATCAGCCCAGGTGCCTGCTGTAAACAACCAGAGCCTTCTCCAGGCCAAATGTTGACCTGGCTGGTCTCTCACAGGGCCGCATGTGACCAATAGTCTGGTCACATCAACACTTCCAAGAAGTTTTCCCAGGGGCATTATGCTTGGAGAGGGTTTCTGTGTGAGCCTGTAAACAACCAGTTGTGCTTAAAATCATGGGCCTCTGGCCAGCCATTTAACATTAATTATAAGTACTCCAGGAAGGTTGGTTGTGACATGCCAGGTCCTGTTCTAAGCACTTTGTATGTAAACTCATTAATAACTCACAACAATCCTAGAAGGTGGAAACTATTGTCATCGCCCACATATGGCAGGTGAGTTTAAGAGACAGAAGCCCATAGTAACAGACAGGCTGGGGAGTGGTAGCACAGAGATTAAAACTGTGGGATTTATCTCTAAACACTGGGGTCCAAATCACTCCATTTTACCACCTCTTCTGCTGGAAATAGCACATACAGGATATTCATTTGTTCATTTAACAAATATCTACTGAGTATCAACTCTGTGCTAGACACTGTTCCGGGCACTGGAGCTACAGTAGTGATCAAACAGCCACGACCGCTGCTCTCCTGCAGCTCATGTTGGGTGGGCAGTGGTGACAGGGACAGAGACAGTGGCCACAGACACAAAATAAAAACAGAATTTCAGATAGTGGCATGTTATAGGAAGACAATAAAATAAGAGGGAGGATAGAGAGTGATCCTGAAACATTTTAGGTGAAACAGACAGGGGAGAACTCTTGGGGAGGTGACATTTGAGCTGAAATCTGCATGATGACAAAGAGCTCACAGAGCACAATCTGGGGAAAGAGTATTACAGGGAGTGGGGACAAGAAGACAAAGGTCCTGAAGCAGGAAAAGCCTTGAGGAACAAAGTGAAAGATACCTTTGTGGCTCTGTTAATGTGAGCAAGCTGGGGAGTGATCATGGGATTACTGCTAATTTCCTTAGGTGTGATAATAATGCGGAGGTCAACCGGGAAAACATCTTAGCAGATGCCTGCCCACGTCCTGAGGGATGATGTGTCATCATGTCTGCAGTCCCCTCTCAAATGGCTCAGCAACATACAGAGCACACTTGGCAAAACATTAACAACTGTTGATTCTAGGCAGAGGGTATAAGTTTGTCCACTGTACTATTCTTTCTGCTTTTGAATTTGAAACTTTCATGTTAAAAATGGAAGCAAGAGAGCAGAGAACGATGCTGGAAAGGCAGGCATGTAGGTTTCATGGTCATGCTCAGGAATTCGGATTTCCATCGAAGTGGAGGAGATCTTAAACCTGGGAGTGGCACGATCTGGTTTGCTTTGGCTTCATGGCCCCAGCTAACCTGGATCTTCAAAGTCCAGGATTGCAGACCACGAAGGAGTATCCTCAGGGCCCATGACAGCACGTTTCCGATGCTGATTTAATGAACACTCATTGTGCACCTTCCAAGAGCCAAGCACCGTGTGTATGTCTTATCATTAATCTCATTTAATTCACATGACAACCCACAATGTCCTTGATATTATCCCCATTCTTAAGATGAGGAAACTGAGGCCCAGAGAGGTCAGCTAAGGAGTGGGCAGCCAGGGCGGGCAGAGCCCAGGTCAGTTAGAACCTCAGCCCTGGGGCAACATTAAGCCATCATCCCACTTTTACCCAATCGCCACTAACATCAATCATAATTGATTAATTAATTGGTTAATTATAATCAAAGCTTCCAGGGGATTTTTCTGGAGTATGATGATAAAACTAGATGTGCTGTCCCAGAGAGAGCCCTAAAATGAACTGCATTTATGGTCAAATGGATTCTGCTCTTCCCCTTGAGAAAACTCTACCTTGTCCACAGAGATTTGCAGCTGTGCTGCCTGGGGCCACGTTACTCATTTTAATACTCATTTGCACGTGTATTTGTGTGCCTGTGTTTCATCACATCACAAATTATGTGAAATTCACATATTTAATCTTTCTTGCCTGCTTAGCCAAAGGAGAACTATTGGTGTATTAAGCAACTAGACAAATTGTCACTGTTATCTGTGTTCTTAGAACAGTGTCTAACTGGAGGCAGCCCTACTGTCTTTCACTGGTAAGAATTCAGCATAAACATCATCGCTCTTTGAAATCACTCATAAGCAGCCCCAGGAGACTGCAATTATACCCGTTTATAATTCTCCTCCCTCCCAAACTAACCCTTGATTCATAAATGTGCACTTTTAGGCATCAGGCGTTAGAATAAATTAGACTATACAATTACGTGTAATTAAAGGGGAAAATGGGTACCGTGCTGCAAAGATTAGCTGTGTTTTGCTGAAGTAAAGCATGTCTGTGTCAGCATGCCAGCCCAGGGAGGCCCCATGAAATACAATTAATGTTCTTCTTACTTAATGGGGGTTTATGGTGCTGTTTTTCATTATCACAATATCTCAGGAAATATAAACAGGTTTTCTCTGATGCAATTGCATTTCTACTGACGAGACAGCTTGGGTCTAAGTGAAAATTCAGCAGAATTAAGCACATATTTATATTGTTATGGATGATACTAAAATTTGTATTTTAAAACCTGTGCAAAACTGGTCTCTGCTCAGGAGCTAGGAATTTGGAGCCCAATCCCCTGAGAGTGGCTCTGCAGCCTCTTCTGCTCTTATAGAAGTTACAGCCAAACTTGTGTGCATTATTAAAGCCACCTGTGCCCCAGTTCTGTAACTCCAATTCCCAAGCCTCTTGTCTGCAGCCATGTTCCTACTTTTAACGTTTCTCCTTTACACGCCAATTTGTTTGAGACATGTTAAAAGCTTGACTTTTACAACCCTCATAAAATCCCATCGACTCCAACCCAAATCTAGCCAGAAGTGCTTGGACAATCAGATTGAGTTTTCAACTTCTTGGTGGAGATAAAGAGACACACAGCAAGAATTTTTTCTCTGATTGTTGCATATGAGTCAAGGCACTAAAACAGCAACTCTGGCTTTGCAAGGTAGATAGGACCAGACGGGTGTTCTGCACAAAAGGGCTGTCAAGGAATTCACAGAAGGAAGAAACAAGGCACGGAAGTGTGAAGAGAAAGGTCCCCGTGAGGTTAAACCAACAACAGGGAGAGTCAGGGTGGCGTGAGGAGCTTGAAAAGTCCGATTGTCCAGCCAGGATGATCATGGCAAGAGATGTCATTGGGGGCAAGGGACATGAGAGGAGAAAGGCTGTCCCAGGCAGTGGGATTGGAGGGGGCAGGGGCTGGAGAGTCAGGAGGCCGTGAGGGTCCTGAGGATTCTGCTGAGCCCCTCCCTGGCCCAGCTGAATTGTGACTGAGCAACTTCCCAGCGTGGGGGACATCTGAGCCCCTGAGGCCCCTGAGTCTCCCAGGCAGACACTGAGCTCCTGAAAGCAGTCCCCACCTGCCTGGCAGGAACCTGGAAAACAGGCAGAGGCTGTAGACCCAGAAGACCATGGAGGTTGCTGGGAATTAAGAGGAAGAAATGTGGCCAGAGGGGGCCTTGCAGACCCTCCGACCTCACGGGTGTCTGAGCTGGTGAGTTCAGTCTGGACTAAACATGTGATCCACAGCACCTGCCTGCAATGAACATAGCACACATTCATGTGCATGCACACACAGGGACACACACAAGATCTGTCCCCTCCTACTTAAGGAAGGACAAGACACGCAATACAGACATTACCACATTTGGTCTTTGAACAGCAGCAATGGAAAGAATAAATACCCCAAAAGATAACCAAGAGACACCACGTCAGCCCAGCCCACCGCCCCAGGAAAAGGGGCTGTGAAGAGAGAAAACACTGTGGGCAGGGTCCACTTGGGGGAGAGCTATGTTCATGAACTTGAGGCCTGAAAGGCACTGTGTGGTCATGCTGTGGTTTCTTAAACTTTTTTGCCATGGAAATGTTCTCCAGAACCCAACATAAAGAGTAGGAAAGAAGCAGATCCCGTTCCTGGGCCTCCCTTCCCAACCCCAGCCCCTGAGGCACCCCCATGGGGCTCTGGGGACACAGTAAGAAAACTGCTTCTGCAGGGGGGCACTTGTCCCATAGCCAAGCACAGCCTTCAACGGCTTGAAATCCCACTTGCCAATTTTGTGCCTATGGGCAAGACCTTTACCTCTGAGCACCAGTTTTCTTGAAAGATCGCTGCGTATTACATGAGATAACCTGGTGGAAACACTCAGCAGTGGACCACAGAACCTACTAGAGCTGCATTAGCCAGTATGGGAACACTTAGCCACATGTGGTCAGTCCAAACTGAATGTGTTATAAGTATAGAATACACACTAAATCTCAAAGATGAAGAAAAATGTCTGTAAATGTATCTCAATAATTTTATATTGATTACATGCTTAAGAGATAATATTTTGGATATACTAGGTTAAATAAATTATACTACTAAAATTAATTTTACTTGTTTCTTTTACCTTCTAATGCCACTACTAGAAAATTCTAATTATATATTAATACATAGCCCACTGTACACATCTACCTTACAGTAAATATGCCCTTTATTCTGCAGAGATGGGACAGGAGGGAAGGGGTCTTTGTTACTTTCTGGTCTATGATGGTGAAGAAGCCTGACCAGGTTGGGGCATGGGGGTGGGTAGATCAGCCATATCAGTGGTGCCGAAGGTGGGCCTAGTCCCTGATTTGGAAAAGCACGTTCAAGGTTCTTCTGATTTGTTTAGACTCTAAATTGAATTGGGGTGGCTAAGGGAGATAAGTTTAGAGTCCCAAACCCTGACAAAGACCCCTGATTTGAATTTCAGATGAACGATGAAGAGTGTTTTAGTATAAGTTATCTCCCCGTGGACATTCTGTGTTTTCATTTACAAAATCTGACAGCCCTAACTAGCACGAAAGAAGGTCACACCTGGGAAAGGAGATGCCAGGTTGAGAAGTAACAATAGGCTAGGATTTAAGAGCAGAACCATGGAGCCAGGCTTCTTGGGTTCAAATGGTCCACCACTTATAATTTGTAACCTTGGGACAGTTACTTAACCTCTCTGTGACTTGGTTTTCACATCTGTAAAATGGATCTAGCAATACTTACTGTGTAAGATTGTTACTAGGTTTAAATAAGTTACTATTGCCTATGAGTACTTTTCTACATCAGGGCCTGCTTCGGCTTAGCAGTTCCGCTGTGTTTCCTGCAGCTACTGGTGGGTTCTCCGCCTGCTCTGTGCCCACGACCCTCTGTGCCCTGTCCCCCTCCGGCCTCTGCTGTGGCGCTAGGGACAGTGGAAACCGCGGTAGATAGCACCACCTTCAGTTGCATTCCTCCCCTTTCGGAGGAAGCCGGTTTCTCCTTTCTTTCCTATTCCCGGGCCATTTCTGGGAAACGGCTGCTATTTGCACTTGAGCCCAAGTTAATTTCTCAGGGCGCTTCTGGGGTGCGTGGGAAGGTCCCGGGCGCGCGGGCCAATCACCCCGCGATGTAGCCGCGGGTCCGTGCTCCAGGCGGCCTCTCCAAGGGCAAACGCGTGCAGCTTAGAGGCGAGCGCGGGGCTTCCAGCAAAGGCAGGCTGGTGTTTGCAGACCCGGGCGAGCCTGTGAAAGCAGATAAAAGAAAACATTTATTAACGTGTCATTAAGAGGGGAGCGCCCGGCCGGGGCTGTCGCACGCCCCAAGGAACACTTGGCTCCTTCTAGCTCCGAAAAAGGAGAAAAGGAAAGAGGATAAGAGGCGGGGTTCACTTCGTTTCCAGCCAAGTGGACTCATCGATGGCCCTCCCGACTTTATCACGATATTTGATTTATTAGGGATGTCCTCCTGGTGTGTGTGTCTTTCTCACACACACACGCACGCACACACGGCTCTGGCTCGCGTCCCTCCCTCATTTCCACCTCCTGGGCGAATCTCACATCTGTTTCAACTCTCCGCCGAGGGCGAGCGGGAGCGGGAGAGTCGGGTGAGTGTGCGTGTGTGTCCCGGCGAGGGTGCGCGCTCGGCGCCGGGAGCGCGGCCAGCCGGGTCCGAAGGCATCGGGAGGCCTAGAGCCGCCGGGACCCCAGCGCTCCGCCTGCTGCCCCGTCCGGCGCCTGACTTCGGGACCGGGGCCGCGCTCCGGGGGCAGCAGGGCCGGGCCGGGCCGGCGGGCTGCACAGCCTGAGCCGGAGGTAAAGCGCCCGCACGCGGGGGGCGCAGGGAGGGCGCCACGGCGGGTCCCCAGCGCCCCCGGCCCCCGCGGCTCCCGGCCCGGTGCTCCCCGCCCCGGCGCGCGCCCGCCTCCCCCGCGCGGAGGTCGGCGGCCGGCTGGCAGGCGGGGGGCCGGCAGCGCCGTGCCAAGGGCTGGCTCGGGCCGCGCGACCGGCCGGGCTGGGGCGATTTAAGAGCGGCTCGGGCGGGGCGCGGAGACGGACTTTGGCTGGGGCGGCGCGCGGGGCGGGGGCGGGGGCCGGGGGCGGTGGCGGAGCAGGGGGCGGGGAGGAGGGGGAGGGCGGAGGACGAGGAGGAGGAGGAGCGGCAGCGCTCGCCTGGGGATGCAGCAGCAGCAGCGGCGGCGGCGGCAGCAGCAGCAGCGTGGAGTCCCCTGCGCCCCGCGGCCCGGCCGGGCTGCGGCAGAGGCGGCAGCGCCCCGCGCCAGGTGAGGCCGCCGGGGCCGTGCGCGCTGGTGAGTGGGGCGCGAGGGCAGGGGGCCGGCCGGGGGTGCCGAGCTCGGGCGGAGGATCGGGCGGCCGGAGCTTCACCCGGCGGGAGCCCAGCGGCGAGCGCCGCCCAGGTGAGCCGGGGCCGGTCCCGACCGCCCGGCTCCGGCTCCAGCGCTGCGCGGGGAGGTGGGACCCGGCGGGCCCCAGAGAGGCTCCGGCGCTGGCTGGCTGGAGGAGGATGATCCGTTTGACCCCGCAGGCGGGCTGGGTGAGGACTTCCCGCCGCGCCCCTAACCCGCGGACCCGCCACACAGATCCCTGGTGGCCCCGGGGGAAGCGCGCCTGGGCCCGCCGGCCGCAGGGGCATGGCCTTGTTGACCCGTTTGGGTTTAAACCTAAAGGGCCAGCTAGATGCCAGCCCACGTGGGGCTTGTCCGGGCAGGACACGGGAAAGCAGTGGACCAGATCTTTAGCGTGGCTGGAAACTCACAGATACCGAAAGGACTAATAGGATTGAAAAGGCAAACTTCCTCCCAAGCCAGGTCAGAACCAGTTTGCATCGCCCCGCGGAGAGGTGCTCCCCTCCCCAGACTCCCGAGGGTTTCAGAAGTCTGGCAGTGAAGCCGCAACAGTGTCTAGGAGTGCACTTTTTTTGTTAAAACATTCCTTATAGTAGTTCGTTCGTTCTACAAGCATCTATGGAGCACCCCCTCGTGCCAGGCACCTCGTTATGTTGCAGGGAAACACTGATGAACAGTTTCTAGTCCTGCGCGCCAGAAGCTGTCGGTTCACTTGGAGGGCAGCTGGGTACAGAGATGCGGTCTCAGGGTGGAAACATGTAAGGAGACACCCGCAAATCCCAGTTTGCACGGTGGCCTCTTTCCGAAATTCCCCACCTGCCCCGAGATCGAGATCGAGGACCACGCCCCTGCACACAGTAGGCGCCTGCACACAGTAGGCAGAGCAAGCACAGACCTCCGTGGGGACAGCCCCCACCTCTCCCCCCCCTTTTGAAAGTTCTGATTCACTCCCTGCCCCCCCCCCCTGGACAGTCTCTCCTGCAGCTTGTTTTAATCACTTTTTGAGTTGAAAGTCAATATTTAATTAACCGAGTAATTACATTCAGCTTACGTTTGAATCTGGGTATTTGCTCATCTGTGCATGTTGGGACGACGGCCTTCTCGCCCCTCCATCTGTCCCCTGCCTCTTTCCCACAGTGCCCCCCTGCCTGTGGGCAGAGAAGGGGGGGCTGTCTGGAGCAGGTTCTGGGGGTGACTGGGAGCAGGCGAGGCTGGGTTTCCCTGGAGGACACCCTGGGATTCCTTCTCTCCCCAGGTGTGTTCATCTTGTGGTTAATGGTGAAGGGGATTTCTGCATCACCACCTGGAACCACCAGAGGGTTCTCATTAAATTAGAGCCAATCGTTAAATATGGAAAGAAGGTGGGGAGAGCAGACTGAGGACCCCTTGCCCAGTAAGAGATCTTTCCCCATCTTTTTTTGTTCCACATCATAGAGGAGAGAAAACTCATCCCAACAGCCTGTCTGCATGTGTGGTTTAGTGTTCTAAGCACCTCGAAAGGCCATGGTGGCAGGCCTGGCTCGTGGCACGCTGGACATTTGCACAAGAAGGCTCTTCCTTCCTCAGCTGAGTTTATGTACATAAAGTCATGATGTTGGCATAACTGCTGCGGCTTTGGGTTTCGGATTTGTGTATGCTTCTTGGGTTTTTTATTTGAATTTATGGCTTTTTCTGAAACCCTAATAACATGTTAAGTTTTCAAATTTAAGAGTTGAATGATGAGTTGATTGTAAAAGTCTGGGCTTGGAGGACAGTATGGGGGGGTTGGTGGGGGGTGTGTCTGCACATGCGTGTGTTCCTCCCCCATTCAGCTGTCATCTAAGGCCCTAGTCTATGTGCAGTTTCACACTCTGACATCTGAAGTCCACCTTTTGATTTGGGGATAACTTTTCCCTCTCCCTTTTTCTCGCTCTGGTCAGTTTTTCTGCTTGGACCTGGCTCAAGGGGGCAGCTTTTGGTCTCCTGGGTTAGCCAGACGGGGAATATCCCCCAACTCTGTCAAGTCCTGCAGAAGAATATCGGCCTTTCTGACCAGCTTGTCATGAAAAGGTTTACTCTAAACTTAAGATGATAGATAGTAGACTTACATAGTGTTGTACAGGCCAAGCATTGCTCCATGCCCTTATATATAACTCATTTAATCCACACAAAAGCCCTGTGAGATAGGTGCCCTGATGATCACCATGTTGAAGATGGGGAAACTGAGGCACAGAGCAGATGCTGACTTGCCCACAGCTGGTCCGTGGTACAACCGGGCTTCCAGAGGCCCTCAGGCTCCAGGGCCCACTCTGAACCACTGGCTGCTCCTCCATGACCTTGACTTTTTTTTTCAAATGTAGAAGAAACACATGCTCAGCAAAAGAAAATACATTTAGATAGTAAAACTTGGAAAGGGAGGAGCCCCTCAGTAATCCCTCCCCTTTCTAAAACCTCCACTGCTTGAGGAGTCTCGCATTTGTATTTGGGGGTCTTTTTACCCTGAGGAAAATATGCAATTACCCGGTGCCTTTTCCTTCTGCCCGTGTCAGATGCAAATGGAAATGTCACACATGGCTGACAGAAAAAAGTCATGGAGTCTGAAATTAAGATTTTAGCCCACTGAAGGCACAATGACAGTCCTAGAGGTGAGACCCTCATGTGGTTGGTGATGGAGTCGCACTGGCCTGGCCCTGGAAGGGTGGCCCTGGGGTCCAGAGCCCTTTGTTTCAGGCCTGGGTTCTGTGTGGCTGCTGGATGCGGAAGGTGAGGCCACTCTGTGCTGACCTGCAGGTGAGGGGGCCTCGCTGGACCTGCTTTCCGAAGGCTGCTCCTGCCGGGCCCCGGTGGAGAATCTGCAGATGCCCCTGCTCCAGCCGGATTTAAGGCGCTGTCTAATTGGGAGAGCATTAAGATCATTATAATTAATTGGCATCCTGATAAATGGCGTGGTTGCCTAATTGGGGCGGTTGCTAGGGAACGAGGCCTCGCTTGGAGCCTAAAGGGGAAGAGGCAGTGGGCTGGAGCTGGGGGTCAGGGTGCGGACTCCGCAGTTAACGAGCAGGAACCGAGGCAGTCACCTGCATCTGCTGGCGTTTACTGAGCAGCTGCTGTGTGCAAGTTGCAAATGGAATATCTGTTGGGGGTACTTTCTAGAAGGACTGAAGTCATCAGAGTCCTTTCTCTTGCAAGCAACAGAAAGAGGAAAGAAAAATCTCAAACCAGCATAAGGGGAAGACAAAGGGACTTACTGGCTTTCATAACCAAAAGTCCTAGGTAACTAACTCTAGGCTCGGGCGCAGCTGGATTCACGGCTCAGATTTCGTCATGAGAATCTGTTCCTCTCCCTCTCTGCTCTGCCTTCCACCCGGCCAGTGTCTCCCTCCCGCTTGGAGGGCGGGCAGGCTCTGGCAGCCGTGGGCACTGTGGTCGGGAAGCCCAGACTGCTGGCCGCCGGCCCAGCAGCGTGACCTGGGGCGTGCAGCCTAAACTTTCTGCGCCTTGATGTTCTCGTCCGACAGAAGGTGATGATCACAGCACCTATCGCTGCTCGTGGTGAAGGGGGAAATGAGATCATCAGTGTCAAGTGCTTGGCACGCTGTCTGACACAGGTGAGCCCTCAGTAAACACGGGCTGTTGTCATAAGGGAGGTGTCAGAGCAGCTGCTGAGGAGCTGTGCTCTATCCCCTCTGGTTTAAGCCTCTTCTCTGGTAACGCCCACGCCAGCCCAAGGTTCCCTGTGACTGAGCTGTTTTTACCACATGCTCCAAGTCGGTCACTGGCTAAAGAAATGAGTTAGCCAACATGTGGCTTAACAGAGCTCACAGGCCCTGCCCTGGAGCTGGCGGATGACTGACAGCTGAGACCCCAAAGCCTGGGAGAACACAGCGGGGGGGGGGGGGTCCCCAGTGAAAGGGAGTCTAGTTCTGGGAGGCAAATAGCCAGCGCCTATGCCGAGGGCACTAGTGTGAGCTATGCTGGACAGGTGGACCTCTCTCCATTTTGGACAAGGTAGGGACCATGGCAACGTGCTGGCAGTCTCCCTGCCCTCCCCATGAGGGTCAGCAGGCATCAGAGGCCTGATTTTTCTGCCATAGTGTCTGAAGGTTGAAGCCTGGCCTTGATCCTGCATTTTCTGGGAGCCAGGGGCCGTGTTTGCCTGGCATCCCACCATGAGAATCATCTGGCAGTATTTGTTAAAATGCAAAGGCTGGCTGTGTGCAGTGGCTCATGCCTGTAATCTCAGCACTGTGGGAGGCCAAGGCAGGAGGATCGCTTGAGGCCAGGAGTTTGAGACCAGCCTGGACAACATAGCGAGACTCCTGTCTCTACAGAAAATAAGAAAATTAGCCAGGTGTGGTGTGTACCTGTAGTCCCAGCTACTCAGGAGGCTGAGGCAGGAGGATTGCTTGAGCCCAGGAGTTTGAGGCTGCAGTGAGCTATGATCTGACCACTGTACTCCAGCCTGAGCAACAGAGTGAGACTCTTTTCTTTAAAAAAAAAAAAAAATGGAAGAAATGCAACAGGGCACCTGTGTATGTCGCACATCAGCAGGATGGTTTGGGAAAGAGGGCCCTGGGTGTGGGTATCTTGTCTTCCTGCCTAGTGCAGGGGCTGCTGGGAGGCAGGGGAAATGCTCTGAGATCAGGGACATAAAGGTGCTTGATAAACTGCCGTAGAGGTTAAGAGGGCACTCTTCTTATTCATCAGCGTACACGTGTTTGTTGAGCATCTACTGCGTGGTCGTCACTGAGACAAACGAAAGAACCCTGTGCTCATGGAACTTGCCTTCTGCAGGATGGGCAGCAGATAACACGCAAGCAGACAAGTCTGCGAACAAGGCTATTTCAGAAAGCAAAGAGCTCTGTAGTGGAAATAGCGATGCCATGCAAGATGGCTGCATGATGGGGTCGGGGGAGCAGCGTTAGGCAGGTGGTCAGGGGAGGCCTCTCTGAGCACATGACCTTTGAGCTGCGACCTGGATTTTAGAAAGGAGCCAGCCTTGGGAAGATCTGGGGGAAGAGCATTCCAGATAGAGGGAACAGCCAGTGCAAAGGCCCGGAGGTAGAGAGGAGGCACCTGTCCAAGACACCTGTTCAATATACAAATAGAAGTCGAGTCAGGGGGTGGGGGAGAATGTAGTGAGTGGGGAAGGGTGGTCCAAGGTGAGAAATACAGGCCATCATGAGAAATTCAGACTTTATTTTAAATGAAACAGAAAACCATCGGAGGGTTTTAAGTTAGCAAACGAGATGATTCATGTTTTCAAAAGGCCTTGGTGGTTACTGTGAGCCGGATGCTTTGCACATGGAAGCTGGGACACCAAGATGGAGGCCACTCGTCATGCTGGGTGGGAGCTGCGAGTGGCCTGGCCGGTGGTGGTGCCAATGGAGCAGAGTGAAGCAGGTGGACTGGAGATAGATTTTGGAGGTAGAGCTGGCAGGACTTTCTGGTGGATTGGATTTCAGAATAAGGGCAAGAGCTGTGATTCCCAACCGAGGGCGATTTTGCCTCCCAGGAAATATTTAGCAATGTCTGGAGATGCTTTTTGGCTGTCACAACTGGGGAGGGTTGGCACTGGCCTCTGGTCGGTCGAGGACAGGGCTGCTGCTGAACCCGCAGCGTACGGGACGGCCCCACACGTCTGCCGTGCCACGGAATCAAAGATGGCTAGGCAGCCTGGCACATGGTGACTCCTAAACGGGGAAGACTCAGAAGATTTGTGGGGGAGGAGGATCTGGAATTCCGCCGTGGAGATGCTGGGTTTGAGAGGACACCCCGCTGGATGTCTGAGCTCAGTGGGTGGTGGAGAGATGTGTCTGCAGCCGTTTGGGGCTGGAACCTAAATTTGGGAGAGTCCTCAGCACATTGTTGTTATTTTAAGCCGTGAAACTGGACACGGTCATCCAGAGAGAATGTGTTTTGTTTTCTGGTGCGGTTTTCTCCGCCCCGCCCCCCTCAAAGCCTGTCGTGAATCTATTTGATGAATATTTTTAGCACATCCCACATGCTTACCTCTGACGTTTCCGAGAAGTTCCTGAAGGCTCAGGCTGAGCTCCCCTTGTCCGTCTCCTCGTTGCTCAGTGATCATTAGACAGAACTAAATATTCTTCACGCTGCAACAGATGCCCTTGGGAAATGCTTAAGGTCATGCGAGATCACGGGTCTTGCAGGCAGCACGATGCCTTCTCAGTAGAACAGCTGTTGGCATGGCCTTCAGAGCTTCTCCTCCCGTCCAGACCAGGACTTCTTGGAATTCTCTCCAACCAGAATGTTTTGAATTCTCCACGGTCTCTTAATAGGATTCCAAAATACGCGTTGCCCAGTGGCCCTGGCCTCTGCCGTGGAGCTTCAATTTACAAAAGGCCTGGCCCACTGCTTTGCACACCTGGGCACAGCTTGAAACATAGACAAATTCTATCCCAAATTCAGAGGGCTTGTGTGTGTGAGTTGGTAGACGGGGCCATCCCCAGGGACCACGAACAGCACTGAAGATGTATTTGGCCAGGTGGAAGCCAGATGTGTTAGGGGAAGAATGTTGCCAACAGCTTTTCTTATTGGCTCACGGTCAGGATCCCAGCGGCTGATTTGACCCACCCCAGTAGCCAGAGAAGTGGAGCTTTTAGAAAAGAGATTGAAAACGCTATTAGCCTACAGAAATTCAGGAGATGTTCATGCTCACTTTTGGAAAGCTGCATGTCTGGCTTGCTCCAGAGACAGACACTGCCCACAGACTTCCGACTGCAGCCCACTTACCTGGATATCTCAGAGAACAGGAAAGCCTACTAGGATTCTTAGTAGCTTAGAGTCCTAATCATCTGAATGTGAATCAAGATGCATTAACTGTGAGGAATCAAATTCCTGGCTGAATGGCTTATGCAATAGAAACGTTTAATTGTCACATAACAAAAAGTCCAAAGCAGGGGAGTCCAGAGGTTAGTTTTTCAGTACAACAATGTCATCCAGGAACCTAGGATCTTTCTAGTCTCTTTTTCTCTGTGCTCATCATGTCTTCGGTCTTGTTGCCTCGTCATCTCAGTGTGGCTGCCACAGCTCCAGACACCACATCCCCTTACTAAATGGGAATATAGGGCAGGACTCCTTGCTGATTCTCTTTTGATCAGAGAGTAAAATCCTCCTCGCTGTCTTTCCTTTAATCAGAGAGCAAAATCTTTCCAAGAACACCCCACCCCAGCAGACTGCTTTATGTTTCATTGACCCAGGGTTGAGTTTTGTACTCACCTCTAAACCAAACACTAGGAAAGGGCCTGGCTCCTTCTGACCCTTCAGGTCTCAGCTCAAATGTCACCTCTTATAATGCCAGAATACCTAGAAGGATACCCTGTTTCATATTTATGAGACTTCTCACTCTCTGGGATTATCTCAATTTACTTATTTGCTTATTTGTCCTTTGTCCTCTCTCCCATCTCTAAAAGTCAGTTCTGTGCTTGCAGGGATCTTGTCTGTCTCATTCACCACTGTATCCCTGGCACCTAGAACTAGGCCCTGCACTCTGTAGGTGCTCAGTGAATACTTTCTGAATGAAGGAAGGAAGGAGGCTTGGAAATCTACAGGCAGATCTGAATCTAGTATTTGCTTGAAGGCAAGGAAGTCAAAACCTGCTGGTCATTTGCAGAAAGCAAAGTGGGGGTGAGGGGGTATAGTTTCACACACTCGCTGGCACTGGGGAGCTAGAGCTGGGGTTTTGTGCTAACATCACCGGCAGGGGAGGGGTCATCCCTTTGTGCCACAGCAAGGACCTCAAGCCCTGCATTCCACCTCTCATGGCTCTTGGGCCACCTGGGATGTAAGAGCTAATCTTCAAGTTTGATGGTGTGACGTTCTAATGAGGACACTTGGGCTGAAGATTTCTGCATGTGCCTTCAGAAAGACAACTCCCTTCCCCCAAATTGTCCCCTCTTGAAAGAGCAGTTGTCACAGCCCAGGAGGCCAACCTCTTTCACCTGCTCCCCCCAGCCCATGCTCCCGAAAGCTCACATTTACTGGATTTGAATGTATAATAACTCAGTGATTGGGAATCTTCCAGCCCCCACTTTACAGATGAGGAAAAGTGAGGCACAAAGAAGTTTCTCCTTGCTCCACCATCCTGTTAGAATAGGACTTTGCAAGCAGGCTAGCCAGGGGCCGTCTTCCGCTCACAGAAATGTTTTGTTTGATCTTCATGCTAGTTTGAAACTTTTACAAAGTTGTCAGATTTTTAACAATCATGAGATTTCACATTTTAAAAATTAGGGTTTTCAGCTTCTCCTGAAAAATGGGGAGATGTGGGACATACCTGGCCACACAGGGCACCTGTTCCCACTGGTCATGTGTTCTCCAGTGTGCCACAGTCCTCACCATTCCCCGTTGCCTGAGACTGTGACCAAGTTCAATGGACTTTTTTTTTTTTCTTTTTGAGACAGGGTCTTGCTCTGTCGCCCTGGCTAGAGTGCTGTGCTGTCATCACAGCTCACTGCAACCTCACACTGCTGGGTTCAAGCAATCCTCCTGCTTCAGCCTCCCAAGTAGCTGGGGCTACAGGTGCACACCACCACACCTGGCTAGTTTTTCTATTTTTAGTAGAGACGGGGTCTTGCTCTTGCTCAGCCTGGTCTCCAACTCCTGAGCTCTAGTGATCCTCCCGCCTCGGCCTCCCAAAGTGCCAGGATTACAGGCGTGAGCCACCGAGCCCGACCTTTGTCATTTGACTTTTGTCATCACACTGCCCTGCTGTTTTTTCTCGTTGTGGAGCAATATTTCTCCATTCTTATGCCTCTATCAAAAGTGATAAAGTGAGAGCTGGAGAGAAGAGAGGGGTGGGCTTTTCTTATGGGTCCACGTCACCCATTTACGTTACCTGCCTGGCCCACGTGGGCACTTGAGTTTGTCTCCTGTACAACACTCTGTTCGTCCCAGATGGCTGCACTTCTAGGGACGGCACATTGCAAGTGCATCATAATAATAAAATCTGGTATCTACTGAATACTTTTTGCCAAGCATTTAATCCTCACGGCAACCCTTTTAAGCAGAGCCTATTGTCATCTCAAGAAACTGAGGCACTGTGTGGTGTGCCCCTACCAGAAGAGGAGCCCTTTAAGCTCGTCCATCTTTGTCCCCTCAGTGCTCAGCTTACTGGCTGTTTGAATGAATGATTGAAAGAATGAATGAGTTATGTTCTCCTCCAAATGTTCATTGGCCCAGGAGACCAAAAGTCTTGGCTCATCATTGGTCGTTGGTGACATTCCTATTGGGCTCTGATCAGTGTCACTCAAGGTTCTTGGGTTGTGTTTCTGCCGGGTAACAAATCGCCCCAAACTTATTGGTATAAAATAATGACGTTTTATTTCTAAGGATTCTGTGGGTTGGCCGGGTAGTTCTGCTTCATGTGACATCAGCTGCAAGTCCAAAACGGCTCCGCTCATGGCCGGCGGCTTGCTGGTCACCAGATGGGAGCTTGGTTAGTCTCCTCCCCGTGGGCCTCTCCTTGCTGCTTGGGCTTCCTCACAGCATGGGGGGCTCAGGGTGGCCTGACTTCTGAGAGTACAAAAATGAAAGCTGCCAGGCCTTCTTAAGTCTTAACCCCCAAACCGGCACAGTGTCACTTCTGCTACCTTCTCTCGGTCACCGAGTCAGCCCGGTTTCATGGGACAGAGACTATGTGAGGTGTGAATACCAGGCAGCGTCTTTTTGGAGTCCACCAAAGTAATTCACCACAGATTGCGAGGAGCAGACACCAATTCTGACTACCTCAAGCTCAAACAGGATTTACTGGGAGACTATGGGGAGGTCCAGAGAGTCAGGAGAAAGGCCGGAGAACCAGGCTTAGGAGAGGACAGGAGCCCAGGACGCCCTGGGCACCTCAGAGCAGAAGTTGCTGGCAGCCTCCTGCAGGGGGTTCTGTTCCACTGGACAGATGCACCCCTTCTTCTTTCTGCCCTTGACACCTCATTCGAGAGTTGGGGGCACAGTGCGAGAGTCTGATTGGCCACCCGTGGGCACATGGTCACCCCTTGGCAGAGAGGATGGGGGCTTCTTGGTAGAGGAGAGTCCTCAACAGAAACTTGGGGTGCTGTTGTCAAAAGAAGGGGACTGGAATGCTGGATGGACAAAAAACATTAGAAATCTCTGCACAGCCCCTGCATAGGTGACTGTGCCCTGGCAGAGCAGTTAACATTTTAAAATGAATGAGTGGGCCGGGAGCGGTGGCTCACGCCTGTAATCCCAGCACTCTGGGAGGCCGAGGCGGGTGGATCGCTCAAGGTCAGGAGTTCGAGACCAGCCTGAGCAAGAGTGAGACCCCGTCTCTACTAAAAAATAGAAAGAAATTATCTGGCCAACTAAAATATATATATATACAAAAAATTAGCTGGGCATGGTGGCGCATGCCTGTAGTCCCAGCTACCCGGGAGGCTGAGGCAGTAGGATCGCTTAAGCCCAGGAGTTTGAGGTTGCTGTGAGCTAGGCTGACGCCATGGCACTCACTCTAGCCCGGGCAACAAAGCGAGACTCTGTCTCAAAAAAAAAAAAAAAAAAGAATGAGTGAATGAACTTTTTCAAGTCTGATATAAGTAGGACCCCCGTATCTGGTGGCAGCTTCTCCAGGCCAGCGGCCCCGTAGTTCAGGTGCTGCTGGGATCTGGAAGCCGCTGCTCACTGTATGGGGCAAAGCCGAGTCCCCACCATGGCTCGTTTCATTGGGAAGACAGGGGTGACGTGCCACGGGCACCTGGAAGGAGGAACACTTGCAGCAGGGGGGACACGCCGGTCACACTGCGTGTGCTCCCACCTCCCCAGACCCTGCCCTGCCGCGGACACTGGCAGCTCACCCCCCAGCTGGCGACACCCAGTGGGTCCCCTGGTGTAGGAGGCCACCAGGCGGAGAAACTGAGCCCCTGGCCAGGCTTCCTCCTGCTTGATGGTCTATTTCTAGCTGCTAATTAGACGGCACAGCGCGCCCAGCTTGGAAGTGGACCTGTCTTCCAAATGCTCTCCACTGGCGTCTCCAAATGTAGCCGGTTACTTGGTAAAAGTCGCTTCAGACTCCTTCCCCCGCCAGCGAGTGCACACTTCTCCTGTAATTGCAAGCGTCGGCCGTTTCCAAGGTGAGCTAATGAGAAGCTCATCGCCTAATAGCAGGGACATGCTGGGTGGGGACGGTGCACACGGCTGCGGATTGAGTGGAAAGGGAAGAAATAATTGGATTATTAATACCAGGCAGTCAAAATATTCTTTTATTCCTTTTATGTTCTTTCTGGAGGAAACTACAATCTCTGAAAACATGAGTACATGTTCTGTGGGGCTAAACAGGGTGAGAAAGTGTGGGGTTAAAAAGGTGGAATTATCAGTCTGCACTGGGGCAGTCTACACCAAGAACCAGCCCACAATTAGACATGAATAATGACTCTGTTCAAGTCCGACTTTATTGCTTTTGGCCAAAGGCCTTTTGCAGAAATAACTTTGTAACTCACTGCCAGGAAGCTTTTGTCCACAGCTGAGACAAAGGAACAAAGAACAGAGGTGGGAAGTTCAGTATCTGATTCCCACTTCCCTAAACACTCAGGGAGGACAGCAGGTGTGGCCTGCCCAGCAGGCGTGGGCTGGGGCAAGGTGGGTCCAGACTCTCCTGGGCCAGGCTGCCACAATCGTGCCTGACCTGCCATGCTGGTCTTCAGTCTGCTCATTCCCACCACAGGGCCTTTGCACTTACCTATTCCTTTGCTTAGAAGGCATTTCGCATGCCAGACACAGTGGCTCACGCCTGTAATCCAAGCACTCTGGGAGGCTGAGGCAGGAGGATTACTTGAGCCCAGGGGTTGGAGATTACAGTGAACTATGATGACACCACTGCACACTCTAGCCAGGGTGACAAAGAGAGACTTTGTCTCAAAAAAAAAACAAAAGGTAAAGGAAACAATTTGCCCACAGCTGTCTTCTCAGGTACCTCTGGTCTCAGCTCAAATGTCACCCCCTCTGAGAAGCCTCCCCCAATTTACTCTTTATACTGTCATGTGACAACTTCTTTCAAAGCTCTTAAGACAATCTGAAATTCATCTTCAGTCATTAATTGTCTGTCTCCTCGATCAGGATGTCAGCTCTTGGGGGACAGAGGCCTGGCCCACCTCGTGTCCGCTGCTGTTTCCCAGCATCCTACGTGGAGCTTGGCACTCAGTAGGTGCTCAGAAAAGATCAGATGGTTTTGAAGGGTTGCACACAGCTCCCAGGCCAAGCTCCAGAGGGGGGTTGCCCAGTGTTTAAAATGAGTTGAATGTTTTTACTTTGGAAATGGTGTCTCGAGTGTAGACCCGGCCTCACCCTCTCTCCTAACCTAAACCTAGGCCACTTTACTCACTCAAGTTCCCTGCCTGACCCCTGCAGGCATTTGAGTTTAGTCCCTGCTTTAGACAAGATGGGTGTGTCTCTCCAGGCCTTGGGCCAGCCCACTGGACTGCACTGGCCCGGTCGCCCTGCCTGGATCAAGGCACGGTTCCCAGTGGGTGGGACACGGTGGTCCATTTCAGCAGCTGGTGCAGGGGCATAAATGACATTGAACCTCATCATGAGCAGGTCCCTTTTCTGCTCTGTTTCGGGCCCTCTGAGTCACCAAGGGGAGTCCCGTTAACCCCTTCTTCACAGTCTTCAAGCAGTCCTGCTCCCATTGTAAGGAAAAGCTCAGAGCCCTTGACAAACAAGAATGTAGCCACAATGTCATTGCCTTGGTTTTTTTAGTGTTGCCATCTGTTTAAGGCAGCGGTTCTCAGGAGGGGGTCTGTCTTGCCCCCTGGGGGACATTTCACAATGTCTGGAGACAGTTTTTCATTGTCACAGCTGGGGGAGGGTACCACTTGCATCTAAGGGATAGAGGCCAGGGATGCTGCTACACCTGCTGGGATGCACAGCACAGCCCCACGAGGAGGGATCTGGCCCGACATGTCAGTAGTGCCACGGTTGAGGGACCCTAAGTTAGGACAAGTGGGACTCGTTCCCTCTGGAGGAGACTTTGCTTTCTAGACAAATTGACTGCAGTAAGAAAGAGAGTGAACTGAAGGGTAAGTCTAGCACCAAGAAGAGTGCAAGTGGGCAGGCAGAGCTTCTGAGACCCGGCGCGCAGGGTGGAGCAGGGGCGAAGGTTGGCTGGGTCGTGCCGTTTGGAGCAAATGGGACCGTTCGCTGCATGCAAAAGCCCCTGTCCTGGAAGCTGCCTATGAAAACTCCAGCAGTGGATTCTGGGCCAGGCGGAGAAGCTGTGTTGTCTCAGGCCGAGTTCTGGCAGGCTGGGAGACATTTGCAGTCCCGCGCCCAGCCAGGCATTGCTAATGGCCTTCCCAAGCCTGGCCCTGGAGCCCAGCGCCCCCTGTCCCCTGCTTTAAGTCTCCCGGGCCTCATCACCCCCGTCCTGCCACTGACAATGGCCGCCTGGTAAGAATGGCTCCTTCACACTAGGACATGTGCCCAGGGACGCGGCCTCCCCTCTTGGACTCCAGGACAGCTTCCATAGTGACAGTGGCCCTGAGCTTGGAGTCGAATAATTTCACACGTCAGCAGAGGGGCAGGCCTTGGGGGGAGTTAGAGCCAGTTCCCCAAATGAGATCCGAGCCTTCTGTTGTTTTTTCTGGGTTTGTTAAGTGGCTTCCTTTCTACTTAAAAATAAGGAGCAGAGAGTTCTTTAAAAAGCAGGACGAAATGAATGTTTTCAGTGCAAATAGAACTGGGAAAATGTATCCTCTGGAATAAAGAGGAGAGGTTGTTGCTGTAACTCTCACACCCAGGACAAGTCGTCCTGCTCCCCAAGAGCACCCTGGACCCTGCCATCATGGCTCTAACCCCTTGGGGTCACATGAGAAGGAAGAGTGGGCTTGGGGGAGACTTTAGGTCACCCCAGGACTTCCCAAGGCTCAGGGAATCTTTGAACTGGGTGTGGGCACAAACTCCCAACCCTGGCAGATGCGGACGGGTGGAGTCTGACTCAGATGGTGCTTCACTTCCCGGGGGGACGATGGCTGCGGGGAGAGGCCCGCGTGCTCCCCCTGCCTGCCAGCCCCTGTGACTGGCAGGGCAGCTGGGTTTCCAGGATGGCCACGAGGTGCCCTGCGCGCTCATCAGCAGCGTGACCTTGAAGCCCCTCTGTGGGGAGGTGGGGTCTGCATCTCCTTGAATCTGACCGGGCTCGTGTATCGCTGATAACCAAGACAGTGTGCTGGAAGAGCCCTTAGGGACAGCGGAAAAGATGCGGCAGCTCCCCCTGGATCACTGGGACACTGGCTTTTGGAGCCCACTTCTGCGCCAAGGCCGCCATGCTGTGAGGAAGCCCAGGCCACACTGAGGCCACACGCAGGTGCCCACCCAGCAGTCCCTTCCTGAGCTCCCAGCTGACTGCCAGCAGCAGCCCCAGATGAGCCAAGTCCCCAACTTTTGAGTCTTTCCGGCTGTGGCCTCGGACACTATAAAGCAGAGACCAGCCATCCCTGTTGTGCCCTGTTCAAATTCCTGATCACGAGCCTCTGAGCATAAAAAAGAAGATTTTATGCCACCAGTAAGTTTGGGGGTAAATTGCTACACGGTGCTATTAAATAATAATTGGAGCATTCGACAAATGCCAGTTTTCCCACCATGCAGTCATTCATTCATTTATTCATTGAACAATATCCAGAATCTGTCCACCTCCCACCCCTTCCCTGCTTCCACCCTCACGCCCTGCAGTCTGCTCTCCTCGCGCTGCCAGAGGCTCCTGTTAAAGCCTCCATCAGGTCACGTCGCCCCTGGGCTGGAAGCCCCAGTCCCTGTCACTTGGCTCCGTCCAGCCACACCTGGCCACTTTGTGCTCCTCGGACACCCAGGCGAGTTCCTACCTCAGGGTAGTTGCACTTGCTGTTTCCTGTGCCCAGACTGCTCTCTGGATCCCAGTGCTTAGCATACGGCCTGGTGCGTAGTAGGTGTTCAGGAAATACCTGTTGACTAACTGGCAGAGTTAGCACCTAGACCGTGCCAGGAGCTGGGGCCTGGGGGGCAAGTGGGAAAGAGACAGCCCTGCCAGGGGAAGAGCTGATCCCCTACAAAATAAAAACCCAGACAGAAGAGTAAGTAGAGGAATCACAAGTTGTGATAAATGCTCTGAAAGTGGGAGTGGGGGGCCGGTCTGCTTTAGGAAAGGGGGGCCAGGGAAGGCACCCTCTCCACCTTCCCAGACTCCACCCATCCCAGTCTTCAAGGCTGTGCCCCGGGAACAGTCTGTTTTTCTTGACAGATGAGGAAACTGAGGCCTGAGTCACAACCAGCGCGGCTGAGTCAGGACCAGAATTCGTGACTCCCACACCCACGCTCCTGCCGCTTTCCCACACCACCTTCTCTTATCAGTTGACAAAGAAGAATGAAGACAGTTGGGCACAGGCCCAGGAGGCCTGGCTGCAGCTGGCAGCCGAGCCGTGAGGTCGCTGGGTACACAGAGGCACAGGGTGGCTGGGAAGCCCCTGAGCCGACCCTCTGCCTCCAGCCTGCTCTCCCATTTGGGCTCATTTGGTTGGAAGCGACAGAAAAAGCAACTTGGAGTGACCTAATAAAAAAGGGAATTTGACTCATGTCCCTAAAGAGTCAAAAGCATGAGGAAGTTGACCTAAAAAGAAAGAAAACAGCTCAAACTAGTGGAAAGAGAAAGAGGAATTTATTGGGCCTGAAGCGAAGAACCCAGAAGTTCATCTGCCTCCTTCAGGCTAGGCTGGATCCAGGTGTCAAATGCGATCAAGACCCAAGTACGAACCTGTTCACAGCACTGCTCTCCTCTGTGTGTTGGCATCATTCCTGACCCTACATGCGGCAAGATGGTGTCAGACTCCTCCCCAGCCCTCACATTGGAATGACGTGGAATGAGGAGGCCAGTTGGAAAGAGTGGGCACGTCTTCCTGGCCGGTCCCGGAGGCAGGGGCACGGGAAGGCTCAGGCCTGGATCCCAGGGTCTAGCCTTGGAGCTCCGGAGCCGGGGCCTCGTTGGAACCTTACAGGCCAAGGATGAAGCCATTTCATCCTCACAGCTGTCAGGTAAACGCAGTTCCTTTCCTCCCTTTACAGATGAAGACACGAGACCATGAGAGGTTCAATTACTTGCCCAACACCTAGTAAGTGGTGGAGCTGAGATTCAAACCCAGGCGTCTGGCTCCAGACCCCAGCTCACCCCACTGCCTTTCCCCCGAGTGTGTTTTGGGCTCCACGAGAGAAGAGATTTCTGTCTGTCCTTTTTTTTCACTGACCATGAGACGGTACCGGGCACGTGGCAGGTGCTCAGGAGTTGGAGGGTGTGAATTACGTGGCCTCTCAAACATCCGTTCACTTGACACGTGAAACATTTTGATGCTCGGCTTCCCAGCTTGACTATACTGTTCTAGGCTTGCTCTGAGCGCTAACTGCGACCCGCCACCCCGTTCTAACCGTTCGTCTGTGGTTTGCCGGTATTTCCAGTCCTGTCCTCTGACCCTTCTCACTTGGGCTGGGGTCTTTCAACTCCAGCTTTGATATATTGACCCCCTAGAATATGATTTCCACGAGGGAAGAGATTTTTCTTTTTTTCACTGGTTTATCCACAGTGCCAGGAGCTCTGCCTGGCTCGGAGCCTTCAGGAATTTCTTGGTGCATCAGTAGTTATGCAGGCAGCTGGGTCCCCAAACCCTGGGTTTGGGGCCTGCTTTCTACCCTTTTCTTTATGTTCTCATTTCCTTTCCCGATCCTGAGCGCTTGTCTTGAAACCTCATCTTTGCCCCTCCCTCTGAAGGTCCCTTGTCTTGTCCCCTGACTGCTCTTAAGAGCTGTCTTGGTTCTGTGCCTTTAGCTGGAATTCCAAGAGCAGACACGGGAGCCACCAGATGGCCTGGACCTGGATGGGGGGACAGAGAGGCTGTAGCCCACAGGTTACAGGGGCTCTCGTCCTCCCTCCCGCGGCCTCTCTGTTCCCTCTGCTCGCTCTTTGCTTAAGCCATTTCCCCTGCCTGAAGCACCTGTCCTCCACCCTCTTCTTCGGGGGCCATCTAAATCCTGTGGATTCTTCAGAACCGTGTTGCTATCAGGCGTCTCAAAGTTTACTCTGTAATTACTCCTCCAGGCAGCCCTCTCTGTGCCCAGGCTGGCAGTTTCGCTTTCTTCTTCCTGTTTGTGCAACACACTTAACCACAGTCTCGTTTCCAAGTGAGTGTGGGTGTCAGGAGGGTGGGCTCTGGGGTCAGAATGTCCAGGTGCAAACAGCCGTGCTATGCTCGCTTGCTTTGTCAGCAAGGGGCCCAGAATCAGTGCCCTCCAACAGAGGTGAGAGCGTGAGAAAATGAATGATCCAGATCTTGGGCTGGAGACAGTGGACAGCACTCGGTGGGACCTGGGAAGGACCGCTGACAGGAGCTGTGACCCTCAGTGGAGCTACAGAAGTGGTTAGCTCCCAGCAGCTTGGCAGGGAGGGCACCTGGGAAGCACCTGACCCCTCTCTCCTCCCACCCTCCCTTCCCCTGCAGGCGTCTCCCTTGCCCAAACCCAACCCCCTGATGCGGTGCACTCCAGTGAACCTCCCGGGGCACAGGGAAGAGTGGGGAGAAGGGAGCAAGGGAAGGGCCTGAGGGACAGTCTTCAGCACCCAGGCCGCACAACATGGGGCAGGTTCTAGGGCCTGTCCATGCCTCAGCATCTGTAAATGACGCATCCTAGCTCATAATGTTTTTGTAAAGGTGACCTGAGTTAACACAGGGAAAGTGCTTAGAATTGTGCAAGGCCCATGATTTTAGCTGTTATTCATTAGTATTCTTTCAGGGTGTTTACTGTGTTCGTCTGGGTGCTTCCTGTTGCAAATGACAGCCCTCATTAGCTACACAGGACACTTACTTGAGCTGGTAACTGGCTGCAAGATGCAGCTTGGTTCAGCCGGGTGTCAGTTGTCACCAGCATCCTCTCTTGGTCCCCTCCTATGGGCGGCTGCCGTCAGACCCAGCACAGCCTCCTGGAGCCTCTGGGCCTCCCTCTCTCTGATTGGCCAGACCCAGGTCACTGGGCCGGTCACTGGAGCTTGAGGGATGGAACGTGCTGCTGGGCTCCACCTGGCTCCCGTGTTCCGCCCTGCAGTCAAATCGCACACAAGGGGAATGAAAGGGGCTGTTGCCAGGAGGAGGGGGAAAATTCTTTGCTAAGTCATGAAATATTCTGAAGGCCTGCTATGTCCCAAGCACTGTTTTAGGTGTTGGGGATACAGATGTGAACAAAGCTGGCAAAAATCTACCCTCAAAGAGCTGACATTCAGGTGGAGGGGACCCGCAGAGAAATAAACAGGTAAAACAGCTAGGCATCAGAGGTGGTACGTGCTGCTGGGGAGGGCAGATGTTGCGATTTTAACCTGAAAAGGTGAAATCTGAGCAAAGACCTGAAGGAGGTGAGGAAGGGGCCATGAAGATATCTGGATGAAGGCTCTAGGCGGCAGGAAGAGCAAGTGCAAAGGCCCTGGGGTGGGAATGTGCCTAGCTCATTGGAGAAACAGTTGGAGGAGACCACGTGGCTGGAGCCAAGTGAGTGAGGGAGAGAGGAAGGTGACAAGGTCAGAGAGGTGATGGGGCAGATTGTGTAGGATCTTGTAAGCCCTTTGGAGGGTTTTTGGGTTTCACTCTGCATGAGATGAAAGCCCTTGAAGGCTTTGTGGTGGAGGAAGACAGGCTCCTGCTTCGGTTTTAACAGGATCCTTTTGGTTGCTTGCAGGAAGGGGGTGAGATGGAAGCAGGGAAACCAGTTAGGAGGCTGCTGTTATAACCCGGGCAGGATGATCCTGCCACAGGGCACTGCCGTACACGTAGGAGGCCCTTGATATTTGTAAAGTAAATGAAGGAAGAAATAAATGGCCAGGCTCTCTGGACCACCTGGGAGGGTCCCTGGGTCTGTCGCAGGGCTCTGGCCCCAGCACGCAGGGCACGTCCGCACACCCCACGATTTCCTTTGTCCCCACCTCTGACGGGAGTTTTCCTGTCTTGACAGCACCTCGTTCTGGCTCTTGCCACTTCCTCCTCTCCCAGCGTCTCAGCTGATCATTCCCAGACTCCTTTCTGCTCCCCTGTTGGATTTGGGGATCCTCAGAGGAAAACAGTCCCTCTGGGCCTTTCCAGACAGGCCTGGGTGACATCCCGGGTGTTTGTCCACAGCTGTGGTGTGTGGCGCCTGGGGGCGGCAGGCACCCTGAAACCTGCTGCTCTCTGCAGATAAATGCAGAAGTAGGATTGACGTGTCTGAATTCTTGGGACATCGGCTGTTTCCAGAGACATCTCCCTGGGCTGGGGCCCCTTTGCCATGGTTCGTGAGAAGACTCCAGATGCAAAGGAGTGGACGACAGACGGAAGGAGCTGGCGGGAATGGCAGGTGTTGGCCGCGGTAGGACAGAGCGCTGGTCAGCAAGTGCACGGATTCCCTGGATGCTCCATCAGTTCAGCCACTTTGAATATTTTACCAAGAAGGAAAAAAATGGAGGCACAATCCCTTGTGTCATTTTTAATTGATTTCTTCGGCATCCGGAGAGAGGCTGGCACAAGGCCAGGAGAAGTCTGAGCCAGGGGAATTCATCAAGCATCGACCCACCGATGACTTGATCTGATGAAATAATTAGCTGCTGTTATTCTCCGGCTTCTGGTGGCAGAGCTTTGACTTCCATCTAGAGGAAGCGCGTCCTGGCCGGCGGGTGATCAGGGCCCGGGAGTGGGGGGGCGCTGAGACCAGCACGGGAGCCAGGAACGGAGGGCAGCTGACGGCGTCCCCTGCCTCCATCCCCACCTGGCCCAGGGCTCCCAGTACAGGTGCGTCTCCCAGCCCCCTGCACCTTCGCCTCACAGGCCCAGAACCAAAAAGGCCCCCTGAGGGCACCTGGCTGCCTGCTGCTGCTTCATTTGGCAGACGAGGAAACTGAAGCTGGAAGACTCTTAGGAACTCGCTCAAAGGCCCATTTCTGGGGACTTCTGGTTGAGTGAGCCAAGCCTAGCCAGAGTGGGTCAGAACCCCTTCTCTGCCTCGCACCTACCCATGGGATCGTGGGAAAGTGATTTTAACTCTCTGCGCCTCAGCTTCCTCATCCATAAAGTGGGTGGGTATGAATATTCAGTGAGGTGATTCCTGTAAACTGCTCAGAGCGGAGGCTGGAGCTCTGCAAGCTCTCCGTGAGCAGTGGCTCTGGTTAGTTTCTGGTTTAAGAGGGTTGCTATTTGTAGGGCATCCCTGGGAAATTCTCTCCATATTTTATCACTCCGTGGCTGGCTGTCGGAAGGAGCATGAATATGCATTTTAGTGAGCTGGCCGTGCACCCACAGTTCGCGTGCAAGGCATCCCCTGGCTGGAGCACATCTCCTTTTCAGCTCTCTCGCGGCCTCCCATTACCACCAGCAGAACATCTCGTCTGGATCGTGCTAATGTGCTTTGACTCCTTTCAACACCTGCTAATCTCCCTGAGAAAGAGAGTGTGGAAACGCAGAAGGAGCAAGCCTGGGGCTCAGGCTCGGAGCCCGGGAAGCTGTTTGAATTGAGTTGCACTGGTGCATCTTTCTTTGGCTTTTATTTGTGCGACGAGCTTGACGGCAAAGGGAGGTCCATTCTCCGTTTATCTTTGCATAGAAAGTTGTCTTTCTCCAAAATACGTATTTGTGTTTTTATTTAAACATGAGGCCGTGGAAAGAAGCATCTTAAGCAAATGATCACTGAAGGGCTGGGCGGGAATCGGGACTGTGGTACTGCGTGGAAGGAGCTGGGAAACCTGCGTTTCGTGGTGAGGAGCAGCCAGGCTCGGAGTTCAAACCCTGTCCTCTCTCTGGTGGTCTCAGGACAGTGGTTAAGCCTCAGTTTTCTCAACTGTAAAATGGGGCTAAAATAGAACCTGCGGGAGAGGCCTGTTGTGGAGACTGACGTAGATCCTGCAGGAGTGGCTGATGCAGGACACAGCCTCAGTGACCGTAGTGACAGTCTAATAACGGTTTACACTGTGAGTTATGTGTTCTGGTTAGTACCGTGTAAAGGCTCAGCACTCTATTAACAAGCTGAATCCTTCACATCCATTTCGTAGGTGAGGAAACTGAGGCACAAAGGTCCCTAGTGGAGGGTCACTCAGCAAGTAGCGCCAAAGCCCGTGCTCTTAGCCATCACACGGCGGGGCACAGGACAGTAGCCCAGTGAGCAGTGGCTGCAGGGGCTCTGGCCGTCAGGAGGTGTGTGTTTCAGCGGATGAGGAGATTGAGAAGGAAGTCGGTGTTTGCCCCCTGGTCCCGTGAACCACACAGTTCTCGTGTCAGACTCTTCTACGTCGAGTGCGTCCCCAGCTCCCGGGATATTGGGACTGTCGCCTCGGCTCTCTGCATAGATGTCCTGTCTGAGGCCACGGGAGGGAGGCACTGTGTGGAGCCTGCCTCCTGCTCCCAAGGGAGATGCCAGAGGGAGACAGGCCGACGTGGAAACAGGACTGTGTGAGGCCCCGAGTGGAGTAAATTAGGGTCCTCATGGGGTAGCCGGAAGAGCCAAGTGAAAGCACTGTTTTCAGAGGTCTGGTGGGGTTAAGGGAGCAAGCAAGGAATGATGCAAGGAGGAGCCCTCACCGTCCCTGGACTTGCTGGGGCAAGAGGAGGGAGAGGGGACCCAGGACTGGGGGAAGCTAGAGCTGGGAGGGGTCCCAGCAGGGGCTGCGGCCACACGCAGAGGTGAAGGCACTGGGGAGCCACTGCATGCTGGGGAGGGAGAGCAAAGACGTTGGTTCCCACCTCCTCCTGCCTCGCAGCCTCCCAGCCAGGAGCCGGAGACAGACATCGGCTTCCCGGCGCACAGTGCAGGGTGGAGGATGGAGCAGGAGGGACCCTTCCTAGGCCTCTTCAACAACAGCACTGCCCAGAGAACCAGAGTGGCCTACTCCTCCTTGGTGACCCGTGGAGGGTGGCTGGGGGTCGGGGACAGGCAGGGAGGCGCCTCGAGTGGCTATTGCAGTCCCCAGCCCATCCCCCTGTGGAACCTGGAGCCCTTGCTGAGTCTCTGAGCCGTGACTTTGGGGTGGTGGCCATGGTTCCCCATGGACGGCAGGGACAAACAGACCCCTTCAAGGTCACAGTGACACAGCCTGACCCCAGGGCCCTTGGTTTCCTCCCAGCATGTCTGCAGTTCTTGCTCTCTCGCTCTCTTGTTTTAAATAAATGAGACCAAAAGTCTATATCTGGACAGGACTTGAAGGCTCATTTCCTCGAGAAGCTGAAAAATGACTGCAGAGAGCAAAGAGACCTGTTCAAGCTAAGATTCACGGTCCCCGCCTCCCCTCACCCACCTTTGCTGTGACCCCGTCTAACCTGGGGCCAGGGAATAACTGAGGTCACAGTGACAAGTGACAGTGCTTCTCCCTCCACCCTTAGCCTTCAATCTTCTCTTTTGTCATTTTGTTTATTCTGAAATTTAAACTAACAAGAATAATCTTTGTTACGGGATCTGTTGACAAGGGGCATTCACACATCTCCCTTGGGCTGAGCTCTCACGACACCATGTCCCCCCATTGTGTTCACGGGGACACTGAGGTTCCTCACTGGCTTGCTCTCGGGGAAACTGAGCCAGTGAGTGGAGGGTCTGGGACTGAAACACGGAGTCCAGCCCCAAGCGGGTGCCGTGTCCGACCCCCAGTGCTTGTCCACGGCCCCCCATCCCTCCCGGAGCAGCTGGGGACCTGGGCGTCACCCCTGCTCACCTCTGCAGCCCACGGTGCCGCCCGCACAGAAGGACCAGAAGCGTTTGCTCCTCTGTTTGGGCCGCTGCCATCCCTTCCTCTGGGATGATTTGTCTGTTGAATCGGGCGGATTGTTCAGGGACAGGCTGGTTATCTGACTTGAGTCTCGAGCTGCCACCAGCCCGTCAGAGAATCGCCAGATCCAGGGAAGAAATTCTGTGGTCACAGAAGGCTTTTCTGCCAGTCTGTTGGCCGAGCAAATTGTAAATACTTTCCTAACTTGAGCCGGGCTGGGTTTCGCTGACCTGTAGCTACCCCTGTGCAAAGAGACGCTTATTGTTGGTGTGGCCACGGCGCACATCGTTATGGGGGGACGAGCCGTCGGGCAGCTTTGACATCAACATTGACCTGATTCTCTTCCTCCTCCTTTAGATCACGAGTGAATAGGGAAGAGGGAAAAGAAAAATCCGCAAAACCCGACTGCAGATTCCTGCCTCCCGAAAGCGGCACCAGATTGGCAAGAAGATAAGATGGCCCCGGGCGGCCTCCGGCTCTGCCTGCTCTCTGCCGCCGTGTTCTCGCTGCTGGACGGCAGCGTGGCCTTCCTGTCGCACCACCGCCTGAAAGGCAGGTTTCAGAGGGACCGCAGGAACATCCGCCCCAACATCATCCTGGTGCTGACGGACGACCAGGATGTGGAGCTGGGTGAGTCCCCTGCCCCCCGGCCAGCGGGACACCTTGGGGTCCAGCGAGGCACCTCGGCCCACAGCGCAGGGTCACCAGGCTGGGGCCAAGGCCTCTGACACAGGTGGCTTTGTAGCCACTCCTGAGTGGATTTAAAACAAGACACAGGGGCTGCCCACAAGTGTGGGTTCGCAGCCAGGCCCTCAAGGTTAGGGGTCACCAACCTTTTCTTAATGCAGAACCGTCCCGGGATTCCTCCTAAGCATTAAGGAGAAGAGATGCTAAGACCAATCCCTTATTATCACCCAATTTCGAATACCCACTGTGTGCCAGGCAATGTTCTAGGGCCTGGAACTTCCATGATAAGACAGTTACGATCTCTACTCTCATGGAGCAAGACAGATAGTCGGCAAGATAGGGAAGAGAGAGGTAATTTGATGAAGGGACAGATGCTACAATGAGAATTAAAGTGAGCCACGTGCTGTGCGGTGCTAGTGCTACTTTCCTTGGGGATAGGGAGGAGCTCTTAGAGGTGGTGATATCTGAGCTGACACTGAACAAGAGAAGACACCAGCTCGTGTGAGCATGCATGTGTGCATGCACGTGTGCACGCATGTGTATGTGTGTGCACACACATATCTGTGACCCCCACCCCTGAGCTTCTTTCCCTCAGTGCTGCAGGCTCCAGGGAGAGCAGGTGTGCACAGGGACCCTCACCAAGGTTTAGTCCATTTACACCAATGGCTGGCGAGACAGGACTCATGTCACTGTGCCCAAGGCTCCTCCAGCTCTGGGCCTCAGCACCTTCCCTTCGTTGCTCACACAAGCCGCCCTGGGTGCATCCTTGGCTCTCCGTGTAAACCATCCTCCACTCCCCCCCTGCCCTCCTCAGCAAGACCGTGGGCTCCTCCAGCCGAGCTGTGAGTCTCTGCATTTGCACGAGGCTTTTCTAACCATATTGTCACTAGCACTAGGACCAGACTCCATAAATGAGCCCACCAAGAGCAGAACCTCCATTCCCTGGGTCAGACTCCACTTTCCATTTCTGGATTGGCTTTGGGGGGGGCCTCTCTCAGTATAAACTTTCTTTCTCCTAATCTTGTGTCTTGTCCTTGAATTCACTGATTTTGTGGGTTCCGTTTTCCACATTAAACCCTACACCAGCACTGTCCTATAGAAATACAATGCAAGCCACAAAGGCAAATGATATATGTAATTTTATATTTTTAAAAAAAGTGAAAAGGAATTGGTGAAATTAATTTGAAAAACATATTTTGTTTGACCAAACATACCCAAATTATTATCTCAACATGTAAGCAATGGAAAAAATCATTTGTGAGATATTTTACATTTTTTTATATTGTTTTTGAAATCCAGCATGTATTTTACACAGAGGGCACGCAGTGAGGACTAGTCACCT
The DNA here is from genome assembly GCA_028533085.1 of Varecia variegata. Classification (NCBI taxonomy): domain Eukaryota; kingdom Metazoa; phylum Chordata; class Mammalia; order Primates; family Lemuridae; genus Varecia; species Varecia variegata. The sequence goes on along the minus strand of CM052436.1, from coordinate 198,478,732 downwards.
TCCAGAGGCTCAGTGGCTGCTTATGATTTGTGAATACTGTACCAGACATCCCACAGCCTTATGTATTTTCCTTCTCTTATAAATTAGATTTCCTTCTCATAAACAGTACTATGGCGTATTGCAAAAGCTGGGGAAAAGCATTCCAGGCAGGGGAGCAGCATGTGCAAAGGCCCTGAGGCAGGACCAAGAAGGCAGATGTGGCTGGAGCCTGGGAAGGGAGGTAGAACATGAGGCTGGAGGGAGAGGGTGGGGCCAGTCTTGGAGGCTCTCGTGGTTGTAAGGACTGCCAGTCGTTCATCAGGTGAGGGGGCCCTTGGCCTCTGTCCACTATCAAAGGACAACAGAATATTGTTGGAGGCAAGAAACGTAAAGTTTTACTAGGTAAACCTTTGCGACCTGAATCATCTTACAGCTTCCAAGAAAAGGTGATTTATATAAAACCAAGTCGTCCCTTGCAATGCTTCATATTAATGATCACAAGTATAGATTTTTCTTCGGGAGCTTATCAGCACAAAAAGAATTTGCAGCCAGGAAGCAGTCAGAGCCCAGAGCTTTCACTGACGGTTTGACACATCTGATACTTATCTCGCAGCAGCATATAGAATGAGCCACATTTGATGACCATGGAGAGTCTGCAGACCTTGGCCATGAGGGTGTGAGTTTTGATTCTGGCAGAAGTTTGCAGAGAGGACTCATAGGCAGCACCTGGGCCTCAGAGCCCCTCGGTCTCACCTCGTGTGGCCCCTGAAGCTGTTTCGGTTGTACTTACACCTGGGAATTTGGGATGCCCTGGACGTTCATTGATCCGTCCAGCAGATGTTTATTAAGCATCTGTTCTGCGCAGGGCACTGTTCAGGAGCTGGGGAACTGGGGAGGGATCATTCCTGGTGGAAAGAACAGGAGATCAGAGACACTGTGGTAGAAACGAGCTCAGTGGGTTGAAGCAGAAAGAGCACCAGGGAGTAGAGGGAGATGAGGCTGGGGAGTCGACAGGGGCCAGGTCACTCGGGGGCTTGTGGCCGTGGGAGGGATCTGAGTGATATTCTTAGTGAAACCGGCATGGATGGAGGGGGCCTTAAGCAGAGGAAAGCCATGACCCCACTTAGGTTCCAGCAGGCCCCCGTGGGTCTTCTGATGGAATCAGATTGCAGGGAGCAAGAGCAGGCATGGGTAGGCCATTAGGAGGCCAGTGCGGCGGCAGGGCAGGTGACGATGGAAGCTCAGACCAGGGAGATGAGGCCTGGTCCCACTTGGTATGTGTTTGGGAAATAAACTGATGGGTGGGTTGGATGCTGGGGTTAAGGAAAAGAGAAGAACCAAGGGCAACTCCTAGATTTGGGGCCTGAGCCAAAGGGTGAGCGACTGGACACCTACTCTTAGGAATGAGACAATTTTGCTGCAGTAACATGGTCTGGCTAAGCCTCATGTCAGAATCTGACTGTAATTTTACATCTGGGACTCTTGAATAAAACCAGCAGGATATGCAGTTATAAGGAAGGAGCAACAGGCAAGACGTGGGCACAGGAAGAAAGGAGAACAAAGAAACTGTGGCTGACTTAAAATGCAGAGATGTGTTCTCTCCATTTTACATCTGGAGAAACCGAGGCACAGAGAAGTTAAGCCACTTGTCCAAGGTCACGCAGCTAGGATGTGGTTAAACAGGATTTGAACCCAGAGCCTGTGGTCTTAACCACTGCTCTACCTGACCTGGGATGGATGTTGAGTTGTTCCTAGAATGTTACTGTGTGTGTGAGTTGGCTTTTCACTGTTACAGATGCTGTGGCTGGGAAGGTATACACACATCTTGGCACACACAAACAAATGTTTATGAAAGATAAATTCCAGGAAGTGGATCTGGTGGGTTTAGAGCCCCTGATGTTCAGCGGCATCTGTCAGCTCCCACCCAGTAGCTCTAAACAGCGCGGACCAGCACCTGCACGTCTTGCCGTCCGCAAACCAGCCAGACCTTCCTCGCGAGGAGCACTGGCTTGTGAAGGAGGCCGGGCTTCTTGCAGGAGGTGAGGGATGGGACGGTGGTAGCAGGGATATGATGGGCTTTTTATAAACCACTAGACAGACCCAGATCAATAATGCATGTTCCAAAAAAGCCCAATACATTATCTCACAGTCTGCTACAACTGGCAAGCAGAGGGTGGTCCTAAAAAATTTATCATCTGCTATTTTCTGCTCATCCGTGCGGCAGTTCTGACAGTTCTCTGGGCTGGAGACTTCTCTAACTGAGATAATCCCAGGATTCCGTCCAGTCCCAGGGCGGAGAACTGCTGTCCATCCTAATTAGGGTCTGGTTGGGAGGCCTGGTGCTGGACACGGTTTCCTGATTGCAGGGCTGGGGGGTGGAGGCCATGCCATGTATAATCGATGTTCCTTTCCCTGCGTGCATTTGGCTCCAGAGTTGTCATTTGGAAGTGTCAAATGCCCAGGGGAACTGGTTTCAGGGGCATATTAGTTGGTAAGTGGCCTAAATAATCAATACATTTTTAAGGCAGTTGGGAAAAATCTGTGTGTGCATGTGTTCGGACCACCCTTGGAGACCATCGGGCTCCCGGCTGGCCTTCCTCTCCAGGAGGGTTGGAGAGAGAAGCACATGGGGGCCCAGGTCTTGTTTGCACGATGTCCTTTGTTCAGGAAGGCCCTGAAACCAGGGGCCTCTGCCAGGGTTTAATTCAACCCAGACAGACCCTTGGTGAGCGTCTGGGGCTCACACGGCTCCGAGACACCGCGAGGAGTAGGACATGGTTCTGGCCTGGAGCGAGAGAACTCTTGCAACATCCCAGTGCTGATCTATCACCACTTGAGATGTTCTT
>CM052436.1:198442457-198475407 GCA_028533085.1 Varecia variegata | reverse complement strand
CATTGGGAGAATTAAGTGACACACGTCATGAGCCCAACAATAAACATTCAACCAATGACAGTCACCACTATTAATTATAATGATTATTATGGACATATAACACTTCCTCTACCCCAGGAATAAGTTGGAGCCATCTCAGCTACTCAGATCAGGGGCCAGGCAGGTCATGAGAGCTAGTGAAGTTGGCGTAAGACTGCAGGGAGTGCTAGGGAGTGTGGCAAACTAGAGAGCACATACTCTGCTTAATGCTATTTAAAGTCAAACTTTTAAAATCCATTGTACAAAACACATATACCAAACAGTTTGGGCACAAACCAGTCTGGGCTCCTGAGTTATATAGAAACCCAATAGTGTAAGATAATATGTTATTTGTTAATTTAGCAGGTATTTGTTGAGCAGCTACTATGTGCCAGGGTTGGGGATACAACAGTGAACAAAGTAGGCTGAATCCCTCCCCTTGGGGGTCTGTTCCGGTGAAGACAGCTGGTGACATGCAAACAAGTGGAATAGAAATGACTTTGATGTCTGAGGACAGGTGACATCTGATCAGTAACCTGAAGGAGGCAAACGGGAAGCCCTGTGATCTGAGGAGTGAGGCGCTGGGCAGGGGGGTTGCAGTGGGATGTGGCCAGTGCTTAATCGTGGGACCTCAAGGGCATGACACTGAAGTCTCGGTTGGTGGTAAAAATTCAAGGTGGAGGGAGCAGCTTGGCGAGCAGAGGACCGGCCTGGGATCCCAAGGGGCCAGTTCCCCAGGAATGGCTGGTGACGCTGGCACTATGCCAGGCTCGCTTTGCAGGCTCCGCTGAGTTAGCACCAGCTGGCCAAGGGCAGCCTCATAGAGCCCTCCTCCTCCAGCCCCTCCAGAGGGAGACTTCACACCTGGCGGAAACCCTATAATTGCCCACCAGTTACAGCTGGGACCTCTGGGGACATCTAGGAGGTATGTGGCCTCAGTGACAGATGTTCTCACAGTTTGGGGGCCTGAGAATTCCTGTTCAGTTCATAACACAAAGTGGGTTTGTTCTTCCACCTGCCATAGGTGACCTTGGCCAGGAGACTCGGGGAGCCCACCTGGTTCCGGGGGCGTCCCTTATAAAACCACCTCAGTGCTGGGCTCTCAAGGGCAGGTTCCATTTCCTTCAGCCATTCAGTGAGTTGCTGCGGGGGCCCCCATGATACATGCCTCGGAGGGAACAGCGCCTGTCACCCATAACTCCCAGTCCAGACAGAGAGGCCGACCACAAACAAGCCATTAAATGAGATCATTTCAGAAGGAGATAAGTGGCGTGATAGGAAGTAAGCACGGTGGCGCTCCCTCAGAGGGGCAGATCAGCCAGCAGACCCCAGTGATGGGCTCTGCCAGTCAAAGCAAAGTCTCAAGAAGAGATTCCCAGGCAGAGGCAATAGCAAGTGCAAAGGTCCTGGGGCAGGAGTGAGCTTGGAGCATTTGAGAAATGAGGAGGCCAATGCAGGCAAACCCACATGAGCAAGATGAGCTTGGAGGAGCAAGGGGGGTGGGTGGGTGGGGAGAGCTCAGCAGGGATGTTTTAGGCCCCACAGAAAGGAATCTGGGCTTTGTTCTGAGTGCCTGGAAACTGCTGGGTGATTTTGCCTATTGGAGAGATGTGATCTACCTTTGCCTCGGGGAAGCTCTAGCTCTGTTTCCTTCCCTATTTGACGGGAAGTTGTGATAAAAGGGCCACATAAATCTCCTCTTCACTCTTAGCCCTTGGGGACAGGAGGCTGAGGTGGGTCTGATGAGTTGTTTCCGCTCTCTAGGGGGTTGCTAGGGGATTGGGATCACAGCTCTGTGACAAGAAGCAAAGTGCCTGGCAGGTCCTGTAATTGGCGTCATGCTGCTGTCCTAACAAATTACTGCAAACTAGGGGGCTAAGACAACAGAAATTCGCCCTCTCACAGTTCTGGAGACCAGAAGTCCAAGATCAGGGTGTCAGTAGGGCTGCGCTTCCCCTAAAGCTCTAGGGGAGAATCCTTCCTTGCCTCTGCCAGCTCCTGGGGGCTCCAGGAGGTCCTTGCCTTGTAGACGCATCACTCCAGTCCCTGCCCCCGCCACCACGTGGCTGTCCCCGCTGTGTCTGTCCTCTTCTGTCTCCTCTATGGACGCTTGTCACTGGATGTAGGGCCACCCGGGTAATCCAGAATGATCTCAAGGTCCTCACTTAATTATGTCTGCAAAGACCCTCTTTCCAAATAAGGTCACATTCACAGGTTCCACAAGTCAGGACATGGTCATATCTTAGGGGACAGGCACCATTCAACCCACTACAAACCTTAAGCACTGCAAGAAAAGGGAAAAAAATGAGGAAGTGAGAAAGGATTTCCATGGAGTTTTCCCATTAAATCTAAGCATTTGGGTACCAGCTGCGGTGTACAATTGCACGTCCACTCTGCACACATTTTTTGAGTACCTACTGTGTGTCACACATCATGGCAGTGCCAAGGATTTGGCACTGAACGAGGCACGTGGCCTTTGTGCTCCTGGGACCACGGCCTGCACCCCGTAGGGCTCCACTGACATTCGTTTCCCTCCATCTCCAGTGCCTCCCTCTGCTCCCAGCTTCGCTGGGAAACAAGAGTAGGTGTGAATGAAACCGGCCACCTGGCCTAGGTAGCTAAGTCCTAACACACGCGCAGGGTGATAAGCACTCAGGAGAACAGGAGCCCGGGTCATCCCAGGAGGCCCCTGGCAGAGGTGCGCTAGACTGACGGTTAGACTGGGGGGTGGGGAGTGGGTTCCAAGCTCCGAGACTGGCTGTGGACAAAGGAGGTGAGCGTGGGTCATGGGTCATGGCTGGTGGCAGAGCATTTCAGCTGAGGAGTGTTCAGGGAGAAGGTTGCCATGGGGTTGGCGTGACCAGATTTCAATAACAGTGAACAATTCTTGGGAAAGTTCCAAACAAAACAAAGTATAATTTTGTCTGTTTATATGGTGGTTGCTTTCAAAAAAAAAAAAAACAGTGTGTATTAATACCCTGCAAAAAAGACGTTCTGTTTATATGTAAAGCGGTGTTCTGTAGGCTCAGATCATGTGTGAACAGGTTTTTACCTACCCGTGTGAGTGTCCACCCCACAGTGCAGTGGCGGCCCCAGTCCACAAATGCCACGCGTGCCCCGTCCCCCAACCCTCCGCCCAGGTCTCCAAAGCGCCCCTCTCCAGGCCCGGGGCGCCACCCCGTCGAGTGTCACTCGGTGCCCGCCCTGCGTGGGCGCACAGCAGTCAGATGCCTCCTGCCCCGCGTCTCACCTCCGACCCCTGGTTGCAGGTTCCATGCAGGTGATGAACAAGACCCGGCGCATCATGGAGCGGGGCGGGGCGCACTTCATCAACGCCTTCGTGACCACGCCCATGTGCTGCCCCTCGCGCTCCTCCATCCTCACCGGCAAGTACGTCCACAACCACAACACCTACACCAACAACGAGAACTGCTCCTCTCCCTCCTGGCAGGCGCAGCACGAGAGCCGCACCTTCGCCGCGTACCTCAACAGCACCGGCTACAGGACAGGTGAGGGAGCCCGCGCGGGCAGGTGGGCGGCCGGGCGAGTGACAGCGGCGTCCTCAGCCAAGAACTCACCTAAGCCTCTCTAGGTGTGGCCCACGGGCTACCGGGTACCCAGGATGATTCTGGATAGTACATGGGACAAATTCCTTTTCATTGCAAAGATGTGGGTTTATTTCTGTGTGTTAGAAAAATACAGGTTTATTTACCTAGAGTAGTGATATAAAGTGATGTTTTCAAAAGAATTTGAGTTCCAAAATAAAGTGAGTCCAAGGCCAAGCGCGGTGGCTCACACCCATAATCCTAGCACTCTGGGAGGCCGAGACGGGAGGATCACTTGAGGCCAGGAGTTTGAGAAAAAGTGAGTCCATTTAATGTATGAGTTATAGACCAGAGAGACCACACGCGTGAGTTGGCACTCTGTTAATTGTTACTGAAACCATCGGGGATTGTTTTATTGACTTCACACCATTGGCTTGGAAGAAGGTTCCAGAACGTGGGGATGGGGGATGGGAATTAGTGAAGAGGACGATGGAGGGTGTGCCCGCTCTCTACATGGTGGTAACCAGGATGGCACAGAAGTTGACATGGTCACGGACTGTTTGTCCACACTTACCCAGTGAGCACCATGCCCCCTGCGGGCAGTGCCACGATGTCCCATCCTGGGTAAGGAGTGACAGTCTCCTGTGTGCTCATCTTGCGGGAGGTCCTTTGGTGGGTCCCAGAGGCTCCTCTGCCGGGCTGGCTGCCTGGGTTAGAGGTGCAATTACAGCACAGTCACTTACCTCCAGCACCATTGCAAAATCCGCCAGGCTCAATTAATTCAACTTGCTTTGATTAAAAATAAATAAATGCTCCCCACCTTGGGTAAGGAGCTGTGGCAGTTGTGAAATCAGATATTGTGGCTCAGATGTTGCAACCGGGGAAGTTGCATCCAAGTGACAAGGGTTTTGTTAGGGTGGGAGTGACGCAAGGGAAGGGTGACGCCTGCTTGAGCTCAGTTCACAGCGCTGAACCTGCAGCCCTCGAGGCTGGCAGCTTCCTCTCAGATGCACAGTGTGGGCTGGCTAAGGCACTTTGGCGTGGGGAGTAAGCCAGTGAGGTGTGTCTTCTTAGAGAATCATCCCACCTCCAGAATCCCCTAGAAAGTGGTTCTGCTGAGAACTAGGAAGGCCTCATTCCTGTACATCATACGTGCCCTTGTGCAGAAGCATAACCCTGTTGCTTCCTGGGCCTCTGCAGAAAGCATGTGTCAGAAGTTACCATGGGCCACCACCCTAGACGTTTAGGGGGCCTGGAGGTTGCTGGCAGAAGCAGGACAGATGGGCCTGCAGCACAGCAGTGGGCCTTTGTTGAAGGGGCCATCTGCCGCTCAGGTCCAGAAATTATAGCCATGCATGCTCAGAGTTATCAGCCTTCAAATATTTTTACATCTGAATTTTTAGCTGAAATCTCCTGATTTTAAAATATGTTGGCAAAACTCAGGATTTTTTTTTTTTTAATGTACATTCTGGGCCAAAGAAAATATGTCTGAGGGCTGGGTGTGGCTTACAGACTAGACCCCATTTAACAACCTCTGGCAGAAAGGTCTGTGTAAAAACCTTTAGCTTTGGGTGCCAAAGGAACAGCAAGGACCCTGAACATGCTCTCATCGACCCCCCTCATTTGACAGCCAGGGCTACTGCAACCCAAAAAAGAGATTCTCCCAGAGTCTTTTATGAGGTGTTTGTGGCATAATCCAAATGGAGATCCAGATCAGGGGAATTCAGAGAGGGGTGGAAATTGTAACCGTCAAATTGAAAGGAAACTAACATTATCCTATGACATTTTGGGGGCTCATGGTGGGTGCTAAGGCCTAGTGTTTCAAAATCATACAGGTAACACAAGAAAAGGAGCCATCTTGAGAATAAACATTCTTCAAGATTAATTTCCCAAACTTTATCCTTGAGTTTATATAAATCATCCAAAAGCTGCCCCCCCCAAATAATTGCTTTCATTCAACTATGCTTAATTATCATACCCTCAATGAAGGCTGGGAACATAATGTCAAATACAAAGAGCCAAACACACAGAATATCTACATTTTGTGCAAAACTGCCATTGTGAATTTTATTCATTATACTTAGAATGCCCTTCTTTCTGTACAAGGAATCCTATTCCAACCTAACCTTCAGAACTCAGGACCAGTTTCTGGCGACTCTGATGAGCTCCTGGTTATTAAATAACAAGAGCTATATACCATATGTACTTTCCCTCTTTGCCCTGGCAGCTAGGAAGCTCAGATTTGAGTTTTACGTTAAGTTACCGTTTAAAGTGAAAACATTTTAAAGATCCTACTACATGATATTAGCTATTACTGATCAGTGTCTATTGATTGAGAAAATGACAAAAGACTATAATGAATTCAGAATACCTTTTAGATTGACTTATGTGACACATATTAAAATATATAGTAAATTTTTAATCCCCCCAAAACTGAAGGTCAGTGGTTCCTACTGAATCTTGAGCCATGTTAAACCCTGTATTCATGGGGCCATCTAGGGAAGCTGGTTCAGTGGGATGGGAGTTTGGGTGTGTGTGTGAGAGCCCTAAGATATCAACCGTTTATCACTCTCTCAATTAAAGTTCCACTTTGCTTTGGTGGCCCTGCTCTATGGATTTGATCAGAGACTCAGACTCTATTTATTTCCCATTGGTGAGAAGCAAGTCACATGGGCACACATGGCTGCAAAGGAGCCTGGGAAATGTAGTCTTGTTCTGGGTGGCCATTTACCCCGCTGAAAATTATTTTACTCTGGGACAAAAAGAAAAGGGATACTGAGGAAAAAGTCTCAATCACCCTACCAGTTTTTAGACATTTGTGTTGGTGATACTCTTTAGAATTCAGGAGGTCAGCCTGCACTGAGGAAGACACCAGCAAGTGGACCAACATTTCATAGTAGTGCTCTTAATGTGTTTAGTTAGATATTTTGTCTTGAAAGATGAAATTACAAATTTTGATAACTCTTTTACCAAATATAACTTTATCATCAAAATAATGTATCTAATGATATTTATCAAAGGTTTGGCTGTACTTGTAACTAATGGGTTGATTCTTTAAGCAAATGAATTGATGAAGCAAATGATGTGTCAGTTGAGAGAAGTGTAATTTGTTCAACAGATTTGAATAATACCACAAGATGATGATAGCCTTTACTGCACCAAGCTCATTTTTGCAAAAGTATTTGAGGATTTGTTCAATTTTTCCAAGGGCCTCTCCTAATCCTTTGACATCCGAATCTTCCCGTGTGAAGTGCTATTACCTCATCGTCCTTTTCAATAGTCTCTTCTCCTTTTATTTCATAGACCAGATTATTATTTGTCCTCGGATTTGCATGTGTTTTGAGCTGTCCTCCAGCGTCACTTTAATTAATTTCACAAAACTGCATCTTTTACAAGATTTGCAATTTCACTTTGCAATCATCTTGCTTTGTGTGCTCCATGTTTGCAATAGAGATTGACAAAGGATGAAGTGAGAGATGCGAAGTTTAAGCAGGATAAATATCAATTTGTTAATGGATATTTCTGTGTATGGCTTCTTATAACTTTGGGGACTTGGATCTCAGATATGAATGCCCTTGAAAGGATAAATTGCATCCTCAGTTTTCACAAAGTGTACTTAGTCATCCTGTAACACATTTCAGCAGATGAACCGCTGTGCCCTGACTGCTCACTCATGTACCCACGAGTCCGAGTTGTACAGTGTCCTCAGAATGAGGCACCTCTCAGCTCTTGGCACAGTGGTCGAGGGCATCAGCTTTGCCTGGGTTCAAATCCAGGCTCTGCCACTGCCTGGCTGTGTGAACTTGGACAGGTTATTTAACTTCTGTGTCATGGTTACCTCATCCATGCGTAACAATATCACTTAGCTCATGGGGTTTTGTGAAAATTAAATATGTTAGAACAGTGTCTGGTACATGGTAAGCACTTAACAAATTTAGCGATGATGATGATGATGATGATGACGATGACTTGCCCAAGTAGCACAGCATCACACAGCCCACCTCAGGCCAGTGTGCTGATGAACGTTAGTTGCACACAGGGATCAAAACGTAGCAGCACATGCTCGACCTCTCTGGTAGCCAGCGAAATGCAAACGAAGTCAAAGTGCCCTGTCGCATCTCACCATTGTTAAGAGGTCCCGTCACACCAAATGTCGGTGAGGATGTGGGAAAAGAGGAAGTCACAGACGCTAGCAGTGGGAATGCAAATCAGCCCCTCCACTTTGAAGAGCAACTAACTGGCCAGTTTCTGGCAACGTTGAAAATAGGCATCTCCTTCCACTCAGCGACTCTACTCTGCCTCTGCAGTCCTGCAGGTCTGGGGAGGTGTGTGTGGGCTCTGCTCCAGCCGGGGAGCCACTCTGCCTGCTCATGACGGTGTGCGATGCCCGTGGCCGGTAGCTCGCCTTCAGACCCACGTGCCGGGAACCCCAGTTGGTTTCGAACAAGGTGTGGAACTTTTTGCTCCCTAAACTGAGAAGATACCGGTGAGCTTTAGGCAGGGTCAGATCCCATGGTTTAAGAGTATCAGGATTTTATTGTAGAGCTCGAGGTCTCAAGACCATGGCTGGCACTCCAGGGGCTCCGTTGGTCTTTGTTCATGCCCAACAGGACCGAGAGCCCATCTTTTCCCAGAACGCTGACGTTGTGAGATTCTTGCTGATTGGACCAGCTTGAGTCACATGCCAGCCCCTGGACCCGTCACTAAGGGGGGCACTTGCACTGTGCCAGCGGCTGCTGTCCCTGGAGCAGCAGGTAGAGTTCATCCCAGCACCTGGACCCCCAAATAGAAATTGAAGGCTGTCGGGAAGGATAAGGAGGAAAAGCATACCGGAGTGGCAACCACAAATTTTCAGGACCCAAATAAAACAAACAAACAAACAAAAAAAAAGCTTTTTCCAGCCCTTTCTGGTGAATTGGATTGGAGTGCCCACTTTTTCCTCATTAGGGTAATGCCTTTCTCCTCCCACGTTGCCGTCTGAATCTGGCAGTGCTGGGGTTGTTTCCCCGCCCCGGCTTCTGCCATCTGGTGCAGACTTTTATAGAGAGGATGGTGAGCCTTCTGCCCTTCCCCCTCCTGCTCTAGAATGCGGAGTGGGGCGCACGTCCCTCATTGCAAGCCCGGGCTTTGCCAGGGCTCCCGGTTGGAGCCCGTTTGCAGATGTGGCCCTGAGCACCCCAATTATTTCCACTCTTCTCACACACAGCTGGGGAGGGAGGTCAGCTGTGGGCCTGAACTTGGCCATCAACCTTGGGCAGCAAGGGACCAGGGGACCTCTGTGGCCTGACGACACGTGGGACGTCCCACTGCCCTCTCCCATGGGACGGCGGAAAGGTGTCTGCTGGGCAGTTCGGCGTCCCTGGCAAAGAGCCGCTGCGTGTGTGTGCACGTGTGTGACTTCCGTTTTCCCTAAAGTGGTTTCAGGACGTGAGCACTGCTGCGGACGCTGCCTTGCTTTGCGACTCCGTGCGGCAGCCCCTGCCCCTCTCCCCTCCTCTGTTCTGACCTGCCCTGAGCCCCGTCCCCCCCAGCCAGCTGCCTGCTGGACACCGCCCCGGCATGTCAAGCCCGACATGTCCACACGACTTCCTGATCTTGTCCCTCCCACCCTGTCCCGGCGCCTCTTGCAGGCTTCCCCTGGGCACCTCCAATTTTCCGGCCACCTAGTCCAAACCCTTAGTGCCACCCTTGATTTTCTTCCTTCCTTTCACACCCACGGCAGTCCATCAGCAACCCCGCAGCTCTGCCTTCCACACGCCCAGAACACCCGTCTGCTGCCACCGCCCCATCCTCATCACTGTCCCCCACCTTCCCTGTGCCAGTTTGCTCCTTGGGTCTCCCCTCGCCACCCCATGGTCTGTTCTCGACACAGCGGTCAGCAGGATCCTCTCAGGACCCCCTTCACATGCTCCTTCTCCTCTGTGTGGAGCCCTCTGTGGCTCCCACCTAGCTGGGGTAGAGGCCCCCAGAGCCACCTTGGGGTCCCAATGACTCGCCCTTTCCGTCCATCACCTCTTGTCCCCCGGCCTCCCACTCTCCCTCAGTCACCCCACTCCAGCCACAGTGGCTCCTTCCTCCTTCTCAAGCAGTCAGTGGCACCTAGCGCATGCGGACCAGCGGCCTTTGCACTCACTCCTTCCTTCCCTGGAAACTTCTCTCACAGGGCTGCTGGGCCTGCTCTCCCACTGTGCTCAGGTCTTTGCTCCAGTGCCACCTCCTCAAGGAAGCCTTCCGTGACCACCCCGTCCCCCTATTTATCCCCTTACCCCCCTTCCCTGTCCCTCGGAGCCCTGTTGCCTTTTGTTTATTGCCCACCATCGCATGTCGAGTCCCAGCTGTGCCCCTCACCCTTCCATGTGGAGTCCCGGCTCTGCCCCCCGCCCTCCCGTCCCCCCTCCCTGGTTCTGGCTTCTTTATCCGGCTCTCTGGCCCTTCCCACCTGTGCTGTGTGTTCTGCCCATTGATCTTGACTGTCTTGCTTCTAGAATGCCAGCTCTGTGGAAACAGGGGCCATGTGTTCTGTTCCCTCCTGTGTCCCTGTGCCTGGAAGAGAGCCTGCCCCGTAGTAGGTGCTCAGTAAGTCTTTGCAGGATGAGTGGATGGAGCCACGTGTCACACCTGGGCTCTCTCCTGCTCCTCCCCCACCCCCACCATCTCGGCCTTTCCTCCCCTCTCCTCTCGGCCCTCTGCACACGCAGGAGGGAGGGCTGGGATGCTTCCTGGCCCTCCTCTGGCCCTGGTGCAGCTGGCCCTGCCTCCACAATGACAGCCTTCTCTTTGCTTGGCCCTCCTCCTGGTCTGCTCCCTGCTGTCTTCCTCTCCCTCGAGGGCGCACACGCAGGCACACACAGCTCCCTCCTTCCCCCAGCCCAGCTGCCGTCTCCCCTCCCCCTCCTCCCTGTCGGGGTGACAACGCCCTGTGGATGTCCACTGCCCCGCAGCAGGGGCCCTTCCCCCGTGTGCACAGGGGTGGTGCGGCCCCTCGCGGGGCCCAGGCTGACCCAGGGCAACCGTGGGAGGCACAGATTTGCCACGGCCATGTACATCTTTAAGCAGAATTTCTTTAAACTCTTATTGACTAGTCACTCCCTTTCTCCAAGACCTTCAAGTTTCAAAACAAGTGCTTGTTTTGAGCAGGAATCCAGAGCATCAGACTCTTCATTAAACTTCCTTGTGACCTTGAGCTGAGACCCTGCCTCCTCTGGGCCTCAGTTTCCCCATCTATACAGCAGCATTGCAACATACATGCATAAGTTCCCCGATGCCCATGACCTGACGGCACCCCGAGGGTCACGTGACCAGCGCCCACAGACCTGGGAGGAGAGGTTCCCTGGGCCGTCAGAGGAAGGGGCCTCCGGGACAGAGAGGAAGCTGGGGCACACCCTCTCGGTCCCACCCCCTCAGCCGGCGTGTTCCTTTGCTAGGGTGCAGTAACAGTGCCACAAACCCGAAGGCTTTAGACAGAAGGAGTTTTTTTCTCACAGTTCTGGAGGTCACAAGCCGGAAGTCAAGCGTCAGCAGGGCCGTGCCTCCTCGGAAGGCTCTGGAGCGGGGAATCCCTTGCACCTAAGTTCGTGGCATTTGCTGGCAATCTCTGTGTCCTTGGCTGTGCCCACAGCACTCCTGTCTCTGCCACCCACCATCTTCTCCCTGTGGGTCCCTCTCTTCACATGGCCGCCTCCCCTCCGTGAGTCTGTGTGCAAATTTCCGTCTTCTTGTAAGGACACCAGTGACTGGATTAGAGCCCCCAGCCCAGTAGGACCTCATCTTAAGGTATTTCCAACAAGGTCACATTCACAGGTACCTGCGTGAGGACTGGAGCGTGTATTTGGGGGGACTCGGTGCAGCCCACAACAGCTGGGTTCTTTCACACGTTAACCTGCACGGAGGCTGCAGAGCCTCCGTGTTGGAGCAAATGCGCTGCCCTCCCACGTCACCTGGGGTGTGGTCCTGAGTGTGGCGCGACGTGGCCGCCCAGCCGATCCGCTCCACGCGGATCCTTCCCGTTTTCAGCCGTAGGTTCACGCAGGGAATCGCCAACTAAATCAGGCCTTAAAACACTCGTGGAGGTCAAAATAAAAGTGAAGGGAAGGACAGCGTGGTGGGTAGATGCCCACACCCTGCCTCCCAGGCCTCCAGAGGCTTCCAGGGAGTTTTCAGGGTATGCACGACCTTTCTCAGTCCTCTCCTGAGTGCTGGCTGCGACTCCCTGAACATTCTGGAAGGGCTTAGGCTAGAGCCGCATGGCCCAATACAGTTGCCGCTAGCCACAGGGAGCCATTTAACTCTAAGTTAATTAAAGTTAAATTAACATTTGAGTTTCTCAGGTGCACAGGCCACAATTCAAGTATGCAATAGGCACACGTGGGTATCATATTGGTGCAGATACAGAATCCTTCCATGGTGGCAAAAAGGTCTGTTGGATAGCATGAGAATAGAGCCTAATTCAAGCAGTCGTTTTTGGGGGGAGCCACACAAATGTTCAAGAATATAACAACAACAATAAAAACGCTAGTTGTCATTATTACCCAGCTTTTGCCATGCCCAGACTGTGCGTCACGTGCTTTCCCCAATTCATCTTATTTGATCCTACGTCCCCCTCATTGTCCCCACATCTGTCCCCTCTCACAATCCTGGCACCTTGATCTGTCTTCTCAAACGTTCCCTATCCGTCCTGTGTGTTGGGTCTGGGTCTCGGGATCTGGGGCAGCTACACAGGGGCTCCACCCCAGGCCTGTGGGCCCCCCATCTGTGGCCGGGTCCCCTCCCTTGGCCAGCAGGCCATTCTCGGGGCGCACAGCGAGCTCTGTTGGAATCTGTCAGTGCCGTCTCGGGGAGTAGAACGTGGAAGGCAAAGGGGCTTCAGCAAATGAAGGGAAACTGAGCTTCCTACGCATCAGCCCGTCCCAGGCCAAGGAGGGCCCTGCACTCTGCCATAGCCGTGTGAACCCCTTCTAGCTGGGGGTGTCAAACTGGAATGCGGGGTGGAGCCAGGCAGGTAGCCTGAAGCAGAGAGGCAGGCTGGGCAGGGAAGGGGCCCAGTTTTCAAATGTGTATTGCTAATTCTACTTTTTAAAAATAAATAACTGAAAACTCCAGGCAGGCCTACAGCAAACACTTGTGGTTCAGCCCCCAGGCCACCGGTTTGCAAACGGTCTAACCTGGCGGCTCTCAAGGGAGCACAGCGCCCCCTGGGGGTTAAAGTCTGTGAAAGCGTCTCTGGTGGTGGTGAAGGTTGGGGGATGCAGTTGGCTTCCTGGGGCCAGGGACCTCGATGTCCTGCTCTGCACAGGAGGGCCCACACGACCCCAGATTGCCTTGCGTTTCACATGGCTTCTGAGTTTTCTACCAGATTGTTCATATGGGCGGATTATTTAATGTTCATTATCTAAGCCTTGAACCCAAGTCTATTTTATATATAAACACTGAAGGGCTTTTTGCACAGTTTGTTAATATTCCCTGAATTTCCCAGGAATATACCTGATAAAAAAATGGAAGGAATATCACACTTGAATGCAAAACTTTTCCTAGAGTTATCCCTTATTTCTCAAAGCCATATCCCTGATGGCAGTGCCACCCGGAGTATTTGAATTGCAAATGTCACACACTCACCCAGCTGCATTTGTAACTGTCACACTCCCAGGGAATCTGTGTCTAGGTGCAGGCGTCTGACTACTCCGTTGTGTCTCCTTGATGAATGTGCCTGAGAAATTTCATATTGAAATTTTTCTTTATTATAAATTGCTTTCCTTTATTTTTCTTGTAGATTTCAGTTAGAGCATTATATTGATTTTTTTGGAAACGATGTGCATAGGTAGCTTTTGTTACCTATAAATTTCCTATCAGGAAAATAAGTAAGCTTTACGAAATATTTGTCATAGCAATGGGACGTCAGTCTAATGGTGTTGAGAACAGCTCTTTGAAGGATCAGGTTAGCGTCAGATTGCTCCGAGGTGATAATTAAATATGCATCGATGGACAGTCTCCTCAAGCCTTGTTCTGAGTGTCTGTTGTGGGTTTTCTCCCCCTCCTCTGGCCCATCCTTCTGGACAAAACCACACTTTAAAGGGGCAAAAAGATCTTAAGACACAGCTCATCCTGATGGTGACTCAGCAGGCAATAAAACCTGTCGCTAGAGATGGGGGAGCCCTCCATACTGAGCTAATTGCGTTTCCAGGAAATGAATGGGCCCCGTCCTCATTTGCTGTAGCTTCGTGACCCTCCTAGGGAGCGGGTGGCTGAGGCCTGCATTTAATTAGACGCATAAGCAGCCCGCCCTCCATGCCACAGCCTGGGCCTGCTGCAGCCAGTCAGAGGGGCGATGGGGTCCTCCACAGCCCAGCCTTCCTCAGTATCAACAGCCTCACCAAAAACAGGCAGGCAGAAGACAGGGGCAGCCCCAGTCCTTGCCCCGGTCATTCACTTGTCCTCGCTTCTCCCTAGCAATTAGCCATTCTTCCTCCTCACCCACAGCCAGAGGACACTTTGAAAAAAAGGAAATCTGACCATGTCACTCCCTGCTTAAAACCCTCCATGGCTGCTCACTGCTCTTTGAATAAACTCACATCTCCTCGCCAGATCTGCCAAAGCCTTGCACGGCCTGGGCCTGCTTACCTCTCTGTCCACTTCTCCTACCTCTCTCCCTTCCTTTCTGACAGCATTCAGGCCACCCAGCCTCTTTGCTGTTCCTCAGACATTCCAAGGTCATTCCTGCCCCAGGGCCTCTGCGCTTGCCTCTGTCTAGAGCGTTGTTCACACAGCTTGTTCCTTGTCCTCATTCTCCTTCCATGGAGGACTTCCCGATCCATCCCCTCCTCCCGACCTTTGACCTTCCTGTATCAATGAGCACTCTCCACCCCTGTCATTCTCCACTGTGACACCCTGCTTTAAGTTCTTCTTTGGACTTATCACCCCCTTGAAATTATCTTAGGTGTTTGTGAACTTATTTATAACTTGTTTTATTCGCTGCTCATGTAGCAGGTATTGGGTACTCAATAAAGATGTGAACAAATGGATGACTCTTAGGCATTAGGCTTAAAGTTGGCAGAAAATGAGAACAAAATGGAATTTGGATTACTGTCTCACTTTGTCCAGCATGAAGAAACATAATCGAAATTAGTGCAGACAAACTTTGCTGGGTCCCAGCGCTCAAAGGCTGCCATCAGAACCCCATCTTTCTGCTTCTTGGATTTGCTTTCATTTGTGTTGGCTTTATTCTTAGGAAGGCTCCCCTTTGTGATGACAAGATTGCCCATGCGGGTCCCATCTCACCAGTGTAGTGACCCCAGCCAAAAGAGAGGCCTCCTCCCAATGGCTCCAGCAAAATTCCCAGGGGCGGCTCTCATTGGCTTAGCTAGCTTCATATGTTTCTCCCTTAACCAATCACAGAGGCCATGGGAGATGGGACAGATCATGTGCCTAACCCAGGAGTGGGAACTAGAAACAGCATCCCCAGAACAGGTCAGGCTGAGAAAGGGTCCGGCTGAAAAAGTTGGTTCCGTCTTTTTGGTAACTGAAGGCACAGTTATGAAAAGACAGGAGAAGGGATGCTAGGCAGAAAAATCAAACAAATCTCTGCCACAGAAACCCAGATACAACTTCCCCTCAAGGGGCAAATGGGAGGAGGACATTTCTCTCTGCCCCCAGCTCCTTCTGCTTCCAGCACAAGATGCCGCCCTCCTGCAGAATCACTTCCCCACTTTCCTCGTTTGCTTCCCACAGTTCTCAGTTCAGCAAGATCTCATCTCAGGCACCCAGAACTTCTACAGCATTGATTTATCACTTTGTGCAGTGATTTGCATTTGGTGTCTTGGCAAAAGCAGAAGAAAGAGACTCCTACTGTAACCTTGCAAGCAGCCTGAAGTTAAAAGGATCCAGTTACAGAATATCAGAAATGCCCCAGCCCTGAGAGCTTTGGGGCTCTGGGTTTATTTAATGCATTTCTTCCCAGCCCTGCCTCCTCAGCCAGTTTGTCTGCCAAAAAAACAAAGACTTCAGTCCTGTGGCATTTCACATCTAATATTTATAGTGTTCTAGAGTTTGCAAAAGGGCTTCCTTCTCATTTATCACTGTTCCTTAGGAAACTTCAGCTTCCTGCTAGGAGGTTAGTGGGGTTGTTCTCTGCTGCCCAGACCAGGAGCCCCAAGAAACCAAATAACATGGTGAAAGTCACCCAATTCAGGGTTCTTCTGCTAGTGTCAGGGGTAGGATCAAAACTCAGCCTGGACCAACTCAACCTTCTATTTTGCACCCCTTGGAACCAAATTGGGATCTTGCAAAATGGCAGCCAACAGCCTAAGTCCACACTTCAGTCCCAAATATGTTCTGTTGGAGTTACAAGGTACTTTCTAAAATCTGGAAATTTCACTCAAAAATCTAGATGCCAAGCTTCTCTTAAAAAAAAAAAAAAATGATGATGATGATAGTAGCCTTGCCGATATTGGTAACATTTCTGCATGGAAGAGCATCAGTAAACTACAGCCCACAGGAGTCTGCCACCTGTTTTTATAAATTTTATTGGAATGCAGCCACACTCATTAATTTATGTAGTATCTATGGCTGCTTTTGCTCCATGGCAGCAGAGTTGAATAGTTTCAACAGAGACCTATGGCTGCAAAGCTGAAAATATTTACAGTCTGGCCCTTTGCAGAAAGAGTTTGCTGACCCTTCCTAGGTGGCAGTGTCCTGCTGGATTTGTGTCACAGCTAATTCCAGTATTTGTTAGAATATAGGTAGAGCTGAGAGCATTTCAGTCCCCAAGTTACAGTGGTTTACAAATGATAGATGCTTATTTCTCTGTCATTTGACAGTTCTGGCATAAACAGCCCAAGGATGACATGGCAGACGCGGTGTGGGCCCTCAGGCTGCTTCACTGATGTGGTTCCATCATCCTGGGTTATCCTTGTCCGAAATGGCGCCCGCCTTGGCCACACCCAGCCAGCAGGAAGCAGAAGGCACAGGCGCACCCACTGAGGGGCATTACCCCAAGTCGCATGCTACTCCACACACTCCTCCAGCACATAGAAGAAAATACACAGAATTACAAAGGGAGCCAGTTATATCAATAGGCACTTTCAAAATATTTCACAAACAGTGAAACATCTGCCTCTTTACACATGAAATGGCATGTTGTCATTATTTAACTGATAGGTCTGATAATGTCCGTGATTTCAAAGTAGCACCAGCTTAAATGATCCTTCTGTGTTAACTGTGACACAGTATGGAAATATCTGTGATTTCCACTGGTGACAAAGTCCCAGGGACTACTGTTACTGTGGTTTGTTGCCTTCCTTCATTATTAAAGGGATGCTAGTTAGAGGTTAATGAAAATGAACAAATACGGACTTTTCCCATCCAAGTTCACAGACTGCCTGACAGCAGATGAAGAACCACTTCCATAGGTGATCCGATTCAATTCTGTGACATTAAATGCTTTCTAAACGCTTACAGCTCCCAAATTTCTACCCCAGCCCAGACCTTTTCCCTGAGCCTGGTCCCATATCTCTAGCTGCCCACCCTGTCTCCACCTGGATGTCTAACCTGCCTCTCAAGGTCAACATGTCTGACCTCTTACCTGCCGTGCCCCTTTGCTAGATAAGGGTGAATCTGTCCTTCTTGTTGCTCAGGCCAAAAACCTGGAGTTGTCCTTGCCTCCCCTCACATCTGTCCCATGCCACATCAGCAGATCCTGTGGGTTCCCCCTGCAAAAACGGCCTGGAACCCACCAAGCCCTCCTGCCCCCAGCTGGTTGGAGCCATCGCAGCCTCCCTCCTGAGTCACTGTGAGAGCCTCCACGCATTTCACTTCCCTGCCTGGGACTGTCCTCGATCCTAGAATGCAGGCTCCAGGAAGGTGCGGTATTTTTGCTTCTTTGTTAATTTTTTCTGTTTTGTTCACTGGTATCCCGAATGCGTGCAACCTGGCCTGGTGCATAGGAGTGCTCCTTCAACGTTTATTGAATGGATGAATATATAACATTATGATAAATCGTATTGTAATAAAAACAAGAATCAACTTTGTCAGGCAGGCACATCATTATCCCCATTTTACGGTTGAGAAAACTGAGCCAGTAGGTAAAATAGCTGGATTTAAACCCAGGCTGTCAGCTCCAGAGGCTGTGCTCAGCCCTCATGCCTAACCGCCTCCCGGGATAAAAATCATCTCCCCAACCTACACTTCTGGAAAGGCTGATCTGATGCTGACTGGGCTCCTACCTGTGTTCTCCTTCTGATGCTTCGAGAAAGGCAAAGATCTCAGGTCCGGGGAACGGCCCGCCCTCCAGAGCCCGTGGCCAGGTGAATCCTGGCCGGACGCACTGGGGGGTGATGGGCTCAGTGCAGGATCTCCCTTCGGCCTGGAATCCTGGCAGGAAGGACTTTGGGGGTCACCTGAACCCATCGGAGAGCAGGATCTCTCGGAGAACGAGGCCCCTCGGACCGTGTCGCTTGCTGTTTCCTTTCCCTCAAGGGCTTCCCGCCTCTCTGCATCCCCAGCGGATGGGAAATGCTCCAGTCCGTGGTAACGGGGGTCCCGCTGAGAGGAGGAACAAGGGAATAGCCACAAGCCAGGTAGGGACAGACTACCTGGGTTTGAGTCTCCATGAAGCTGCGGGAACCTCTCCGTGCCTCAGTTTCTCTACCTGTAAAATGGGAGCAAAAAAAAAAAAAGGATCTACCTCATTGGGCTGTTGCAGATCATCATCATCATCATCATCATAATCATCTAAACCAGTGGTTCTCAAAGTATGGTCTCAGGAATACAAGGCCCTAAGCTATTTTCATAATAATATCAAGATGTTATTTGCCTTTTTACCCTCATTTTCTTTCAGGGTACAATGGAGTTTTCTAGCAGGTACATAAAGTATCTAAAAAGGGTATTAAGATACTCCTCCCTCTTCCATCTAAGTACCCATGAGAGGCTGGATTTTTCACGTTACACAACCAAAACAACATATTGCAACAAATCCAGTGCAGAAACAGATGAGAATCCAGCTGCCTTCTGTTAGACCAGACATTAAGGAGACTTGCAAAAATGTACTAGATGGCTCCTCTCACTAAGTTTGTTGTGGGAAAATGTAGTTATTTATTATTTTTAAAAATGTATGCTAACAAGTAGTGGGTTGGTTATTATTTTTAAATGAGTTAACATATCCGTTTAGATTTCTCATTTTTCATTTCTAGTAGAGTAACTATCGCCAGACTCTAGGACTCTTGGGCTCCTCGATAATTCGGACCCCACGGTGGAGAAGTGCTGAAGGGCCTCCCGCCGGCCCTGAGCTCACCCACAAACGGACGGAAGGCACGTCCTGTGTGTGTTAAATAGATCCAGATCCAGCCAGCCAGACGCCGCAGAGTCAAGGAGACGACGATTTACCAGTCGCTCAGAGGGTGGGCGCTGGGTGGTGACCAGCAAGAATCAGCCGTGGGTCCCGCGGGCCTCCCGTGACTGGGTGTTCGTTGGTTCAGTCGTCGCCTCCTTTATGCCCCACATGTTTACCGAGGCCTCACTGCTTACCGAACCCTGTTCCAGATGTAGGGCCAGGGCAGGAACAAGGCGCGGAAGCCCCTGCCCTCATGCGGGGGAAGCAGGTGGTAAAAACCCGGAGACAACAAACGTGGCAGAGGAATAAAGACGTGAGAAGCAAGGTCAGGGGAGAGGGAGAGCCTGGGTGTGGAGAGGCCACTTGAACAGGACGGTTGGGGCTGTACCCCAGTGAGGTAACCCTTGAGCACATCCCCGGGAAAGGTGAGGAAGCGATCCACGCAGGTGTCTGAGGAAGGTGATTCCTTTGGGGGGAACAGCAGGGCAAAGGCCCTGGGGCAGGAATGAGCGTGGGGCGACGGCTGGAGGAGGCCCACTGTCCCTGGAATAGAGCCGGCCAAGGGGAAAGTTGGGGGGAGCTGAGGCCAGGGAGGGGGCAGAAGACAATCGTGGGAGCTTGTCGGGCATGACAAGGACTTTGGATTTTAGTTCAAGTGTGATGTGGAGCCATCGAAGGGTTTTGAGTGGAATGGTGGCTTGATCCAATGTGTGATTTAACAGGATCTTTCTGGACTGCAGGTTGGAGGGAGGAGGGGGAGGATCAGAGAGGAGGTTCCAGCAAGGTCCAGGCAGAGAAGGGGGTGGCTTGGGCCAGCTGCCGACAGGGAGATGGCGGACAGTGGTCAGACCTGGCTCTGTTCTAAGGGTGCAGCTGCTACGACACACTGGCGTTTGGGTTGGGGTTCGGGGGAGAGCCACTGAAGACCCCTCCGCAGAGCCCGGCCTGAGCCCTGGCATTGCTGATTGAAGGAAAATATTAAGTGTGCAGCGGTCCGAAGGGGGCATAAAAATGGCCAAACGTGTGGAGTAGGCGTGGGGACGGCTGGAATTTGGACATTGCCTGGGGAGGAAAAGACCCCTCTTTGTTTTCCCAAACGCCTTGCGTGTGAGATGCAGCAGATTGTTTCGGGAAGGATGGACTTTCCAAAGTGTTCTACTCCGTTTCTCACTGACCTTTCCGAACTGCCCTGGCAAACACTGTGTATTGTCGTTGGCTCAGCTCCGCGCTCCGGCCCGTCCTTGCTAACGGACGTGTGTCGTGCTCAGCCGACTTCTTTGTGCAGCATGAGCATTCCTCCCCGAGCTCATTACTGGAGTCTCGGAGGGGCCTTGCGTTTTCCAAAACGGTGTCACATCTGGTTTCTAACAACCCTTTTTATTTCTCCAGAGGCCCAAGTTTTCCTCCCCCTCCCTGAGAAAGGAAAGCAGGCTGTGCTTCGGGGACTCACAGTGCCTTTTTCGGCATTCTTTATGCCGGGCGTGATCTCATGTGCTGCTGCTCCCGTTTTACAGACGGGTCACTGAGGCGGGGACAGCAGCGCTCTCTCGCCTGAGGAGGCAGAGGCCACTGACTCTGGAGGCCAAGTTCTGCAGAGCCATGCCGCACCCGCCTTCGTAACTGACACACGTGCACAGCTTTTGAAACCGTGCGCCCTGCGCTGGGTTTCTCACCCTCAGCTCTAGCGACCCTTTGGGGCCAGGTCACCCGTTGCTGTGGGGCTGTCCTGTGCTTGGAGGACGTTTAGCAGCATCCCTGACCTCTACCCACTAGATGCCAGTGGCACCCCAGGTCATGATGGCCATAAATGTCTCCAGACATTGCCCAGTGTCCCCTGGAGGGGAATCACCCCTGCTTGGCCTGATACATGCCCAGTGTCCCCTGCATGCAGACATGCTTCGGCTGACAGCGCCACGCCTCCCTTCACCTATGTGAGGTGTGCGGTCCTCGCCCCCGCAGGTGCTATATAGAAATCCCTTCCAGTGAGACACGGAGCTGCTGCTTCTCCAGGGAGGGGCTGAGGCTTAAAGTACCAGGGGGCAGTTCCGCCTCCCACGGCCTGCGTGCCTCAGCCCAGTCCCCTGCCAGCGTCCTGTCAGCCGCTGCCCACCCTGTGCCCACTCCTGGCCAGGCGCTGGGCTGGGGCTGCAGCGCCCCGACAAGGTCCCCCCTGCCTCCTGGGCCGGGCACCCTGGGTGGGGAGATGAGGACAAACAAGAAAACAAGTGCATCTGTGGATAACGTCAGAGAGTGCTAAAATAAACAGTCCGGTGAGTAGGGAGATGGGGTGACCACGGACAGCTTTTCAGAGGAGGTGGCATCTGACCAGGGTGACAGTGAGGAGGAGCCAGTCCATGTGGGAAGGGAGGAGGCAAGTGTCCCCGGCAGAGGGAAGGGCAGGTGCAAATGCCCCGAGGTGGCAGAGCTTGGCACGTGTGCGGAGCAGGACGCCTGGTGTGGCTGGAACAGAGTGGCCGAGGGGCACATCACGGAAGGAGATAGTAGGTCTTGGGCTCAGAGGGTCCTCATGGTCGTTTGGGAGTGGCCGGGTTCTAGGGAGGCAGGAGTGGGGCAGAGGTCACGTAGGAGCTGGTGGGGGCCAGGAGATGAGGGTGGAGAAGAAGCGGGGTGCGTTTCTGTCTCTTTTTGGACTTCATCACCCCCGTGGGTGCGTCTCTCATTTGGATCCCCAAACCTGGAGCACAAAGGGCTGGGAGCAGGGGATCTAAGGGCCTGATTGCAGCTTTTGAACAGCAATGTCACCTGACCCTTCTTTCTGCCTTTGTGTCTCCTGTCCCAAGATCCGAAGCCCCAGGGTAGAGTCTGGGTGGCCAAGCCCTTGGGTGCAGAAAGGCCCCTGGATTGACAGCTGGGAATTTTGTATTCAGGAAATGCCAGAATGCAGGGCTTGTGTCTCTTCAGGGGTTACCCAAAAGAAAAAATGTGTGTGTACGTTTGTATGTTGTGTATTCATATGTGTGTGTGTGTGTGTGTTGTGTTTTCATACATATGTATGTAGTCGTTCCAAAATGTGAGGGGAAACTGCCAAACAAAAATGCATGAATAGGCTGGGTGTGGTGGCGCATGCCTTAACCCCAGCACTTTGGGAGGCTGAGGCAGGAGCATCGCTTGAGCCCAGGAGTTTAAGGTTGCGGTGAGCTATGATGACGCCACTGCACTCCAGCCTGGGCGACAGAGCAGGACTCTGTCTTAAAAAAAAAAGGCATAAATATTTAATGAAATGCCAACCACGTGTAGCATGATTCAACGAGTCAACTCTGGGACATTTCGACTCTTAGGTATTTATCAATTATCTCTCCCGTAGGATGTGGGTTTAGCTGGTGTGGGATGAACGTGCTGAAAGTTTCCAATGTCCTTACAACAGCCCTGCAGACGTTTCCACCCAGATGGCCCATCCAGGGGGAGGGAAGTTTCTCCAGAAGCAGCGGGTGCTTTGGGTCCCTTCAGCAGTCACTAGGTAGGCCCTTGGGGTGCGCCAGGCACTGTGTCAGCTCCGTGCACACACTGGCACATCCATCCACAGCAGTGGGCAGTGGCACCCTGTCATCGTTGCCAACTGAAGCATGGAGGGGTGAAGTCACTTGCGTGGGGTCCCCCAGTTAGGAGGCGGCAGGGCCAGGATTCAAACCCAGACATTCTGGCTGCAGAGAAACCCTGGGCCACTCTGGCCACCTGTGTTACTGGGGCAAAGGAGACTGGATGCTGGGGGCTTCAAAGCAACAGTGTCCCCTACACTGGCCCGACACGGCGGGGACACATGTCACCAGCAAGAGAGCTGACCCTGAGGCTCTGTTGTTTCCGGTTGCTGAGACCCCCCGTTTCCCCCGTTGCCTTTGCTCGCTTGGCACTCGCAACACCCCCTCCCTGTGCCCTCCTGCACCAGATTTACCACCAGCTCATCTCAGTCCCCGCTCACCGCGAGACACAGCTTTTACAGACCACAAATGCGATTATTACGAGGCAATTTCAGTGAGTTTCAGGGCTGGGAGAGATAACAGAAGGGCCTGATCCTCCCATCAGACTCCGAATTGTTCCCCGGCAGCACTTAACACAGACGAGTGGGGACAGCGCAGCCAGGAGGGGAGCAGCCGCGTGGAGCTTCGCACAGAGGTGCCCGTGGGGAGCGGCTCACCTGCCAGGCCAGGAGACAGGACGAAGGGAGACCCCGGAGGCTGGTGATCCCCTCACCGCAGGGCGGAGACGAGGGCGGATCTGTCACCTGTCTCTGTGGGGACTCCATTAAACCAGCTGTTAATGGAGCCAGAAGTTGGACAGCACAGGGGACCAACCCATTGGTGATCATGAAAATATAACCCCTAGTGGCCACTATGGTGCCAGTCATGCGTCGCCTAAGGACAGGGACACACTCTGAGAAATGCATCGTTAGCCGATTTTGTCATTGTGCGAACATCGGAGTGCACTTCCACACAGCTAGGTGACATAGCCTGCTACACACCCCGGCTGTACGGGACAGCCTGTCGCTCCTGGGCCACCAGCCTGTACAGCAGGTTACTGTGCTGAGCACCGTGGGCAACTGTAACACAATTTTTGTGCCGTCTAAACACATCTAAACATAGAAAAAGTACAATAAAAATACAGTATAGTAATCTTATGGAACCACTGTTGTACATGACGTCCATCCTTGACCAAAATATCATTATGCGGCATGTGACTGTATATTAGTTCTCACAGCAACCCCACCAGGTGGATACCATTATTATCCCCATTTTACAGATGGAGAAACCGAGGCATCAAGAGGTTGAAAGACTTGCCTAAGGACATCAGCTTTCAGTGTTGTGAAATATCCCCAAAGTTCCTTTAATGTGAAGATTGTTTTTTGGTTTTTTGCCAGCATCACTTCCTCAGGGACATCGTCATCCTTTCCGTTACAACCGCTTTTCTTCTTTATGTCAGTTAAGTTTGCCTCCCACTGAGTTTCTCCGGCTACATAGACAGTCTCTCCCATGGTGATGCCATCAACATTGCCACCGTCAGCTCCCTTTCCTCTGTAACTCCGTTTACTTTCAAGTTTCAATCTCGGCATTCTGACTTTTCATTCCTTTGCTGCACTTCCATCTCCATTGGCCAGCTCTCTCCTTTGACGACCCCTTTCTGCAAACGGTCTTGCAGATTTCTTCCCTGGGAGACAGGAGGCAGCACCACCACACGCTTTGCTGTCTGTGCACGCACCAAACAACAGCTGCTCAGTGACCGGTCTCCGATCGGCTTTGTAGAAGGGACGTGCTGGCCGTGGATGGTCACGTGCACCTATCATTGACACAGCCACATGTGTGCTGAAGAGCTAGCAGCCATGTTTGTCCTTTACACAGTGACAGTTGATATACTGTGATAACCAAATATTACCATGTGGTGAAGGGACTGGTGTTACTTAACTAAATTGCAGAAACTAAGGTTCGTGCGCATCAGAACCATGCGAAGCGAGGGCTGCCTGCCCTGTTTGTTGTTGTCATTGTCTTCCTCATTACTGTCCTCGTTGTTGTATCGTCGTTGTTGCTTTTCCTTGGCACTGTGGAGCCCTATTCGCTGTCCCAAGCCAGTTCAGAGTCTCCCTGTGCCTAACAGTCATCTCTTCCTCCAGGTTAGCACCGTCCTTTTTTAAATCCCAAAGGGATCCTTCACCTCACACAGGGAATTTTGCTCTACACCAGGGGCTGGCAGACTTTTTCTGCAAAGGGCCAGATGATAAATATTTCAGACTTGCAGGCCTCCCACCCCCATCTCTGTTTCAGCAACTCAGCTCTGCCGCTGTAGTGTGAATGCAGCCATGATATGTAAACACATGGGTGGCTATGTTCCAATAAAACTTTATTTATAAAAACAATCAGCAGGCCAGATTTGGTTTGCCAAACCCTACTCTACGCTGAGCATCTCCTGTTTTTTCCTTGGGTCTTTTAATTAAGCAAACAAAACAACAACAACAACAAAAAGTGGAGTGGTGGAGTTTATTGGTTTGCATAATTCAGTGTTTCTCAACTTTGGCACTACGGACTTTTTAGGATCAGTAATTCTTTGTTGTGGGGGCTGTCCTGTGCGTTATGGGATGTTCACCAGCATCCCTGGCCTCTGCCCACTGGTTGCCACAGCACCTCCCCACCCAATGGTGACAGGCAAAAATGTCTCCACTGCCCATTGTTCTGCGTGATTAAAAGCCACTGATATAACTAAAAACGCTAGCATGAGAGGTGGCTTCAGGTAAGAGTGGACCCGCAGGGCTCCACCAGCATGTGTGTGTGTGTGTGTGTCTGTCTGTCTGTCTCTCTCCCCCCCACCTCACCTGCCCCCCCACACCTTCTCCCCCTCTTTCTTCCCTCTGCTTTTTTCCATATTGCTCTAAACACAGACTTTTCCCTCTAGGTGGCAAGATAGCTGCCAGTGGCTTCAAGTTTATATCCCACCAGCTCCAAGCCGCAAGGAAAAACTTCTCTTTTCTAGTAGCTCCCTAGAAATCCCAGGCCTGACTCTCTCCAGTTGGCCCAACTTGGGTCCCATGCCTTTCCCTGACCCACTTCTGCCAGGCCAGCGAGACGCTCTGATTGGTCCGTCGAGGATTATGCATGCATCCCTGGAGTCAGGAGTCGAGGTCAGTCCTTGTGTGCCTGAGTGAGGAAGGGTTGGTGCCCCAAGGACCGCGGTGAGGACCAGGCAGGCACAACAGAAGTCTGCGCCACCAGGGTACATATTTTGCCCGGCGCCTGGCGCTCGGGAGGCATGAGCCGCTTCGCCCGACGCCAGCCCTGCTTCCTAGGGGCAGGCGGCAGTCAGTGCACGGTCAGTGGCCTTTCCTGGCCAGGCATTAATTCCCCTAATCTGCCGGCCTAATTGCTCTACCCCGCGCCAGCCCCCAATCTGTCTCTCCTCTTGCACCGGCCCAGCCTCGAAAGCGCAGCAAATCCAAGCTTCCCGGGCTCCAGCCACGATTTGGGCTGTACTTTTAATCTTGGTTTTAATTCCAGCTCATTCTCTTGGCTGTATCTCCCAGCCCCGCAGCCCCAGGGCCCATGCTAATTTGCTTCTCCCACCTCAACTGGTGCCGGAATAACCATTTTAAAAACTGCCTTGGGGAAATCTAATCAAATGAGAGCAAAATCTAATTTGGCACTAAAAGCCTCTGACTGAAGCCCTGTTTTCTAGGGCCTTGTGGAGCCTGAATAATAAACTCTTTCTGGGCTTTTTAAGGGTTGGGGGTTGGAGAGAGGAAAGAGATGTGAAAGAGGAGATTCTAGTGGAGGAAGTGGCTCCGGACACCCTGACACCCGTGGCGTCGGATGATAATGGGCAGGGGTGGGCTTCCAAAGGCAGGGGAAGGACCGGACCCGCACACGCTCCCCACCAAGAAAAATTGTCCCCGCAGACAGCCAAGAAGTTAAGCTCATTAGCATCCAAGCTGTGCATCCGGACATTGGCCCGAATCTTCAGGCACAAACCTCTAGGCTGACTGGCCGTGGACTTGGAAGACCCAGGAGAGAAGCCAGTTGAGGGAGCCTTTTTTCCTCTGTGTTTTTGTTTACTCTTCCACAGTCTGAGGGGTGATATTCTATGCTTCTTAAGTGACTTGTGGTCCTGGGTTCCTTTCAGAATGGGTCAAAAGCTGTGGGCCTGTTTCTAGGAAAATGCACCTAAAATGCCAACTCTGGCATGTAATATTCCAGGGGGTGGACCACTGCAAAATTTCCCACCGTGTTTCTGGTGGCTTCTCCTCATCGTGGCCTCTGGGACCCTGCACCATCTGGCCCTCTTCCCTGTGATGTCACCTGCTTCCTCCCACACTATCCTCCTTAGGGTTCCTCAAATGCCCCCAGGTATGTTCCTGCCTCAGGACCTTTGCACCTGACGGTCCTACTGCCTAGTTTCCTCAATTCCCATTGTCTTTCCTCAAAGAGGCCTCCCCTACCATGGAGCCCAGTGGTGCCTGTCTCTGTCATGTCATTCTCCTTTATCTTCTTCATCACCGACTACTTCATCTTCACTGGTCACCGTCCCCCTGGAATGTCAGCCCATGAGGACAGGGATCCTGGTGGTCTCACGTGCAGCTATGTTTCCAGTGCCTAGAACGACTCCTGGCATACCGTAGGTGTCTAATAAATAGTTGATGAATGGACATATGAATCCATACATACCCCAGGGCAGTGCTACCCCAGATGCATCAATTGTAGGTCCTGCCACCATGATCTTGACTGTGCCCGGGGATACACTGATTCTATTATTAACTTTTTTCTCTAAACGGTTTCACTCTTTTGACTTAGGTTTTTCAAAAGGAAACTTCTGTATCCCCAACCAGTATTATTAGCCATGCATAGAAAGTGTCAGGGCTCAGTGAGGGGGCTTATTAAATCTTACCCTCTTCCTTGTTGAGGTTCTGAACAAACTGAGAAATAAAACTAAGGAGTCCGAAGGTGAAAGGCAGTGTAGCACTTTGATGGCTCTGGTAGAGGCTGGGTTTGAGGTCACGGCTTCCTTCTTAGGGCATTTGGGCTTCCTGACTAAACTCCAGAGTTCGACAGTGGGAAGCAGAGTCCACACCTCTCCTCCCCAGCCTGACGGGGCAAGCCTTCTTGACACTGGCCCTCCCTGGGGGCAGCTCGTGCCCCAAAGGAAAAGCAAGGGCCGGATTGGGTCATGTGTGCCCAATTTGGCCCTCCAACCCCACCGGTCATGTACGCTAGGGGTCAGCGAACTATGGCTCACGGTCCAAATCTGGCCCTCCATCCATTTTTGTAAATAAAGTTTTATTGGAACAGAGCCCCACCCATTTATGTTTGTCTCTACTGTGACAGTTTCCTACAACAGCGGGTTGAGGAATTGCCACAGAGATCGTCTGGCCCACAAAGCCTAAAATATTTGGCCCTTTTCGGGAGAGGTGTGCCGGTCCCAGCTGTGTGTCGTTCTTCCCCGGCAGGGGAGGTGTGGGGCAGAGTGGAGAGTCCAGGAGTGTTCCAGGAGCAGAGCTCCCTGCACACGGACGGCAGAGCCAGAGGTGGGGAACAAGGTCATGAGGTTTAGGAGATCTTGTTTCCTGAGCTACACTTGATCTCACCATATGCCTCTAAAGAACTAAGAGGTGAGGCCCGGCACAGTGGCTCACGCCTGTAATCCCAGCACTTTGGGAGGCCAAGGCAGGAGGATCACTTGAGCCCAGGAGTTCAAGACTAGCCTGGGCAACATAGCAAGACCCCATCTCTACAAAAAATTTAAAAGTTACAGGGGTGGTGACACATGCCTATAGTCCCAGCTACTGGGGAGGCTGAGGCAGGAGGATTGCTTGAGCCCAGGAGTTGGAGGCTACAGTGAGCTATGATGACACCACTGCACTCCATCCAGGGTGACAGAGTGAGACCCTGTCTCAGGGGAAAAGAAAGATACCGAAAGGTAAGAAGCAAGAGGGCCAATGACAGGTGGAGTTACGGAGTTACTTAAATAAGATTGAGGTTTCTCAGCTTTGGCACCACTGACATTTTGTTCTGGATCATTCTTTGTAGTGTGGGGGGCTGTCCTGTGCATTGGAGGATGTTGAGCAGCATCCCTGGCCTCCACCCACTAGACGCCAGTAGCACCCCGAGTTGTGACAAAATCAAAAATGTCTCGGGACATTGCCAGGTGTCTCCTGGAGGGTAAAGTTGCCCCCAGCCAAGAGCTGCTGCCGTTAAGGGGCTGGAAGCAACAGGGCATCTCGAACGTGCCATGATCCAGGGAAAGAGCAACGCAGGCCGTTAGCGTGCCTGGAACTTTCCTGCTGCCTCCTACCCCAGCGGAATCTCAGTCACCCAGCCTGACACCCAGCCGGAGACACCCGGTCTCCCACCACCTAACCACGTTTCACCCTGTAGGCACTGGCCGTGATCGGGACTCCGAGATGGTTCAGCTGCTTCCCCGCCCCCCTCCCCAGCGTGCCAGGTTCTTCCTGTTTATTTCTGCTCTGTCCTCCCACTCATCCCCAGGCTGCTGGGGGATCCTCCCTTCCTGTTTTCGCCTCCCTGTGTGCCCAGGTCCTTCCAGAAGGTGTTTGACCAGCCCCTCCCTCAGGCGCACCCACTGCCCGGC
This sequence comes from Varecia variegata, assembly GCA_028533085.1. Classification (NCBI taxonomy): domain Eukaryota; kingdom Metazoa; phylum Chordata; class Mammalia; order Primates; family Lemuridae; genus Varecia; species Varecia variegata. The sequence goes on along the minus strand of CM052436.1, from coordinate 198,446,445 downwards.
CCTGCCTGCAGGTGCCACCTTATTAAATGTGCTTCCCTTTGCCTTGTGCCTTGGGGACCCAGGAATCCAGCTGCTTGGGTTCCTAAGGGGTCTTCCCACTCCTGGGCAGTGCCAGCCACCTGCCGGATCTCCAGGAGAACGCCCGTGGAAGGATCCAGCTCCATCTCGGCTCTCCTGGGCCAGGCCTCCCTGCTCTGGGCAGCAGGCTGCCAGCAGCTCTCTGCGCTTTCCCTGACGTTCCCCTCCCGTCTTTCTGTCTTTCTCCTCCCATCTTGGATTCTCCGCCGGCACTCCCTGGGCACTCGCCATGCACAAGGCACAGTGCCAAGCAGTCTGCCCGAAAGCTCTCGTTACGCCCCTGCAGCCACCTGCTCCTGTGCTCTCAGCGACAGCTGCGGAGTGTCTCAGAGCCCCAGTGTGTTCTCGTCTGGAGAGGCTGGAACAGGACCTCTGACTCGGGAAAACACTCTCATGTTCCCCCATTTCTTAAAAATGGCTTTGTAGGTTGTAATTATTAAAAATCGTACGTGTTCACAAGAGGAGAAAACAGAAAAGGATCACCCAGAAGATCTTGTCTTTCCCCTCATCACAGAGTTTTCGATGTAGCCTCCGCCCAAAGAATTAGGGTGATTTTTTTTAAGTAAGCTTTGCTGTGATGTCCAGCATGCATGTGCACAGGTGAACAGCTGCCAAATGTGCAGGTCAGTGCGGTGTCACCCACTGGACCACCTGTGTTCCTGCAAGAAATAGAGCAAGACTGTCCCCAAGAAGCCCTCCGTGCCGCTGCCACCGCCGTCTTCCCTGTGTCAGGATAACCACTGTTTGTATTCCAACACCACAGACTAGTTTTGCCTGTTTTTGACTTTCATATAAATGGGATCATACAGCGTGTATTTTTATCTGGTTTATTTCTCTTCACATCATCAAGTTGTTGAGATGCAGCCACGTTCTCAAATGTAACACTAGGCGTTTATTGTTTCTCTGTAGTTTTCCACTGTAGAAATACACAGCAATTCCATTTACCCACCCTTTTGTTGACAAACATTTGATTTGTTTCTAGTTATTTGCTGTTATGAATGTGCTGCTATGAGCATGCCTTATATGTGACTTTTGGTGAATGTATGAACACTTTTGGGTAAACATCCAAGATTGAAATCACTGAGTCAGAAGTTACGAACATGTTCAGGTTTAGCGGACACCGTCAAAGAGTTTCCCACAGTGGCTGGACCAGTGGCACACCCACGAGCAGTGTGTGAGGGCTCAAATTGCCCCACGTCACCACCAACACTTAGTATTGTCGAATTTTTTTAATGTTAGCCATTCTGGTCGCTGCGTAGTAGATAGAATTCAAAAGGCCCATAAACTTGAATGGGAAAAAAATGACACTCTTGTTTTCACTAACCTACTAATGAAACTTAGCGTTCGCTTCCATTATGAACGTGGGCCACAAACCACCGTATGGCAGCAGAGCCTGCAACTTTGTCATCCGTGGAAATCCCTGATACGGTAATATCCCGTTGCAGTTGTTGCACGTATCACAAAATCAAATGTTTTCTCTCAACTCTACTTAGAAATGATCACTCTCTTCAAGGTCTGGATTTGAATATATTGATTTTTTTTAAAGGACATCGCAAATTCTTCTAGTGTTTTGGTAACTACATTACAAAATAATTGACTTTCTCTTAATCATCTATATTTTATTCGATGCGTGTAAAAGCATTTGGGAAGGGTCCATAGGCTCCGCTCGCTGGCCGAAGGGCTCCGTGGCGGAGGGGTTGGCTGCTTTCAGGCCTTGGGCACATGGTGGTTTAATAAAGCATCATCGGTGCTTTCTCACGTGGCCTCCCGATCCCTGTCCCTCTGCAGCTTTCTTCGGGAAGTATCTTAACGAATACAACGGCTCCTACGTGCCGCCTGGCTGGAAGGAGTGGGTCGGACTCCTCAAAAACTCCCGCTTTTACAACTACACGCTCTGCCGGAACGGGGTGAAGGAGAAGCACGGCTCGGACTACGCCAAGGTAAGCCGCGCCCTTCCTGCCCGGGAGAGGCCGTGTGGCCCAGCGGGTAGGGGCCCAGTCGGGAGCTGGAATGCCTGGTGTGGATGGTGACTCTGACACTTAATGTGTGACCTCGAGGCCTGTACGTACATCCTCTGCTTCTCGGTTTTTTGATCTCTCAAAAATAGTCTCTGTTTCCCCAAGGGTTTGGTTTTTTAGCATTTTGCTAAAGCATTTTACTTCCAGCAAGTACACACACAGACGTACAGTTCAGTGGATTTTCAGACAATGTGTAACCAGCGCCCAGCTAAGCCGAGAAGCAGAATGTCACCACCAGCCCCAGAGGTCCCCTCATGTAACTGCTCCCACCCAACACCCCTCCCACGGGGATAACCATCGTTCAGACTCCCGGCGTTGTGGATTAACTCTGCATCTGGCTTCTTTTGCGTAACGCTGTGTTGAACTCGTTCCTGTTGTCCAGCATTCCCTTGTGCACGCGTACCACAATTCATTTATTCATTCTGCTGTTGGGCATTTAGGTATTTCTGGTTTGGGGCTATTACAAACAGTGTTGGTAAGAACAACCTAATACCTATCTTTTGGTGAACAAAGGTGCTCGTTTCTGTTATATACATTCCTAAGAGCAGAAGTGCCGGGCACAGGGTGTGTGCATAGTTAGTGGGTGCTGCCTAAGCACTTGCTCGTGTGGTTGTCCCCTCTGTCATAGTTTTTCTATTTCTAATTTAAGTTCAACTGACATAAGGTAAAGTGCACAGATCTTTTAAGCTCCATGAATTTTCACATACGTGTGCATCTATTGAACCACTACCCACATCGAGATGTAGAGCATTTCCCGCCCCCAGGAGGCTCCCCAGGTGTCATAACCCCACCCTGGGAATAACTTCTACTCTGACACTGTCACCGTGGATTGTTTTGGCCTGTTCTAGAACTTCACATAAATGGAATCGTACAGTATGTTCTCCTTGGTGTCTGCTGTTTTTCACTCAGCATGATGTCTGTGAGATTCATATTTATCCATTCCATCACTGATGGACATTTTGGTTGTCTCCAGTTTGGGTCTATTACAGATTAGCTTCTGTGAACATCCTTATCCATGGCTTTTAGTAAACATATGCACCCATTTCTTTTCTACTTATGCCCATAGTAGAATTGCTGGGACATAGGATATGTTAAGACGCTGAACCTGTTTACAGTCCCAGCAAGAAATACGAGAATGTTTCAGTTGCTCCACCTTCCTTATCAACACCTGGTATTGTCTTTTTTTATCAGCGCTGTTTTGCTAGGGGTATAGTGCTATCTTGTTGTGGTTTTTTTTACCACAAAGGTTTTTGAGGGTCATGTATGTTAATACATGTGGAACATTAGAAGAGCCCCTTGCGTGTAATAAACACTCGATGCATGTTGGCTTAGGTCAGGGCCCCCTTTCTCCAGGTGCTCTGTCAAATCCGTCCCTCTTTCTCTTTCCCCGTCCCCACTGCCACTGGCCCTAGGCCTGTCTTGCTGTGATAACCCAGGGGCATCTGGGTTATTGAGATGATTTCTCAGGGCTGCCCTCTCTGGTTCTTCTCTCTGAACTGCCACACAAGGTCCCTAGGCAGAAGTCACCGGGGACAGGCAGTCACGCACACAGCGTAGCAGCTGGAAGTGGGTGAGCAGCAGAGTGTGGTGGGATGTGGAGAATGTATCTGTGTAAGAGGGCCATCATGGCCGGGCACGGTGGCTCACGCCCTGTAATCCTAGCACTCTGGGAGGCTGAGGCGGGTGGATCGCTCAAGGTCAGGAGTTCGAGACCAGCCTGAGCAAGAGCGAGACCCCGTCTCTACTAAAAATAGAAAGAAATTATCTGGCCAACTAAAAATATATATAGAAAAAAAAATTAGCCAGGCATGGTGGCGCATGCCTGTAGTCCCAGCTACTCGGGAGGCTGAGGCAGAAGGATTGCTTGAGCCCAGGAGTTTGAGGTTGCTGTG
>CM052436.1:198403111-198441957 GCA_028533085.1 Varecia variegata | reverse complement strand
TAACAGTATCCCCAGAGCCTTGGAAAGACTTCAGACTTAGGAACCAAGACTCAGGAGTCCTGGGTCCAACATTTAACGTCTCTGTGTCTTAATTGCCTGTTCTGGGAAATAGGGCTTGTCATCATACATACTTTCTAAGACTATATAAGAACTAAATGAGTGAACACAAGTAAACACACAACAGTTCTTGGCTCATCATCAGCACTCAATACTGTTAGCTATTATTCTTTTAATATCCATGATGAATGAATGATAAATTGCAATTCCTCCTCCATCCTCCCTAACCTGTTCTCTGCTTTACTCTCTGCTGAGCTTTGTACCATCTGACATTCTGTTTATTTTACTTATTTATTGTCTATCTGCCCCCCTAGACCATCGGCTCCATGAGGGCAGGGATTGTCGTGTTTTGTCACTGCTGTGTCCCCAGTGCCTAGCACAGTGCCTGGCACATAGTGGACACTCAGTGTGAACACACAGCTCCTCACCTGTTCTCCTGTCTCTCTCCACCCCCAGGATTACCTCACAGACCTCATCACCAATGACAGCGTGAGCTTCTTCCGCACGTCCAAGAAGATGTACCCGCACAGGCCGGTCCTAATGGTCATCAGCCATGCAGCCCCCCACGGCCCTGAGGACTCTGCCCCCCAGTATTCACGCCTCTTCCCCAATGCCTCCCAGCACATGTAAGCCTCAGCACCCTGCCCGCCAGGCAGTGGTTAGCAGGGAGGGAGGGTCAGGTGTCAGTGACCGTCACGTTAGCAGCAGTGACGGACCTGTGCCTTCTCTCTGACCCTCCTGGTTTACAGACCCCAAGAACACGCTGCTTGTCTATGGTGAAACTCGGAAACAAATCCAGACAGTCTGGCTAACAGAGCAAAGCAGGAGGCATGATCCACATCCTCCCAGCAAGAGGTCTGTGGATGGGCCTACATATCATAGGTTTCCTTCTAACCCCGTGTATTTTATTTCATACATTTAAAAACGTGCTTCTGAGAAGGGGTCCAGAGCGACACCAGACTACTGATTATTTGCCCACATTTATCGAGCTGTGGATGATGTGGCAGGCTCTGGGCTGAGTCCTTCACATTGCATCAAATCCCTGAGTACGCAGTGACCCTGGTGTATCAGTTATCTCTTGCCGTGTAACAAATCACCCCAAATCTAGCAGCTTAAACCAACAAACACGTGTTATCTCACAGTGTGAATCTGGGAGTGGCTCATCTGAGTTCTGGCTCAGAGCCTCCCAAGGTTGTGATCAAGGTGTCACCTGAAGCTTTACTGGGGCTCACTCACATATCTGGTCCTTGTCACGTGGTCCTCCGCATAGGGCTGCTTGAGTGTCCTCACAGCATGGTAGCTGGCTTCCTCCAGAGCCAACGGTCAGGCAGAGAAACTGAGGCCAAGAGGGAAGCCACGGTCTGTTATAACCTAATCTTGGGAGTGACACACCCTCGCTCTGCCATGTGCTGTTGGTCACATCGACCAGTCCCCCTGCAGAGGTGTGAAGACCGGGAGTGGGGATCACTTAGGGCCATCTTGGAGGCTGCCTGTCACACTTGGGACTCCCATTTAATAGATGGGGCCACTGAGGCACAGAGGGTTGAAGTAACTTACCTGAGGTCACCCAGCTGCTATGTGGCACAGCCAGGATTCAAGTCCGGCTCCCACTGGCACCTCCCATCTCTCTGTCCTCCCTCCCCCGGTCCTCCATCCAGCTGGCTTTTAAATCTTTCTGGAAAGTTATGCTTTTCTCTGCCTCAAACCACTTCCCGCTTAGCAGAGATACTCAGCAGCCGTTGCTGTGACATTCCAGGGCCCCACGGACGGGTCGATCTGGAATCCACCTGAATATTCAGGGCGTTTAATTCCCGTTACAGTCAGGACACGTCGCCCTCCTCAAGGCCCTCACTGTAATGACCTTGTGACGGCTCCCAAAGTGGCTGCAGGGACGACGGGTTAAGCTGCCGTCCCCTGGGCTTCGGGGAGGAGGCTCTGACAGAAGATGAAGAACCACATTCCAGGGACTGCGGTGCCACCCTCACCCCCAGGCTGGCAGCGTCGCCTCTGCGCACATCTGACTGCCTGGTGCCCCCCGAGCCCCCACCGCACCCCCGACCAGGCCAGCCTTGCAGGAGGAGCACGAGGCCAACTCCGTCCCATCGGGGAGAAGCCGTGGGGGGAGGTGCTCTGCGCCTGCGGTGTCTCCTTTGAAAGAGGCGCTGGCTTCACCCCGCGCAGCCCCGGAGTTTGGTGACGAAACCGTTTGGCATGGCCTGCTCGTCAATTTCCCCTTTGAAACGAGGGCGACAGAAATTGAAACTGAGCAGCGCCTGCTGTGACTGACCCAGAGACTCCCCCTCCACCTTCTTAGGGGTGCGTTTGGAAGGCTCTTATCTCTGGGGTATAATCATTTCCAGAACAAAACCGGCAAGAGAAAGAAAGTTCTGCAGCTGGGGTGAAGACTGATGACAGTCAAGAGAGGTGAAGAGGGGACAGGACCGTGGAGTTCTGGGTCTTGCTGTTGGGAGTCTCTCGTCACATCTCCCTCACCCCCTGCCACCCCCACAAGCCGCCCCTGTGGACCCCGCAAGTGCTGCCTGACGCTGGCACCATCCCCGGTCCCCCACCACCCCAGGGCCCATTCACCCTTCGCACTGCACACACACACAGACACGCACACATGCAGACGCACAGACATGCCACACACACAAGGAAATACACACAGGCAGACACAGGTACAGACACATACTAAACGTGCAAACAGGCATATTATGCACAGATACACACACACACACGCACACACACACAGGCATGGACACATGGACACAAAGACACCCAGACACACACCCCCGTCAGCCTTCAGGCTCCCTTCAAAGTGTGGTGGCTGAGTGGGCTTGGGGGCCTCGCCTACCCTAACCCCTTGGAGCCGGCCGGCCTTGGGGTGGTGGGTGGCACGGCTCTTGCCTGTGTCCCAGACACGGTGTGAGTCACCCCCTACCGCGGCCCCCCGCAGAAGGGAAGGGTGTCTTCTCCCTCAGGCCCTTTTGTGAACACACCAGACACTCCTTGGATGCCCGGGGAGGTGAGAGCGTCAGATCTCCGTTCAGCAGCGCTGGGTTCATGTGAAAATGCCGACACCGTCCCCAGGGGAGCCCGGCCTGACCCAGGCGACCAGCAAGCCGGCATCGGCCCCACACAGGACCCGGCCCTGCTTCCTTCTGGCCTCAAAATCCTTCTCCAAAAAGCATGAGAAAAGGCTGCAGAAGTTATTCTGCCAGAGTTTCTCGACAAACTCCGCCCTCGCTGTTCTCAGGGCCACCAGCCCAGCTTCGAATGCGTTCAGGGATGATGCTAAAAATTGCATCCTGGAATCCAGGCCCTTGGGCCCTGCGGGGACAGTTTTCCCACAGTGCTGGGCTGCTCTGGAGCAGTTCTGAACGACCACTGTCCCCAGGGGCCCCTCCACCTCCTCAGTCTTGAGGCCAGGAGGGGAGGTGGGAATGTTCTGCACATCAGGCCCTGAGACGGCAGCGTGGCCCACAGGGGACAGCAGTTCCGGTAATCAAAGGACATGCCGCCCTGATGGGTTTAGCGGCAGGAGGCTGCGGGTCAGCCAGGGACTCAGAGAGCCGAGTCCAGGAGGCGTCTCGGAGGCTGTGACTCACCTCCCGCCTCACACAGCGGCAGTCTTCATCACTGCCAAGGTGCGAGAGCTGCCCCATCACCCTTTCTACCTGGGACCTTTGTGGTATTTGAGACGCTGCTAAGGTCCCGCTGTGGCACTTAGTCCCAGAAGCCCTGTGCCCTCTGAAGGCCAATTTTGAAACGCCTTTTGTCTTCAAGCAGTGGCAGCTCAACTTGGTTTTGATTTTTTTTTTTTTTTGTGAGACGGTCTCGCTCTGTCATCCAGGTAGAGTGCAATGGCGTCATTATAGCTCACTGCAGCCTCAAAACTCCTGGGCTCAAGTGATCCTCCTGCCCCAGCCTCCGGAGTAGCTGGGACTACAGGTGTGCACCACAGTGCTCAGCTAATTTTTCTGTTTTTAGTAGAGACAGGGTCTCACTCTTGCCAAGGCTGGTCTCAAACTCCTGGCCTCAAGCGATCCTCCTGCCTTGGCCTCCCAGAGTTCTAGGATTACAGGCGTGAGCCACCACAGCCAGCATGTACCTTTATTTTCAGCTTTGACTGAGGGGAACGTGGCCCTGGTGGCTTGTCACACCCAGTGTGAGAACTTCTATCAATGGTGCACCCCACCCAGGTACCCTGCAGGTTGGGGTTTTCCTTAGCTCAGATCCTGGGGCCTGGCAGGAGCTCAGGTGACAGGAGGTGCTCTCGGTCTGGCTCAGAGTAATATATTACTGGAAGCATCTGGAAAGTTTTGAGGCCATGAACCGAATTAACTTGTGTCTTTTTACTGCTTAATCCTGCAGCAGGAGTGTGTTGGTCAAGGTCCTGCCTGAGTACCTGTAATGTGAGAGACTCCAGACGGGCCCACGTTGTCAGGCGTCTGTGAGACGGGAGCAGGGGCTGGCCCTGTAGCTATTGGGGTTTGCACCCCGGTTCCGCCTTTGGCAAGCTGGTGCCTCTCCTGAGGCCTCAGTTCCCTCATTTCTCACCCGAGGAGAATGAAAATAGTGCCAGCTCCTAGGACTGTTAAATGAGATGATACAAGGTGAACCCTTCAGGCCCTGCTCAGCACGTGACATAATCACAGATTTGTTCCCTCATCGTTAGTAATCACCGCTGACCCCATGGCAGAAGTCACAGAGCACGCTGGCTCCATCACCCACTCCATGAGGCAGGTCCCTGAACTTCTCTGACCCTCTGCTTCATCTTTGGTCAATGGGAGATTAAACCAAAAGTGGAAGAATAATTGTGACAATTAAAGAATGTGGCACATCCCAAATGCACACATTCGGGTACCATCTCACAATTTTGGCCATAACATGCATTATAATCATTTCAATTTCCTTTGCTTTAAACCAAAATCTATTGCACAAGGACATTCTGCAGCCCTGCCTTAACCACAGTGAGTGTCCCTTGGCAGCTGCCAATGGTAACTGAAAAATAAGCATGGTGCACACAGAATGATGCTGTGACATTCGAGCTGGGTCCTGGTGCCTGCCGGAGTCTTGAACTTGAGCCTCTTCCCTTTTTCAAAAGGGACATGAGCGAATTTTAGAGAGGTGTTAAAGACTTGACCAAATTGTGGCCTGAGAGTGGACAGGGACTGACGTTCTCACTTGGTAGCTCGGAGTCGTCCAATGCCGCACTCCTGTGGGCCTCTCACACCCCACACCTAGAGAAACGCTGAAATGGGTTTACAAAGGCCCTGACGTGCCAGTGTCCATGTGCCCCAGTGAGCAAAGTCTCGCCTGGGCCGCGGCACAGCTGGTGGGGGCTTTGCCCGACGGCCGCGTGTGTGTTTTCCCCGCAGCACCCCGAGCTACAACTACGCGCCCAACCCGGACAAGCACTGGATCATGCGCTACACGGGGCCCATGAAGCCCATCCACATGGAGTTCACCAACATGCTCCAGCGCAAGCGCCTGCAGACCCTCATGTCCGTGGACGACTCCATGGAGACGGTAGGTGGCCCCCTGCGTGTGGCTCTGCAGCCAGCAGCCAGGCCAGGGCGGAAACCCCCTGCCCTGCAGGGTCCTCCTGGAGGAAGGGAAGCCGGGCGGAGTGGAGGGCGCTGTGCGAGCCTGGGAAAAGCTCTGAGCAGTCCCTGCAGAGACCGCTGCCGCCGTGAAGTTCGTATTCTAGGGCCGTGCCGCCCAGCGCGGCAGCCACGCGTGGCAAAGTACCTTTTTCTGTTGTTACTTAACATCTCTTTTGAGATGTAACTTGCATCCGATACAATTCACCCGATTAAAGTGAACAATTCAGTGGTTTTAACGTATTCAGAGCTGTGCAGCCATCGCCACGGTCACTTTTTAGAACATTTTCATTACCCCAAAGAGAAACCTCACAGCCCTTAGCCATCACCCCCAAGTCCACCCCTGACCCCCACCTTAGACAACCACTGATCTCCTTCTGTCTCTGTGGATTTGGTATCCTGGACGTTTCATGTAAGTAGAATCATGTGCCGCGTGGCCTTTAGTGACCAGCGTCTTTCACTGAGCAGAAGGTGCTCAGGGTTCACCCGAGGTGTGGCACGAAGCACGTCATTCCTCTTTATGCCGAGTAACGTTCCCTTGTATGGAGAAGTAGCTACACTTGATTTATCCATGGCTATTTACGTGTAAATTAACCAGAATACAATTCTAGTTGGTTCCTCGGTCACAGGCATGTGCTCATCAGCAGGCACGTGTGCCCAGTGGCTGCCGTGTGGGACGGCGCAGACATTAACCTCGCCACCACCGCAGAAAGTTCTGTCGGACGGCGCTGTCCTAGGTCAGGGCCTCCCGCCACAGGCCACGGTCCAACTTCATTCATGCCAGTGTCCTTGGGATACAGCAGGCAGGGAACAAAATGACAAAAGTCCTCCTGGAGCCTAAATTCCCAGGCAGGGAGACAGTCCGCAGATAAGCGACAGAGACAGAAGGTGAGAGGTGCGGGGAGAACATGGAGGGGAGAGGGGACAGGGAGTGACAGGAGGCTGGAGTTATGAATGGGACAGCCCCAAGGGCCTCGCTGAGAGGTGACAGTTGAGCAAAGACCTGAAGCGGAGGAGGGTCGGGCCTGAGATCTGTCGCCCCCGGCCCCACCGCCCCTCCCCCTCACTGTGTTGCAGATTTACAACATGCTGGTGGAGACGGGCGAGCTGGACAACACGTACATCGTGTACACCGCCGACCACGGCTACCACATCGGCCAGTTCGGCCTGGTCAAAGGGAAGTCCATGCCGTACGAGTTTGACATAAGGGTCCCGTTCTACGTGAGGGGCCCCAACGTGGAAGCTGGCTCTCTGTGAGTGCGTCAGCCGCCAAGGCCCCAGGGTCCTGGGGAGGCTTCTAAGCTCAGCTCGGGGCTCAAACCGTGCAGCCAGGGCCCCAGCCACACCCCTGGGTGGCACACGATGTTGGCAGGTGAACCTCGGTACCAGTTGAAAGCAGTTATGCCACCCAGGGTGGAATCTGGTGCATTTTGCACCCCTCTGCTGGGGAAGGAAAAGCCAGGAGCAGTTAGCACCTGTGAAACGGATTGTTTGTGGTGAGGCTACTTGCCAGGAAATCCAGGGAGCTGGGGCGTGCGTGTCACCAGCGAGTGGCAATGGCACTTGGGTTTCTGTCCTGAGCTAGGCAGTCACCAGGTCTGGAGGTTGACAAGGAGGAGCCTGGACCTGCGTCCAGACAGTCAGTTACCAGCTGAGATCAGCTGGGCCTGGGCGCCTGCAGCAGCCTCCCCTCCCCTCCCCTCCCCTCCCCTCCTTCCTGGAGCACCACGTGGGCCACAGCCCTCAGCCGCCGTTCTCCTTGGGTTAACCTTTGAGATGACACGTTCTGGCAGCAAAAATGCTACGTCTGGGGCGGAGGAGAGTATAGAAAGGCCGTAATCACAGCAACCACCTCCTTAGATTAGCCGGACGTGCTGGAGACCGACTCGAGTGGCTTTTCTGAACAGCAGATGTGTTGCCATTAAGACTCTCATTTGGTCTGACTTCCGTCTGCGCCCAGATGCGGGGACACACGGCACGCACCTTCCCCAGCTTCACCCCCAAGTCCCCCAGCACACTTGGCGGCCTGCCTGATGTTCACAGGGCACTGTGCTGGGGGTGGAGGGTCAAAGGTGACTGAAACCCTAGGACCGAGGTCCTGCCTCTTATCCTCGGGACTAGGGAGGGGCGATAGGAGGACTAAGTTACCTTGACGGAGTGTATGTCCGCCGTTCACCCAGCAGTGCCAGCCCCGTGCTGGGCACATCCCTCAAGCCCCTGGCCACTGCACGGGGAACACCACCAGGTAGAAACGGCAGACCGGTGGCAGGTGTGGGGTGATCCACTTAGCTAACATGTCACGAGTACCCACTGTGCCTTCTAAGCGTGTAAGTCCTGGGCATACAGAAGTGACCAAAAATGTTGGCAGTTTAGCATCTAACTGGGCAGTAGGCAGCAAACCAGAGAAATCAGTGAAATATACAGTCCCCAGGAGGTGACAAGGCTTCAGGAAGGGCCTCGTGCCAGGTATCTGTGCTGCAGAACAAACTGCCGAAAACTTAGCAGCTTGAAACAACACGGGTGTGTGACCTCACGGTGTCGGGGGTCACCAGTCGGGGCCCAGCCTCACAGGGTCCTCTGCTCAGACGGAAATCGAGGTGGTGGCCAGGGCTGTGGCCTCATCCAGAGGCTCGACTGGGACGTGTCTACTTCCCTGCCCTGGGGTTGGGAGAGTGGGAGCAGAGGACTCGAGCCACACAGCCGGCCTCCCAGGCTGTTCAAGACCAGGTTGAATGTCACATCGCTGACCATGGGAGCGACAGCCTGCCACCTGCACCACGTTCCGTAGGTCGGCAGCAAGTCCAGGTTGGGCCACACAGAGGGGGAGGGGTCACACTGGGTGTGATCACCAGGAGCAGGGATCCCAGGGCCACTTAGAGTCTGTCACAGGCCTCCTCGGTAGTAGCTATGCAAAGAACTAAATGGTTGAGGGACGGTGTCATGCGTTCTCTGGAGAAAGAACATTCCAGGCAGAGGGGCCAGCGTGGCCTCAGAAGCCAGGGGAAGGGCTGGGCAGGTCCAGGGTTTGGGCTGGCCCCAGAGGTGGGTCGGGAGGGCAGGAGGGGTGCAGGGCGGGGCCTGTCCCAGCCGCGGTACGTCTGGAGGACACAGAAGCTAAGGGGTGAGCAGCGGGTGGGGCTCTGACTGAACTTGCGCTGCCGAGGGGAGTCGTTGAGGGTTGAGGTGCCGAGAATGACGAGGTCACAGCTTCCCCACCTTCAGGCAGCCCCTGGCGACCTGCATCCCTCCAGCTGCCCCGTCCCGAGCCAGGCTGGGCCCCGTTGCCGGGTGGCTGGGTCCCCAACCTCCCTGTCTCCCCAGGAACCCCCACATCGTGCTCAACATTGATCTGGCCCCCACCATCCTGGACATCGCAGGGCTGGGCATCCCCGCGGACATGGACGGGAAGTCCATCCTCAAGCTGCTGGACACCGAGCAGCCGGTGAACCGGTGAGGAGGGAGCGGAACAGGCGGGTCAGGGACAAGGGGCCGGGGGAGGGACACCGGCCTCCCCGACCTGCGCAAACTCGGGGCGGGACTGTAGGTCTGAGGAGGGGCATCTCCAGGGGTCGGGGGCCGGGTTCTGCGTAGGAGGGAAGGACGGTCCCCACTCTGCGGTTCTCTCTTCCCACCTGAAACGTGGCCAAGGTCACCGGCTGAGGCCCTCTCAGAGCTGAAGTGCAAAGCTCGAGATGATAGCAGCAGCCGTAATCACAGCATTAGCACGAGTCCCGCGTCACTGTGAGCCCTGCCTTGTGCTGAGTACTGGGCGGGGGACGGGTCGTCTTGTCCCCCGGTGTGTAGGCGTTGTTGCCATCGCGTTCTACCAGCTCGGAATGCCACCCCAGAGAGGGTGAGTGACTTGTCGGAGGCCCCACAGCACGTCTGGCTCCTGCGCTCTGTGGCTGTGGCGCAGCGTGTGTGGCAGGAGCTTGTCCCTGGGTGTTGGGAGGCAGAGAGGGGACGCTGATGGCACCGCCAACAGATGGAGGCGGGGACGCTGGTGTGGCCGCAGCGACATCTGGTGGCCGGCACTCTGACTGCCCACCGGTTGCTTCCCGGCCTCAAGGTGCTTGGGCAGCCGAGCCCTTCCCCTGCGGGTCCCAGCCTTGGTGGGCGCTGCTGTCCACATCTGGCTGTGTGGTGGGGGACCCCGTCGCTAGGAGGCTGCGGGAGCTGCAGGGTGGAAAATGGACATGGGGGGTGGGGACACGGGCCGGGGGCCAGGACACCCGAGAGTCAGGTGCAGGGTGGATCCTTCCTCTCTTGGACCTCAGAGTCCCCGTCTGGGACGTGGAAGGGACAGACACTGCATGGCAAGCACTACACGTCCAACTCCAGAGGACCAAAGGAAAAATCCCCCAAACATGGTGCAGTTAACCCGCAGGCACGACGGCCCCTGCGCCGCGCTGAGCCGTCTCTCCTGACGTGGGGCCCTGAGACGTGCTCGGGCACACGGCATGTGCAGGACTCAGGGCGACTTCGCCCTGGGTGCATCAGACCCGAGTCTCTGGGAGCCGCGGCTCCGAGGAGGGTGCGGAGGCCCTTCCAGTGCCCGCGGGCCCCGTGTCTGGGCTGGCCCTGGGCACCGTCCCACTCCTGGAGGAACGGGGGGTCCCGTGAGGCCCCCGCATAGACGAGATGCTGGAGATGTGCTTTCCCCCCTCCAGGTTTCACTTGAAAAAGAAGATGAGGGCCTGGCGGGACTCCTTCCTGGTGGAGAGAGGGTGAGTGCGGGGCCGGGGGGGTGGGGGACCCCACAGCCCCACTGCACCCACGGTGTTCGAGATCCCGCTGTAATTACACCCCCAAGGGTGACTCGGCAGTTGTGTCAGAGCCCTGAGACACGAGGGAAGCCTGTTCACGGCTCCTGTGGATGACACAGAGTTGGGGCCACACATACCCTTCCCCGTGTTTTGTCCCACTTGTATGGTGTCTTCAGTGTTGCCTAATTTATTTCCAACTCACGCAGTTTAGGATGTTTCCTATAAAATTCCAATTTCTTTTTTTTTTTTTTTTTTGAGACAGAGTCTCACTCTGTTGCCCGGGCTAGAGTGAGTGCCGTGGCGACAGCCTAGCTCACAGCAACCTCAAACTCCTGGGCTCAAGCGATCCTACTGCCTCAGCCTCCCGAGTAGCTGGGACTACAGGCATGCGCCACCATGCCCGGCTAATTTTTTCTATATATTGTTTAGCTGTCCATATAATTTCTTTCTATTTTTAGTAGAGTTGGGATCTCGCTGTTGCTAAGGCTGATCTTGAACTCCTGACCTTGAGCGATCCTCCCGCCTCGGCCTCCCAGAGTGCTAGGATTACAGGCGTGAGCCACCGCGCCCGGCCTCCAATTTCTTAAGTCTCCTAAAACCCAGGAGACCTGGCCGGGTGGCCCCGCACCCTCTGTTGGGAGGATAACCCAGAGCCGAGTGGGGGCCGCCCCCAGGTGGGCACACGCGCCCCCAGGGCTGCCCCGGCGCTGAGAGGCCGGCCGGCCCCCGCTGTCCGCCCACAGCAAACTGCTGCACAAGAGAGACAGCGACAAGGTGGACGCGCAGGAGGAGAACTTCCTGCCCAAGTACCAGCGCGTGAGGGACCTGTGCCAGCGCGCCGAGTACCAGACGGCGTGCGAGCAGCTGGGGCAGGTGAGCATTTGGATCCTGTGCCCCCTGCCGCCAGGCACGTCCAGGCACCCGGGCCACAGCCTTGAACAGCCCCAGTAGAGACTCCACCCTTCCAGAGCCGGTGGCGGGGAGGGCAGCCTTGACTTCGCGCTGAGATCCCAGGAGCGGTTCTCACTTTAGTTCTGAGCTCAGAGGAGTGAGATGAGGATGCTGGGGGGGGTCTTGCTCCCCGGCACCCCCACTGGCCGTTGTTGCACAGCTGCCCTGCCCAGATGGGGCGGGAAGGGGAGGTGTGGCACTGTGGACGCCGCTGACCCCTGGGGAAAGGGCGCCCAGGTGGGCTTTGGGGCACCGTAGCCTAGACCAGCCGGGAGGCAGCTGCCGTGTCCCAGACGCACAGCTCCAGGCCCTCGGGGGTCCCAGGCCCAGACGTCTGCCCGCTGGCAGGAGGCAGGCCTGTCCCTGCTGTCGAGCTACCATCTGAGTCCGGGCCACGTCTTTGCTCTTGCTGTGCTTCCAGGAATGCTGTGCTAGTGCACCAGCCATTCTCTGTGGCCCCAGGTGTCTCTTAGGGGACCTCCTTAAAGCGTCGCCCTGGGTACCTTTCCTGTCTCCTCCCGGTGGTAGACGTGGATTGACCCTTCAGTGAACCGATAGGTCCAGGAACCGGGGCGAGCACATCGTCTCTCGGCCAGACCTAGAGCTCCCCGAGGGCGGGGTGGCCTGGACTCGTCATCGCCCTAAAGCCCAGACCGGGCCGGCTCCGTGCCAGCAGCAGTAAATGTGCCCAGGACATAACGATGATCATCACAGTTGACACTTAGTGAGAGCTTTACAGGATTAACTCACGTAACCTCCCCACCCGTCTGGTGGGTGCTTCATCTGCATAGGGAGACACTGAGGCCTGGGGGTTGAGAACTTGCCCAGCGTCTCGCAGCTTCAGGTGGTGGAGCCGGGATTTGAACCCACAGTCGGCTGGGGGACCCGGAGCCAGGCAGGCACTGGCCCAGCCCCGTATAACCCCACAAGCGCAGCCTCGGGACTGGGGGAGGGTGTTGCCTGTAGCAGGTGCTGCTGGGAAAGGAAGGAGGGCGTCGGACCAGGTAGCGCGGGGGCAGCGAACATTCTCCCTGAAAGGCCAGGCAGTAAGTATTTTAGGCTTCGTGGGGCTTACGGTTGTTTTTGTTCTTGCTTTCTACAACTCTTTTAAAATGTGCAACATAAAAACCATTCCTGCCTCCCAGGCCACAGAGGAGAGGCTGAGGCCGTGGGCTGGAGCTCGCCAGAGGGCTGCAGGTGGCCGACCCTCAGGCAGTGCCCGAGCTGAGTTTGTGGGGTTGCAGGGGCGAGGCCGGGCGGTGGGGAAGAGGATTCCAGGCAGAGAGAGCTCAGTGGCAGAGGCTGCTTGCAGCGTTTACAGCTCAGGGGGCCACACAGAAGCCACACTCCTGGCTTTTCTTAACAAATCAGACCTGGCCACGTGGGCTGTGCTCCCAGCTGGCAGCAGGGCCTGCCGTCCATCACGCTGCCCACTTTCGCCTCCCTGGGTCCCCTCTGGGCCGTGCCTGCTGGCCCCATCAGCCGAGTTCTGCACTGAGGAATCCAGGTCATGGACAGGCTTGCGTTGAGAGGGGTGGGAGGGCCACAGGAGCCATGAACAGGATCAAATCCAGCCACCAGGTGAGAATGGATTGAGGGGGACAAGGTGAGGTGACAGGCAGCAGGGCCTTGGCCAGTGGATCACAGCTCTTGCTCCTCCTGGCTGTGTGACCTGGGACCAGTCCTTCTACCTCTCTGTGCCTTGTCTCAAAGTGGGGATAATGACAGCACCTGCCTCGTAGGGTGCTGTGAGTTGCAATAAACGAGTCAACACACACCACCCAGTTCTGGGCACTGCTGAGAGCTTGTAACATAAGGGATCAGACCCGATCTGTGTCCTGGGAAGATCACTTTGACACAGGCTAGGCCCTGAGTACCCACTGGATCCATGGGTTGCAGCAGATTATCACGGGGGAAGGAGAGTCCTGTCCACGGGCTGTTGCAGGACCCAGTGAGGGGTCCAGGAGGCTGGAACTAGGAAAGAGAACGGAGCTCGATGGGAGAAAGATTTAGAAAGTGATTCTGTGTTTAACTTTTTGACAAATGCCTCGAGCTGAATGTGGATGTGTACACTCTGGCCACACTGTATCCATCTAGTCCTTGGTAAGGAGGGAGGGGGGATTTTAAATGAGGTGGTCAGGGGAAGCCTCCTTAAAGAGGTGACACTGGAGCAGAGCCCTGAGGGATGAGAAGTCACCAGCACATGGGGGGCTGGAGAAGCAGCATTCTCGACAGAAGGCACAGCAAGTGCAAAGGCCCTGAGGCTGCAGCACATCTGGGATATTGGAAGAGCACACTGGGCTGAGGAAGAGAAAAGACAGGACAGTGGTAGGGCACAAGGTCCAAGGGGTAGGCAGGGGCCAGATCGTGCAGGGCATCGAAGACCAGGACCAGAAGCTCGGGTCCCACCCTCAAGACGGCGGGAGTTATGGGAGAGTTTTAAGCAGGGGAACAACATGATCCAATTTGCCCTTTAAAAAGATGCCTCTGGCTGCCACGTGGGAGTGGATTTTAGGAGCACACAGAGCAGGAAGCCAGGGAGGAGGCTGTCATAGGCACCTTGCAGGGGGGATGACGGTGGCTCCACCCAAGGCTCAAGCCATGGCAGCGGAGAGAAGCCACGCTCGGAGATGGCAGGTGTGGGGCTTGGTGACATCTGGATGCGGGCAGGGCGAGGGAAGTCTCCAGGGTGGATGGGAAGCAGCATGAGGTGGGTTTGGGGCCCTGCAGTGTGTGCCATTGGCCACCGTGTCTTGCAGAAGTGGCAGTGCGTGGAGGACGCCACGGGGAAGCTGAAGCTGCACAAGTGCAAAGGCCCCGTGCAGCTCGGCGGTGGCAGAGCCCTCTCCAACTTCGTGCCCAAGTACTACGGGCAGGGCGGCGAGGCCTGCACCTGCGACAGCGGGGGCTACAAGCTCAGCCTGGCTGGACGCCGGAAAAAGTTCTTCAAGAAGCGTAAGTGTTACGGCCTGGGCTGAATGGGACAGCGGAGATGACCATGCCCAGGAGCCCCAACCGTGCATTTAGGCAAAGCCAGTTACTTGTCACTCTGCCAGGTGTGGTTCTAGGAGCTGAGGAGACAGCTGCGCCCCCTCAGAGCCACCCATTCCAGCGGGCGCCGCTGTCACCCAGCAGGGAGATCATCTATAGTGTGATGAGTGCTCTGAAGGGAGTGGGAATGACACGGTCTCAGAGAGCCCTGTAGAGATTTTACTCTGAGACAAGAAGCCTCTGGTCTGGAGGGTTCTGAGCGGTGGGGACACGATCAGCCTTGTGTTTTCAAAAGATCCCTGCAGCTGCCATTTCAGCGGGCTGCCAGGAGCAGGAGCAGAGGCAGGAACCCCATTGGGGACGGGCCGAGAGGTCTGACGAGGCCGAGCCACCGAAGGAAGTGGCCGGGTGGGGTGGGAGCTGCAGGGAGCCACCAGGGGGCGCTCACACAGTCCAGCCTTATTGGCCAATTCCACGTTTGCAGATTCGTCCGCTCCTACAGTTGACTGGTAGCCCCAGGATCAATCCTCACGTTATTTTCGTGGTCACTCGCAGGCACGATTTGAGTTGCCTGCCACACACGTCCCCAGCTGAGGCAGAACAAGGCCCGCTCTGCCTTCTTGGCTCAGCTCATGCTGTAAACAAGTGTCCTTTTCACTGTTTATTTGGTGTCATGCTTTTCACATTTTTGTACTATTTCGGGTGATTTCACTGTTTAAACGGCCCAAGCGCTGTGCTGAAGGGCTGACTCATGTCCTAAGCGCAAGCAGCCGTGCCGTGTCCTACAGAGAAAATATGTGCTAGAGGCATTTCCTTTAGGCGCGAGTTGTGCTGTGGGCCGGGCGTTCAGTGTTAGAGGGTCGGCTGTGTGTGAAGTAAGGCGCCGTCAAACAGAAGCACAAGGACGAGGTTCTGTGTCGATCAGCTGTAGGCGGTGTTGTGACCAGAGGCGCACAGGAGCCCAGCTGCAATTCCCGTATCTCCCCTAGGAGCCACGGTTCAGTGTGCAATTCCCGTATCTCCCCTAGGAGCCACGGTTCAGCGTTCGTGAACTCAGTGTTCGCGGCCACTCTGTAGAACTTCCGTGAACAAACGAGAATAGACTATACTTGGGACAAGTGGGGAAATGCCCCGCCCAACTGAAGATGCTGCCTTCGCACCTGACTCCAAGCAGGGCGAGGAGAGGACGGGCAGGTAGAAAGCTCCGGAGCAGAAGGCGGGCAGCAGGGCTCTGCTGGGCCCAGCTGGAGCTCGGAACTCAGAGCCACCCTGTCCGACTTACAGTGGGAATGGAACTGTGCTTTGGAAGTGCTCGGAGGGCTCCTGGGTGCCTGGCCAGCTGGCTGCAAGTGTCCCCTCCCGGCTGAGCCACTTCCCACGCAGCCCACCGCTCTGGGCCGCTGGCCCAAGGATAGCCAAAGCCTAATGAGAGATTTTGGTTTTTGTTTGTTTTTTTCTTAATTGTGGTAAAATACATGTAACATAAAATTTACCATCTTAACCATTTTTAAGTATCCAGTTCGGTAGTCTTGAGTGTAATCACACTGTTGAGCAACCTATCTCTAGAACTATTTCCACCTTGCAAAACTGAGACTGTGTCCCCATTCAGCACCGTCTCCCCGTTCCCTCTCCCCACCCCCTGGCAACCACCTGACTGCTCGAGGGACCTAGAAGGGACCTAAGTGGAATCATATAGTGTTTGTCCTTTTGTGACTGGCTTATTTCATTCCATGTCCTCAGGGTTCCTCCGTGTTGTAGCATGTAGTGACTAGAGGAAATTTATCCTTTAATATACAGAAGGTGCAGGCTGGCTTCGAAAGTCTGGGGCCTGCCTCCGGCCCGCACGCCCTCAGTTTTCAGCATCTGACTCAGAGCCGCAGCAGCACCTCTCGGCCTCACCCCACCGCCCCGCCCCGCAGAGACAGCGGCCCTCCCAGGCCTTGCCCTTTTCTTCCCAGAGGAATGTGCTGGACAGCCCTTTTCCCCAGTTCAAATCAGTATTTTTATAGCCATGTTACTTTTTTTTTTTCCTTTTTTTAATTGAAGTTCACATCACATAAAATTTCCCATTCTCACAACTGTATACAACACCCAAGCGCTTGGTATGCTTTGTGTTGTACAGACACCACCTGGCTCTAGTTCTCACGAGGTCCATCGCCCTGGCAGCAAACCCCATGCCCGTGAAGCTTGCCTATTCTGGAGAGTTCATGCAAACAATGACACAACACGCGCCCTTTGGGGTCTGGCTGCTTTCATTTAGCATAATGCTTTCGATGTCCGTCCGCACTATAGCATGAAGCAGAACTTCATGCCTTTTTATAGACGGATATTCCGTTGTACGGATGCGGCACCATTTGTTTATCCGTGCTTGGCTCTTTCTCGACGTTCTCTCAGGGTGGCTGCTTGGCTCTGGCACTTCAGTCTCCCCAGTGTGATCACCTTGAGGTCCTCTCCCTGCAGCCCAGGACCTGCTTCCGGGTGGGAAGGTCTCAGGAGCCATCAGGTCTCAGGCAACACAGAACCCCAGGCTTGGAAGCCCGGCCCTATCTCGGTTAAGGGCCTACTGCCTGGGGAGCCTGGCCGGCCTCTCCAAGCCTCCCTAACGCAGCCACCCCTCTGCCACCCACAGAGTACAAGGCCAGCTACGTCCGTAATCGCTCCATCCGCTCAGTGGCCATCGAGGTGGATGGCGAGGTGTACCACGTAGGCCTGGACGATGCATCCCAGCCCCGCAACCTTACCAAGCGGCACTGGCCAGGGGCCCCTGAGGACCAAGACGACAAGGATGGTGGGGACTTCAGTGGCACTGGAGGCCTTCCAGACTACTCAGCCCCCAACCCCATTAAAGTGACACATCGGTGAGAGTCCAGGCGGAGGTTGGGGTGAAGGAGCAGGACGGACCTTGGCGAGGGCTGCCCAGATGCGAGCCCCGGGGCCGGTCCCCCCTCGCCCTTCAGGGCCACACCTGATCCCTCCCCACAGGTGCTACATCCTGGAGAATGACACGGTCCAGTGTGACCTGGACCTGTACAAGTCCCTGCAGGCCTGGAAAGACCACAAGCTGCATATCGACCACGAGGTGAGCAGAGTGTGGGTGGGGAGCACGTCCTGGGTCCCACCATCCTCACTGGCAGGGCAGAGGCCAGAGGAGCAAAGGGTCCCTCAGCCCAGAGACAGGAGCTCCAGTCCAGCAGCAGACAGTGTCCCCGCAGCAGGCTGTCTGAGGGAGGACAGCGTATTCATGTTGTCCCCCCTTTTTGAATAAGTCCTTTCAACAAGCCTGGGGGACACTTAGGCCCTCGGAGGACTCGGCTGGCTCTTGGGTGGGCCAGGACGGGAGAGCGACTCCACCCCTTCGCCGGCACCTGGGTGGAGGGGCAGGGAGGTCCCTTCAGCAGGTGGAACCAAGAGTCTCCTCAGCGCCCACGGACGCGGGCTGCTGAGCACAGACAGGGCAGGGCTGGGGCGGCCCCAGGCGACGCCCTTGTCCAGCCGGGAGAGTTTCCAGGCTTCCTCTCCTGCTCTGTCCCGCAGATCGAAACCCTGCAGAACAAAATTAAGAACCTGAGGGAAGTCCGAGGTCACCTGAAGAAAAAGCGGCCAGAAGAATGTGATTGTCACAAAATCAGGTGAGCAGGCAGCAAAGGACCCCCACAGGGTCCCCAGCTCCCCTGCAGAGCCACTCCTGAGGACACAACATCCCCTCTCATAATTGGGTCCTTTATTTTTTTTTTATCCCTAGCTTCTCCCCCAGGGGAAAAAACAAAAATCAGTAACAATTCACATCCCGTTGTCAGCCAGTGGGGCACAGAGAACCACGCCCAGACTCGCGGCGCAGAGCTGGTGCCCGGCAGGGATAAGGGCCTCCGGCCGACCTTTCAGAAATCGCCCGCGTGGCTCGAGGTCCACAGACCAGCTCAGGGCCCCTCTGGCGCAAAGGGCAGAACTCTAGGGCAGCCCTGTCCAATAGCACTTTCTGTGCTGACGGAAGTGGGCTGGTCTGCCCTGTCCAGCATGACAGCCACTAACCACGTGTGGCTACCGAGCACTGAAACGTGGCCAGTGTCACCAAGGGGGAGAATTTTTTATTTTACTTCCTTTAAACATGTGGCCAGTGGCTGCCGTACTGGGCAGCACAGCTGCCGGGGCCCTGCCACCCTCCCAGTGCTGGCCCGACCAAGTGTGCGATGGCCGGGGTGGTGGGAACCAACCTCCAGACGCTGAGGCCGCCTGAATCCAGGCCCCACTGCTTCTGACCTTGGCTCAGTTATACCTACCCCAGCCTTTCTGCAGCCTGGCCCGGGGTCTTCAGCCAGAGGCCCCCTGCTCATGCTTGGAGGAAGGAGCTGCCACCCTGGGGACAGTATAGTGCCCTCCCCACACCAGCCGAGACAGGAGGGGGGCAGCAACACGTGGGAGCCCCGGGAACTGCAGCTTCTGAAGTCTGGGGTTGGGGGTCTGTTGCAGTTACCACACCCAGCACAAGGGCCGCCTCAAGCACAAAGGCTCCAGTCTGCATCCGTTCAGGTAAGGGCTGCTTCAGGTCTGGGGGAAAAGCCCTGGCCTTTCCCTGGGAAGTCCCTGGCGGCCCCTGACTGACGCTCCCAGATCAACGCAGAGGCCTCCAGACGCCTCCTCATGGCCAGGGGGGGTGGCCGCAGCCTGGCCAAGCAGGGGCAGGACAGAGGAAGGAGGGGAGTGCTGTGAACAGGAGTCCCAGGAGCCACCTGGTCCTCTCCCCACCTCTGTGCTGCCTCGGGCAGACAGAACACCCAAGTCTGGTCCCAGCTGTGCCTTGGATCCGCAGTAGGACTTGGGACCCTCGGCCGCTCTGCCCTGGCTCTCTGCTGGAGAGGCTCAGCCCAGCCCAGCCCCGAGGGTGGACAGGAAGGGAAGAGTCAGGGTCATGGGTCCTTCAGAGGCCCAAGGTGTGTGTGGCCCTCCGTGCCCCCAGGAAGGGTCTGCAAGAGAAGGACAAGGTGTGGCTGCTGCGGGAGCAGAAGCGCAAGAAGAAACTTCGCAAGCTGCTCAAGCGCCTGCAGAACAACGACACGTGCAGCATGCCAGGCCTCACGTGCTTCACGCACGACAACCAGCACTGGCAGACGGCGCCGCTCTGGACACGTGAGCAAGCCTGGGGCGGGCACAGGGCAGGGTGGGCAGGCTGGAGCCCTGAGGGCCAAGAAACTTCTCCGCCTTGCCCCACGCTTGTGAGGGCTTCACTACTGCCAGACCTGTGGGTCTCTCAGAAACAGGTTGCCTGACGTCAGGGGTTCAGTGTTCCAGACTGTCACTCGGCATCTGAGGAACTGGCCCGGGGGGGCTGTCCCTGACGGGAATCACTGCTGGCAGACGGTGCTGCTTCCTGAGGCGCTCAGGGCGTGCTCTCTTCCCTCGGCAGTGGGGCCTTTCTGTGCCTGCACCAGCGCCAACAACAACACGTACTGGTGCATGAGGACAATCAACGAGACCCACAATTTCCTCTTCTGTGAATTTGCAACCGGCTTCCTGGAGTACTTTGATCTCAACACAGACCCCTACCAGGTACGGATGGCATGAGCTGGGGAAACAGGGAGGTGGGGTGCACAGGCGCTACCACAGAGGCACACCTCCCCCAGGGAAGTTATGACAAATTTTCCAAATCCCATGCAGTCACTAAGACAGGAGTGAGTTTTGAAGCCACTGAGAATTTGGGGACTCAATGTTCCATCGGCCCTTTTCTGGCTCCACCCTCCTGCATAGCTTCTCCCTCCAGCTTAGGCACCTGCCAACATCCAACCAGGTTTTGCAGGAACTTGTGAGAACTCCTGAAACTGTAGCGCTGCGGGGTCAGGCCAAATACTGCACATTCCAGGGCCTTCAGGGACGGTGCAGATAATGTAACAGTAACACTCACAAAGCACTCACCCCGCCCAGCACTTTGCTGAGTGCTTCCGTACCTTAAATCATCTAAACATATGCGAGATTGAAGAAGTGTCTGGTAATTGAAACTTGTGAGCGCTGGTAAAGGAACAGACACTGCCGAGCTTTAGCATTAGCATTTGTCTGTAACGTGGCTTTGATACTGTCCAACCTTCAACCTTTTAAGGAAAGCTTGAAACAATTTTTTAAATGAAATCTGATTTTTAAATGTCAGCAGTTCAATTGCTTTGTTTTGCTTTTTTACTTACTATATAGGCTGCTGCTCTGTCTTAGGTCATCCTCATACTTTATTTACCAAAGGGAGTGGCAGAAGTTATAGGTCAGTCGGTCACCAGTAGCTCCCAGACTAGGACCGTCCTTTCACAAATGGCTGTTTTCCAGTCGAGAGGAGCTGAGGGACTTGGAGTGAGGCTTCTTTCCAAGCCTGGCGAGTTTCCTGACCCGTGGCTCCAGAAGTCCAACATTAAGTACACAGATAGGGCTTTTATTCTCATGAATTTTCATTCTCATTAAGAGGACCTGGTGGGGCTAGAAGCCATAAAGTCACCTAACTCTTCCAAACTCTGGCTCTTGCAGAAGTGGAGGTTGCAGTGAGCAGGACACTAGCCCACAGCACCTTCCACTCCCAACCTGCCTGAAATGTCTCCCCGGGTTGGTAGAAGAGGATGGCAGGGGAGGGTCCCTGGACTCACCTGGCTGACAACCTACCTTTCTTCCAACCAGCTGATGAATGCAGTGAACACACTGGACAGGGAGGTCCTCAATCAGCTACACGTACAGCTCATGGAGCTGAGGAGCTGCAAGGGTTACAAGCAGTGTAACCCCCGGACTCGAAACATGGACCTGGGTGAGTGTGCACCCCAACATGGGGCCTGCAGAGAGTTCCATAGGAAGGAACTTTGGAGGTCTTGTCTACTCCAAGAGTGAGCTCAGAATTACCAGGAATTGGGAGGTGATACAATTCAAGACAACTCATCTGGAAGGGTGCGGATGCCGCCTGCCCATGGCAGGCAGTAGGCCTCTGCTGAGCTGTGCTTCCTGAGAGAGGAGCACCTAGACCAACTGCACAGTAAACACACGGAGTTCCCTCTCATTTCACTTTCCTCCCTTGTGTTCATCCATTCATTCAACATTTTCTAAAAAGTTATACCTGAAACCCTGTTGGTTACTGGAAAGCAAAAAATGGCGATCCTCCCTGACCTTGTGTGGAGCGGACATTTTCTAGGGACAACAGTCCCTATGGGGGAGCCTCCTGCATACATGGAGAGATTCAAACAGGATGATGTAATGTATCATCCGTGGGATGGGGCACTGTTAGACAGCGTGCAGGTCAGACCTTTGAACTGAGTCCTGACGAGCGGGAAGCAGTCAAGCACTAAGAAAACACAGAGGCACTGCGGGAGACGTGAGGTGTGAGGAGCAGACAGGAGCCCTGCGTGGCCAGAGTCAGCACAAGTGAGGGTAATGGAGAGTGGCAGGAGGGTGTCAGAGGGCCACCTGTAGTAAAGGGCTTTGTAGGCCACAGCAGAGGGTTTAGACTTCATGGAGGGTTTTAACCTGGGTAATGAAACAGTCTGCATTTTAAAAGGACACTCAAATTGCTAAGTGGAGAATGGAATTGTGTGAGGAATAATAGTTAAGATGACACTGTTACCCAGGAGAGACAGTGGTGGCTTAGACCTACGGGTGGGAGCAGTGAAGATGGAGAGAAGATGGATTTCAGATGCTAGTGGTGAAGCCCACAGAACGTGGTGATGAGGCCGGCGGAGGACAGAAAATTAAGAGTCACAGACAACTCCTGGGTTGTGTGTGGGGCAGGGCAAAATCAGCAGTTCTAAGTTTTAAGATGCCAAGTAGATATTTTAAGATGAAAAAAGCTAAAAGAAGGAAGCTGTCACTTATTAGCCACAACAAAATGCAGAGGGAGTAGCCTAAAAACCTGTGGTATTTGGAGGACCTTGGGGAGTTTTTAAATATAGCCAGTAAGACACCTAGAGTTCATGTCAGGAAAATGACTAAGCAGCATTCAGATGCTACAGTCAGACAGCAAACATGTTTACAGAAGACGTGGCAGTAACACTGCCTGACGAGGAGCCTAATGTCGGAATTCTCACCAGGGGCTTCCTGACATCTGCCAATCGAGTGCTACTCTTACGATCAAAGTTGCAGTGACGTATTGGTCACCCTGTGCCAGGCGCTTGTGCATTAGCTGATAATCCTTATGATGACCCTTTAAGGTGAATCATCTTAGCCTTATTTTATGGATGAGTAACATGAACCAGGTCAGCTGACTCTGAAGCTCATGCACTGGATCACACCACCATATCCTCAGGAAAGCGTCCCAGAGCCAAGGCCACAGGGATCTCCCTCCTGCCACACCTTTTTCAGGGCACTTGGCTTTCTGTCCTTTGAAGAATAGGTGTTCATGCCCATGTCTGCCTCCCCCATCGTGACTAAGGTCACAGTGTTGAATGAAGGCATCAGGAACCTAAGACTGATAGGCAATCTAAGGCTACCTAGGAGACTTAGGGAAAGTTCACCTGGTAATTCAGTTAACTCCGACAAGGGAACACCATCAACATCATGGTATTGCGACAAAAAGCCTGAGATGGTTTTCTGGGTATTTTTTAGAAGGCAGTTATAAAGCTTGTCATTGATTGTGCCATTTTTGCCCTAAACTACCTGTTCCTATTTTTTTCATTTCTCCCTCATTTAGGACTTAAAGATGGAGGAAGCTATGAACAATACAGGTATTTAGTTTTGTTATTAAAGCCTGAGGAAAGTTCTCGTATCTTGGCCTATCCTTCAGTCTCATCTCTGAGAGGCTGCACCAATCGTTGAGAGATGGCCCTTCCTCTGGTCTGCCAGGGGCCTGGACCACCCATCAGTGATAGGTGTCACTTAGGATACCTTCTTTGTATGGTTCTTTGGGGGTGACTTTTTCTTTCTTGGTGATGGTTAACACTCATTCTCCTTTTGACACTTGAAAACTTAGGCAGTTTCAGCGTCGAAAGTGGCCAGAAATGAAGAGACCTTCTTCCAAATCACTGTGAGTTGAGGAACCAGCTACAAATAGAGATCTGGTTCTGACTGCTTCGTTCTGCCAAGGCTGTTCTGTGTGCATGCCATTTCTTATCTGTCACCCTCACTTGTTCCCGTAATGGGAGTCTTTCCTGTAAGAAAACATACTTGAATCCGTTTCATGTTTTAGATTAATACTTTGTCGAATAAACTGTTGTTCTCGCTATAATCTGTGCTTGGTAAACTCAAGCTATTACTTAGAGGTTGAGAAGCATTTAAATATTACAGTTGCCAGACATCTTGAAGGCTGTGGCTGCAAAAGGGATAGCTGGTCCACAACTTTAAATCGTTTCCCAAAACATGCTATGAACTCTCTTCTCCAGTGCCAAGAGAGGCTGACAGGGACTAAGCGGAGATTGTGACAACCTGGAAAGTTCACCTGTAGTCTAGAGCGAGCAGCTAGTTTGTTGCCTGCAGGCATGGAATGCAGCTTGCCATATTTTCTAATTCATCCAGGAAATCCAAAAATGCAGGTAATATGTGGGAATTCTTTAACATTGGCAACGAATTTGACGTGAAGTTACCATGCCAACAAAAAAAGCCCCCCTGGTGAGCTGCCGTTTGCAACCTCCGATCTCCTCATTTCTTCCTTTATATGCATACAAACCTATGTGGTTTTAACAGGAAATTAATAATGGACCAGCTAAGCATTTCTTTGCTGCTTCCAGAGTTAAGGGCAGAATCTTTATATCTCACATTGTCTTTAGCCACTATTCTACCCAGATCTTTAAATGACATCTCTGGCAGGCACTGGATGTGTAAGTAAGCCACTAAAAATTGAGATGATTAGACGGTAGCAATCTCTTTCTGAGAGACTCAGAAATACTCGTTCTTAGCAGCCACATCCTTGAAGCAAAGCTTACTCAGCTATGGGACTGATTAAGAAATCCGAAGCAGCATGATAATCACAAGCTAAGATGAATCTGTTTTGTTCTACAGGGGACAACTGTGGGAAGGCTGGGAAGGTTAACAACAGCGATGGACCTCCAAAAATGGAGAGGCGTCACCTGACTGTACAGGCAGTGAATAGTCGTGTGTGATTTCCAGCAGACCTATGCTGTAGGCCGGGAAGCCTGAGACAAAGCTTGCTTTCAGTCAACAAGGCAGACCCTGGAGGATAACCGTCAGGAGCAGAGGGAACTGCAGGAAGTCCGTTTTTGCCCCTGCTTTTGCTTTGGATTATACCTCACCAGCTGCACAAAATGCATTTTTTTCATATCAAAACGTCACCACTAACCCTCCCTGAGAGGCTCACAAGGGAAAAAGAACAGAAAGAGATTTTCTTGGAAATTTCCCCTAAGGGTGAAAGTCACTGGAATTTTTTTAAATCACAGGGGAGAAAACAACCCTGTTTTAAATCCTTTTATTCTCTTGGTTCGTCACAAAGAAGGAGCTAAGAAGCAGGACAGAGGCGACTTGCAGAGGCTGTAAACAGTGCAAAGACTATGACAATGAGTCAACAGCACAAAAGAAATGACATTTACTTAGCACTGTAACTCTGGCTGCCTCTGAAGACACTGCCTTCACTGTACATATGTGACTACTACATGTAACCAACGTGGGAACTTTTAGGGGAATCTGACTAATAAGAAATCCCAATTTTCAAAAGTGGTGGTGTCAATAAACGCTCTGTGGCCAGTGTAAAAGAAAAATCCCTTGCAGTTGTGGACATTTCTGTTCCTGTCCAGATACCATTTCTCCCAGTATTTCTTTGTTATCTGTCCCAGAACTGATGTTTTTTTAAGGTACTAAAAAGAAATGAAGTTGATGTATGTCCCAAATTTTGATGAAATTGTATTTGTAAAGAAATTTTGTAGCATAAGTATTGTCATTACAATGTTCAAAACCCCAGCCAATAACCAGCAGTTGGTGCGAAGAAACCTTTGACATTTTGTAAAAGGCCATTCGTGGGAGTTTTTTTGGTGTGTTTTGTTTTTTTAAGCAAGTATTCAAGATACTACCTTTTTGGAAGGAGATGCCTTGGGTTTAGAGGATTTTTTAAATGGCAGTAGATAGTTGTACATTAACGACTAAAATTTATCATACCTCAAGGGACCTCACAGGTAAGTCTCACATTACATCAGCTTTGGGACTTCATTTTTTAAAAGTATTAATCAAATGCAATGCAATTCACCTTGGCCAAACCCTTCTCTGTGTACCTGATACAAGTAGTTATCAGAATTCCAGAACGGGAGAAGTAGGAGGAACCTCAGGCATCACCACTGCAACCCATTTCTCATTTCACAGATGACAGATGATCCCTAAGCATCTACATTTTGTAAAAACAGTTTCATGCTTTTGAACACCGCAAGTAGGACAAGCCAAGGTTCCCTAGCAAGTATTTCGGTTTTTATTTTTTTAACTTCACAGAAACTACTGCTGTTACTTAAAATGGGTTTCCTTAACCTTCTTTTTCACCCTTAATCCAATAGGGATTTTTTTGAAAAAGCAAGCTCTTCAGGCTCGAATTTTAAATAGAAACCTTTATTTATTATGACATCCAAAATGGTCAGCAAAGCAGTCACAGCTCACCACTCCCCAACTCATACGTCATTCTCATGTGGTTTCGATTCTTTGCAGGGTAAAGAACGATTTCAGCTTTCTTTAAGCAACACTTAATGTAAACTTGATTGAAATTGAATTTATTCTCAATACTATAAGTCAATTCCTGAGAATTTAAATATTGCTCTCAGAATGACATTTCCATATATTAGAAAATTCCATATATTAGAGAGAGAAAAGGGAGGAAAGAAAAAGCAAACACCCTGCTCATTATTAAATAGTGTGCCTTAGAGTTGAAAACAACTCTTGTTCCTTTGCAACAGGGGAAAAATTTCATCTATCCTAGAAGTTTTGCTCCTATGAATCTACTTGTGAACAAAACTCATGGCTTCTGCAAATAACAAGGGAACTGGACAGGCATATGAGTAACTGGCAATCCATTCTGTTTACTTTCCAACTGCATCTACCTCTGGATCAAAAAACTTCCAGGACATCAAGCCAATTATCTTCTGTAATACCCTACCCCTAATATACCCCCAACTCATCTTAGATATTAAATACTGATAAACTAAGAAGTATTGTTTATTGATATTTATACCTTTCAATCCAGATGCACAATTTAGAAAAGTGGCATCATAATATGAACATTAACAATGCAACTTCTATTTTTTAAAGGAAGAAACATTTAGCGCCTTGATATCATTTTGATCCTTATAAAATATACTTATTTATATATCTTTGGATTCAGCAAAAAAGTAGGTACTGGAAATATCCCACATTCTAAAAGCAGATGAAAAGATATCTTATACAGTTCACCCAACAGATACCAAGGTTTTAAAAATGGGGGGTAGGGGATTATAAGAGGTAGGCAGCAGGAATACAAAGAGAATTATCCCAAAAAGATAAAAGGGCAATAAAGGTAAAAATAACAAATTATCTCAAAGACTGCAACTATTAAAAGAAAATAAAAATCTTGAGTTTGCACCAATAAAATGAACAAGTAGAAAATATAAAAACTTAGAATAAACTTCATTTTTTTCCCATATAAAAAAGGAGTGCTGCCTTCCAGTTAGCCTGGAGCCAGGACTGAGAAAACAATCACAAAACTTGTATTTTTTTTGTTTTGTTTTAATAATTTTTAAAAGTCAAGAAAGGTAAGAGCACCACTCTATTTCTCCCCACACAACTTAAACAAGGAAGGTTCAAACACACCTGACACACGGGGTTGAAAAAGACAGAGACTCCTGTTCAACTGTGCCTCTGTCTCCAAACAGCAGAATATGTTATCTGACGAGCACAGGCCATTACAATGGAAGTTTATGGATTTACAATCTCAGATTTATTTTGAACCTGGTGGGAGGAGGAAAGGAAAGAAGGGCAAACTCATAATTGCCTACACCATTACAAAAATAAAATCCACTCTAGTGGTGGTTCTGGAAATATAAGGTTTTACTTATTAATAAGCATATCAAAGAAATTAAATGATCTTACCTTCAGAGACATCTAGAAAGATTAGCTAAACATGAGTGAAATTAAAAAAAAAATTAACTGGCTCTCAGTTATTGCTAGAAAATGACACCAAGGCTAGCAGACATTTGAAATGCATAGATAGCCCAAAAAGCAATTTCATTCAACTGTTTGAACCTAAAACAGTAACCCAGATAAAGGGGATTAAACTTGATTTTTCCCCCTATTCCCAACTGACTAGAACAGGTGTCAAGGAGAGGCAACAGCAGAAAGTGGCAGGGGACAAAAGAAGGAGGGGGTGCAAAGGCGCTCAGACTGTGGCTCTGAATCACAGAAAAACTGCTGTTCTGGGTATTGAGCTCCTTAAGAAATAATAATGACACTATTCTAATTCACAGGGACACAGCAAAAGCATCACCATTAGCAGAATGAGGGGACAGCTGAGCAGACACCAGAAACCACACACCAAGGATCCTACTCCTGAGATCTTGGTGTGGGATTCAGGTCTTAGCAACCAAAATCTTAGAACATTCTTAAAATGCATGAAAAGGCAACATACTCACTCGATTTAAAAATGAAAACAAAAACCATGAATTACTAGTACTTAATTTATGCTTAAAATCCGAAAGTTTCTTTTTAAATCAAATTATTTGATTTTTTTTTAATTCCAGATTTTCTTTTTATTTCCACATATCTCTTCTTTCCCCTAAAATTAACAAAGTGCTTAGTTCTGGCAGAGGAATTAAAAAAAAAAATTAAAATGCCTACATCTAAACAGATAATCTCTTTAAAAAGCTTTTAGATTAAGAGATTGAAAAGGGTGAGATACCTAAAGCTGGGGTATGGGTTAGCCATGGACCATTGTCCCTTCCCCAGGCCATGAAATTCAGGGGATGTCTTCTGTTTGTAGCCTCACCACGCTGAACTTACTGAAATCAACAACGTTAAATATTTAGCTTCACAAACTCTGTAAAAATGAGTTGTTGTGACCTACAAAAAAGGTATATACATATTTTACATAATACAATATCTTAAAGGTCATATTTACAAAAAAAAAAAATCTATTCACAGAAACACTGCAAAATTCTGATTCAGAATGCAGTACCTGGCCTTGGGTTTTCAGAAGTTTATTTTCAAAAAGCATTATTGCTCTACCATATAGGCAAAGGGTGACACCAGTACTTTAAAAAAAAAAAAATCACAGCTTTTGTCCAACAGATTAGTGTAGACAAAAACCAGGAATGTGTTTTATCATTCCTCAAGACCTCAAGAATATTGCATTTATCCATTACTTTTTAAATAAAGTGCACTCAGCTGCACGTTAGCATGTGAAAAATTTGCTACTGCTGCAATTAAATACTGTCATCTCATTTTCCCTTCTGCAAAGCCATTTGAAATCAATGACAATTCCTGGAAGTGAAGTATTACAGGACATTAGAGGCAAATGAAAATCTTCATTAGTAGAAAGCCTAAGACAACAAAGAATGGGGACAGAGCAACTCAACACCATCAGTAATGGACAAGAATTCAGAAATTCCAATTCTACCAGACAAGGGGTCAACACAGAACTACTTGGTAGTGACAAAAACACTTGAAAACTGGGACTATGCTCTTTGTCCAATACTGCAACTAGAGAAACCAGATGTTCTAATCTTCCTTGACTTCTCCAATGTTCTCTGCCACCACCACCACCACCACCACCACCCCGCCCCCGCCCCCGCCGCCCCCCCCCCCCCCACCACCAAATTTATGTGAAAGACTTTGGCTAGTAAGGCAGAAAAAAGTGACACAGGAAAGTTTTGTGATCAGGAACACTCTGTATCTCCAGAGTCATATCCCTAGGGGACGGAATGCCAAAAATATTTGTTTTGAACACCATGATACACAGGAGGAGAGGGGAAAACAACAGGTAGATATTGCGCTTCAGCTTAAAATCCAGTCCTGCTCAAATGACATCACTTAGAATACCCTTAGCAGAGATTGAAGCTGGTCCTTTCTTCAAAGCAGGATGCCTACAACAATCATTCTTTTCCTTCCCAATAATCCCAGTGCAGTGTCATTTGTACAGTGATTTCCTTAGAGGTCCTGGTGCAGAGATGTCAGCAGTATTTCTGTTAGCAACCAGAAAAAAACATGAGTAAAACATGTGCTATGCACAACAGAAAGGATCCCTATGTCTACATTCCTGGCTTACAGTGTGGCTCTGGCTGATTGATTCAGATTCCTTAGATCTCAAATTACCAAAAGTATCCGCCCAATGCCTTCAAACCTAAAGTTTTTTGAATTATTATATTTTTAAGTTATACATCCAAGTTAAATCTACCTAGGACATTTAGATTACAGCTGAGGCTTTGGTTCTCTCCAGAGAACAAGAAAAATGTCTGAAAAGGTAAGGAATAGACCCCCATACCTGATCAGGACCCATGGGCATGCCAGACATGGGCATCGAGGTCATGTTCATCTGTCCCATGTGAGCACTGCTGCCATTCATGTGCACCATACTATATACTGCAGGGTTCCCCTGGTGGGCAAACTGCTGCTGGGAAAAGGAGCTGTAAAGAAGGTGTAGTATTACCTCCAGAGTCTTTCAGGGCATGTGCAGAGACTATCACGATTTTGTCAAATGTTGTACTTAAGCAGGGAGTATCAGAGAGAAAACTCGCCGACAGCCTGCAATCCATTTTTAACAGCTGTCTCTCTACTCAGTACCCTAATGGATATGTACACGATGTGAAAGACTCTCAATGGACAAGCCAGGTAACATATCTTCTAGTATGAAGCCAGCTTTTTCATCTCTCCATCTAAACAAGCTTGGCTGAAAAACGCAAAGAGATCAATTTCCTGGGCTTCTGATACTAGGATACAAATGACATTTTAAAAAGCCACTATTCTTTACCTGTTTCTGGCCAAGTTTCCCGATGGCCAGCCCTTCATTTCTGAGGACTGATACATGGGTGCAGTCTGAGGATGTTGCATCATGGGATTCTGGGGGGGACCCATTCTTGATGACATCATTGTGTTGGGAGGACTAGACACTCGACCAAAGGCTGGATCTGGTTGTGGTCCCATTCCTTACAAAAATAAAGAAAAAGATGAAATAATAATGTTCAATTGCTGCCTCCTCAGAATATTAGCTTTCTGTAGTAATTTTATTTAAGGAGGGGTGGAGGGAGGTGGTAAGTATAAGATATAAAGTGCTACAAGATGCTGCCTCCCAGTTATCCTTGATTCTTACCAAGACGATGACTAGAACAACCAGCTTACAACAGAAAGGCATGCCATCTAGAGCTCTTGAAGGTAAGTTGCTTCAACAGGCTTTTTGTGTAAAAGGGACTCCATATCACTCTACTCACATCATTCTGTCCCTCTTTAGAGGGCAGAGGAGTTACTGTCCCCAAAAAAGCAGGACTGTATCCTGTAATGTAAGCTCTCCAATAGACACCCCTACTGCCACCATGTTCCTGAAACCTCTCAAAGGCTGAACTGAAGAGGTATCTGCATCACCGTAATTAATAACAAATCTAAGTCACCAAGAACTTAAAAGCCCACACAGTGCATTCCTCTCACTGAGGTGACCAAGCGTTCAGAGATTACAGAGTTCCATTTCAGAAGGGAAGGGGGAAAACTCTGTAGTCAGTCTTTCATCCAAATTAATAGGTATGGGGCTGAAAAAAACAAGACCTGAAAAACACTCAACTATTATGATAGAATATATCTGCCTCAATTATCTGTGTACTGCAGCAGACATTTTTTATTTTTTTAATAATTAATTTTTCTTGTAAAGTAAAAAGAGTGAATAATATTTTTGTTTTCCATGTGCAAAAGATGTAGTGAAGCTCATGTCCTTAGTAATGTTACTTTAGGGAAAGCATATTTTCACTGTCATATTTACCATAACTTGGTGGATATGGGAACTGCTGTGGTGGAGCTTGTGGCATTGCAGGTCCAGCCAAAACCCCGTCCATGCTGGGGGATGCAGTCACATTAGGGGGTGGGCTGAAGGCCTGCGTCTGCTGCTGCTGCTGCTGCTGCTGCTGCTGCTGCTGCTGCTGCTGCTGCTGCATCATCATCGCCACCCTCTGTTGTCGGAAGTGATGACTCAGCAGCTCTCTACTGCGTTGGGCAACCATCTGGGCATTAAGAAAACCCTGCTAATACCCAAGAAAGAACACAATTACACATGTATAGGGAGAACCTGCCTGTTTCATGCATACAGTACCCGCACAATGCACTAGTTATCACAGAGAGAAAGAATACCCAGTGCTTTCTTTAGAATTAAGGGAAAGAGAAAACACACAATTCTTTCTGATAAAAGCTTTCTGGCTACTGGGGGGAAAAAGAGGGTGCTAAAGAAAGGGGGCCTGGAAATTATTTGTGGCTAGGAGACAAAAGACGACAAGTTGTTGAGTTAGAAACATTC
Organism: Varecia variegata; assembly: GCA_028533085.1. NCBI lineage: Eukaryota > Metazoa > Chordata > Mammalia > Primates > Lemuridae > Varecia > Varecia variegata. The sequence goes on along the minus strand of CM052436.1, from coordinate 198,410,194 downwards.
CTCAAAGCAAAAAACTTTAGGGGTATGATCTAAGGACAAACTTTTCAGGAACTATGAAATAAAATTGTAAAAAAAGAGGAGAATTCAGAGTGTGTTGGGGCAGTGGGAAGATGGAACAAGAAGGGAAGCCCACCCAGAAAAGATGCGGCTATATTCAGATAAGCAGGGAGCCACCTCAGAAGGTCCTGAGTCTTTCTAAACCTTCACAAAAAGGACAAGTGGGGCAAGGAGAAGCTGTTTAAAATTTCAGGAGGTGACATACTCAAAGCACTAACAAGGAACTTGATGTGGGCTCTATGAGCTGGGGAAGATCAAAAGCAAACTTTTATCATCTTTTTGGAGGGCATCCTAGCTCAGCTTACACAAGATGTATATCAATATAAATATCAGTACTTCCAAGTAGCGAAAGACAGTGAAATTGGGCATTTCATAGTTTTCTTGTTTTTAAACAACTATAAACAATATTTCAAACCACAGTAGAAGATTGTTGTGTATTCATTGCCTCAAGCACATTAAGCAAATATCTTAATACTGTCTCTACCACTGGCTGGAGGCAGAGAGGAGAGTTTTAATATCTTCTCCCACTTCGGGAAACAAGTCATCTCAGAGGCTGTCACTGAGAATAGGATTATATATTATTTATTTTCTTCTTTATACTTATAATTTCAAAACTTTACCCAGTGAGCAGGTGGTTTCACAATCCAGGAACAAAGAAACATTTACAGATTTATTATTTTAAATTTCTAAAAAGCCCATGATAGCTGTTCTCACAACACAGCAACTGAAGGAAAAGGAAATTTATTTAAAAAACACTATCAGTGGTTTAATGAAGGAACCCCTCCCTCTGATTCCTCCCAGTCACCGGCAAGAAAGGAAGAGGAAGAAAAAAAGTGTGATGGGCCAGTTTCTTACACAAGAAATTCAGAATTACTTTTGTTCATTTAACAAACATTTATTGAGAGCGAACCACAGACCAAGGCCTGTGCTGGGGACAACATGTCCTCCTCACCTGGGAGCTCACCTGGGGCTGCATTATGGGCCTCATCACTGCGGCACCACCGGTGGTAGGGTTTTCCATTTTCATTTCAAGTGCCTGCCGGCTCTGATTCAAAAACTGAAGTGACACAGGTTGGTTAGAATGCAAGTAGAGAGTGCTAATGGTAGCCAAGACAGCTTTCCAAACCTCAGCACCACCTAATGAGGTCACGATGATATCTCCCCAAGCCCATTAACCTGGTTAAAAGTCCCATCTAAACTGAACTGGTCCACTTTTACACTGCAGGAAGGTCAGTGCTGAAAAGCTCTTGGCTAGCATATGAAGCTCTACTGTTTGGCACTGGGAGAAATACTAAAAGTACAATTTTGCAGTTTAAAGAATTATCTTCAATGGGAACTCAAGGGATGTATAAAGTCGAGTTTTCTCTGGAATTATTCAGGCACTTGGAGAAATAGCTTTAACGTGATCAAAGTAATATTGAATAACTACCTCCTCTGTTACCTTTCTGTATACTTACTTTTAATGGAAAAGAAATGGAAAAAAGATGAACACATTAACACAGCTTTCCTGAGTACCTAGACTGACTTTTAGGAACATTTATGCACTGGAGAGTCTCTGGCTCGTTTACTTCCACCACATTTAATAACTCGGCACAATCAAGACACAAACAACAGAAATAATTAAATTTTAAAACATATGCTGGGACTAAAGAAACAATGGGAAAAACAAAAGTCTTATCTTGGAATATTAAAAGAGAGCTCCAGTTTTATAAAACATCTAGAAGGCAAAGGATCCATAAAAAATGGATCAAGAAGGTTTAAATATTTGGTTATTAGTATTAAGGACTTTTTTTTTTTAATTGGGTTGTTTCTTTTTTTTTTTTTTTTTTTTGAGACAGAGTCTCGCTCTGTTGCCCGGGCTAGAGTGAGTGCTGTGGCGTCAGCCTAGCTCACAGGAACCTCAAACTCCTGGGCTCAAGCGATCCTCCTGCCTCAGCCTCCCGAGTAGCTGGGACTACAGGCATGCGCCACCATGCCCGGCTAATTTTTTCTATATATATTTTTAGTTGTCCATATAATTTCTTTCTATTTTTAGTAGAGACAGGGTCTCGCTCTTGCTCAGGCTGGTCTCCAACTCCTGAGGCTCAAACAATCCACCCGCCTCGGCCTCCCAAGTGCTAGGATTACAGGCATGAGCCACCGTGCCCGGCCTATTAAGGACTTTTAAAAAACAAAAATTATCTACCTTTGAGACTACAAGGTCATCAGGAAAATGTTTTTCCCCAAGAGCAATCCTCTCTGCATTTTTTACTTTTTAACTTGTACAATGGAATAGTCTTATAGAAAGGTGTCTAACTCGGCCGGACGCGGTGGCTCACGCCTGTAATCCTAGTACTCTGGGAGGCTGAAGCGGGCAGATCGTTTGAGCTGAGGAGTTCGAGATCAGCCTGAGCAAGAGCGAGACCCTGTCTCTACTAAAAAAAAAAATAGAAAGAAATTATTTGGACAACTAAAAATATATAGAAAAAATTAGCCAGGCATGGTGGCGCATGCCTGTAGTCCCAGCTACTCAGGAGGCTGAGGCAGAAGGATCGCTTAAGCCCAAGAGTTTGAGGTTGCTGTGAGCTAGGCTGATGCCACGGCACTCTAGCCAGGGCAAAAGAGAGAGACTGTCTCAAAAAAAAAAAGAGAAAGAAAGAAAGGTGTCTAATTCTAGCACGACCAAATAAAATCTTAACACAGAAGTAAAAACAAAAGGAATTTCTTTACTTGACAAGGGATGGAGAGCCAATGGTAAGAACACTAAGGGACACAGCCTGAAAACAAACTAAGGAAGGAGAGGCTAAAGGAAAGGCCACTTTGGGCCAAGCAGAGCATGTGACTGATTACCTGCTGGCCCTGAAGCCTCTGCTGAAGCTGCATTCTAAGTTGCTTGGGGGTGTTTGTCCGAGGTCTCATGACGTTGGCCCTCGGGTGCATTCCTTGAAGAGGAAAATTGCCTTGCTGGTTCATCTGATTCATCATAGAGTTAAAAGATGGTGATTGTCCCTGAAGATTAAAGCCTGCTTGCATTGGAGGCCCCTGTGCTGGGTAGGTTTGGCCATATAATGCTGCCTTCTGATCCATCATTACTGTTGCTTCTTGGCCTTGGAAAGCATCCTGTTTGGGCTCCAAAGCTTGTCCCTTAAACATCAAACACATAAATGAACAGTGAAGTATATCTGTGAGAGCAACAGAAATCATATGCTTTAATGAAGATGAAAAATAGTTAATATATGTGAACAATGTTGCAGAATTCCAAAAGCAAAATCAAGCTTATTGTCTGAAGTTCTATCAGAACTATATGTCCTCTGTTCCCTGAGAACACAGACTATACCCCATCTGTTCCCGGCTCTGTCCTACAGCCTTGCAGACTCTCACACAGATAGACACTAAAATGTTTTCTGAGCTAAATATCTATAATGCATTAAATACCTAGAGAAATATTACTTGTTCCAGACCAGATTTCTGTACCAATAAACATGGATCTCCCAAGCCAAGTATAAAATAAATTAAAATGACTGTGTTCAATGAATTCTCATGTAATTTGTGCAAGAATGTTTTTGAAAGTAGCAAGAGGTGATTTTGGTAGACAGATAAAGCAACAAATGTTCACACCCCCCAGAGTACATTCACCAGTTGAACAAACCCTAAAGGTGGTCACACCACTATTCACACATAGGGGAAGAAAAGGAAATCCATTCATTCAACAAGTATTTATTAAAGCTTGTTATGTGCCAGACATCACTTCTCTACATGCTAAGGATATGTGCAAAATAACATCCAGTAGGTGACATAAAGGGAAGTAAAAATAAATATTCTTTTACTTTTCTTTTCTTTAAGAGACAGGATTTCACTCTGTCACCCAGCCTGGAGTGCAAGTGGTACAATCATAGCTCACTGCAACCTCCAAGTCCTGTGCTCAAGGGATCCTTTCACCTTACCCTCCCAAAGTGCTGGGATTACAAGCGTGAGCCACTGCACCCAGCCATAAAAAGAAGTAAAAATAAATATTCTGATGGAGGAAAAAGCCTGCTGCTGTGCTAAGACAAGAGCAGCCTGTCAGGTACTGCATTCACCTTTATCTTTTCATCCATGGGCATGGAATGGCAAGCACTCAGTCAAAACCCTTGACAAGTCTTGCCTTAAAGCATCCTTCACCCCACTGTATTTTCTCACACCTCTCATTTATATATATATATATATATATATACACACACACACACACACACACACACACACTCTTTTGTATATATATACAAGTAGGCATATTTCATATACATATAAAATAAAGCATTTCCCTATTATTTCTTGATAATTATTTATGAGAAGGTAGTTTTTGTTTTGTTTTTTGTTTTTGAGACAGAGTCTTGCTCTGTTGCCTGCACTAGAGTGCCGTGGCATCGGCCTAGCTCACAGCAACCTCACACTCCTGAGCTCAAGTGATCCTCCCACCTCAGCCTCCCACAGTGCTAGGATGAGAAGGTAGTTTTTAATTGTCTAAAAAGACAAGGAAATGAACATAGTATTATGTAAGGTAAATTTGGGGTCATGTAATTTGGGAAGAAATTATTTTATGAAAATGACCCAAGAGTTGCTCTGTTTTTTCTATTCTCACCAGTATTTAACTTCCATGGTACTTGGCACTTTCTTTTGATTTTTAATCTCTATATATATTCTTTCTTTTATACACACACACACACACACACACACACACACACTTTCTACTTAGGTGCTCTCATCCACTGGTGGTAACTATCAAATTTTTGTCTGCAGCCCAAATCTCTCTGAACTCTGTCTCAAAAAAAAAAAAAAAAAAAGAGTCTCACTTTGTTGCCCAGGCTAGAGTGCTGTGGCATCAGCCTAGCTCACAGCAACCTCAAACTCCTGGGCCCAAGCGATCTTCCTGCCTCAGCCTCCCAAGTAGCTGGGACTACAGGCATGTACCACCATGCCCAGCTAATTTTTTCTATATATATTTTTAGTTGTCCAGCTAATTTCTTTCTATTTTTAGTAGAGACGGGGTCTCGCTCTTGCTCAGGCTGGTCTCGAACTCCTGAGCTCAAACTATCCACCCACCTTGGCCTCCCAGAGTGCTAGAATTACAGGCGTGAGCCACCACACAGGGCCTTCTCTGAACTCTTAATTTTGCTTATGGAAATGCCTACTTAACGTCTTTACTTGGATGTCTCAGGGATTGCAAACTTAACATGCAGAAAACAGAAGTCGTGATTCCCAGCAGCCCTTCCCCCCAAAAAACCTTGTTCTCAAATCTGCCCTGTATCACAATGCAGTCAGCCCTCCGTATCCATGGGTTTTGCATCCATGGATTCAATCAACCCGGGATCAAAAATATCCTGGGGAAAAAAGGGCAGTTTCACCTGTACTGAATATATATAGACTTTTTTTTCTTTGTCATTATTCCCTAAACAATACAGCATGACAACTATTACATAGCATTTACATTGTATTAGGTATTATAAATAATCTAGAAATGATTTAAAGTATATGGGAGGATGTGAGTAAGTTATATGCAAACACCACACCATTTTATATAAGGGACTTGAGCATCCTTGGACTTTGGTACCCTCAGGGGTCCTGGAACCAATCCCCTACAGATACCCAGGGATGACTGTACATGGCAACACCATTCACCACCCCAGAAGTAAAAGCCAGCAATCTTGATTCTTCACATTCTTCCTTTCCAAGCACGTGCACACTTGTGTATGCACATACACATGGTCTACCAAGTCCTGTCAGTTTTTCCTCCAGGGCATGCTGTGTATCCTTCCCTTCTTTCCATGACATCTACTGGACTCTTGTCGTAACTGACATCTATGCTTCTACTTTGTCCCATCATACCAACTCCCACCTCCAGATAGCAATTGGAGATAGTTTTTTTAAAAGACAAGGTCTTGCTCTGTCACCCAGGCTGGAGTGCAGTGGCATGATCATAGCTCACAGCAACCTCAAGCTCCTGGGCTCAAGCACTCCTCCCACCTCAGCCTTCCCAGTAGCTGGGACTACAGGTACACACCATCACACCCAGCAGAAGATATCTTTTAATAAAGCAAATCATACTTTTAAGTGAAATATGGCAGATTATCATGCACGTTTACCTCCATCCATTTGCTACCCTACTAAAATGCCAATAAAGAATTTAAAAGGATGTATTTATCCACAAAACAATAAAAATAAGGAAGGGAACAAGATCAAATATTTCAATAAATATTTGGAAGATAGAAAGTGAATAGAGTAGGAATCAACTCAACAGAGCAGAGGAATTTAGACCTATGTGCCTGCAAAGGAAAAATACATATGAAAAGTGAGCAAATGTATCCCACAGAACTAATGAGAGTCTCCGCTGGGGCTGGTAGAGGATCAGGGTACAGTGCTGAAACAGACGATTGGTTAGGAGTCTGAGTATACAGCAGGGGGTCAACCACCTCACTGCTTGCCCCCTGACCCCTCAAATGGCTATACCTTTCACCTAACCCCCTAGAGGGCCTGGGTTCAGGGACACCAAGCAGAGGAGAGGAGAGGAATGAGGCAGAGGCTAGAAATGGGAAATTTTATATTTTACATATTTATAATTTCTAATAAAACTTTATATTTTATAATTTTATATCCTGCACTATGTGTGCCTCTTCAGCCCAGCTCCCAAAATGCAACCAGGTCATAAAAGATTGCCAGGCAATCTTCTCCAGGAAAAAAGTATACAGATCTAGGGAGGTAGGAGGGGCGATGGTAGAGAACTCTACATGATGAAATTTGGGGAGTCATGAAATAAGCAGCTCCCCACCTAATCACCCACAGTAAAGAAAACTGATCCTGCCCACACCTGCAGAGCTTGAAATCAGCTTTTTAATGTATCATTCTTTACATATAAAAACAGTCAAGGATCACCAGATACTTGATAAAAGCTTCCAACATGAAAGTGACTCAAACAAAATACAGAATCAATATTACGCCCAACATGTCAACAGAAATCCCAAAAAGAAACATCAGGAAAAAAATGGCAGAGATAAAATTATTAAAGAAATTTTA
>CM052436.1:198388349-198402611 GCA_028533085.1 Varecia variegata | reverse complement strand
AAAGAAATTTTACCCAAAATTGCCCCCAAACCAATATCTATGCATCTAGTACACAGCAGAATGAATGAAACAAGACCCACATCAAGATACAGCATCATAAACTTTCAGAGATAAAAAGTTCCTAAATAGGCTGGGCACGGTGGCTCACGACTGTAATCCTAGCACTCTGGGAGGCCGAGGCGGGTGGATCGCTCAAGGTCAGGAGTTCGAGACCAGCCTGAGCAAGAGCGAGACCCCGTCTCCACTAAAAAAATAGAAAGAAATTATCTGGCCAACTAAATATATAGAGAGAAAAAATTAGCCGGGCATGGTAGCGCATGCCTGTAGTCCCAGCTACCCAGGAGGCTGAGGCGGTAGGATCGCTTGAGCCCAGGAGTTTGAGGTTGCTGTGAGCTAGGCTGACGCCACGGCACTCACTCTAGCCCAGGCAAAGCAAGACTCTGTCTCAAAAAATAAATAAATAAATAAATAAGTTCCTAAATAATCCCAAAGAGAATAAATGGCTCATGTGCAGAAGAACAGAAATCAAAACAAAATACAACTCAATAGCAACACTGGATGCCAGAAGAAATCTTTTAAAATTCTAAGAGGAAATTATTTCAACCTAGAATTTAATACATAAGCCAGACATGCAGGAGGGTGAAATGAAGATATTTTCAGACACACAAGGACCAAAACATTATATCTCATGCAGTGGAGATAGAAGTTAATAGAAGTTGTGCTTCAGCAAAACAAAGAGTAAATCAAGAAAGAAGATGACTGAGATTCAAGAAACTAGGGGATCCAACATAGGAGAACAATGAAAATTATTAATTTCTAGACCTGCCTCAGAAGGACAGAGTAAAACAGAGAGAACTATAGGAGGGAAGGAAGGAATTGATAGATTATTTAATGTGCCTGAATGTGTGAAGAAAAAAAGAAAAATTTTATACTTTCATCAAGTATCTGGGGAGAATTAGCAATAAGTACATAGAAATAAAGCAAATAAAGAGAAGACAATTACTAACTTAAAAATATACATATATACATTTTATATATATATGTACATACATATATATGTGCTACACTTGGCTTAGCAATAAGACAAAATAATCTAAATATTGACTACCTAACCACAACAAAAGATATAATTATCCTGGGGATATACATAGAGAGCACAAGCCCATGTGTATGGTGTACGTGTGAGTGTGTGTACTGTGGGCAGGGGAGGATAAAACAGATCCACAATTTGTTATCTAAAATTTCAAAGTACAAAAAGCTTTTCATTAGCAACAAATGCCTTTAACAGCAAAATCTGACCTGAACTTACACGAGCAATACATCTCTTTATATCATCACACTTAGTATGACTACATGTTTTGCTGCAGAAGTATAAGCATATTTGATCACAAGCTAGTGCTCAAAACTATATTATTGATCAAACCAGGGGTATCATGTAATATATGGTAAAATGTACCATGCTACTTTTCTAGAATCCAAAAATTCCTGATTTCTTACCCCAAAGTTCTCAGATAAGGGACTATGCACGGGTAATCAATTACCATATCAGGAAGTCAACAGATATAGACTGAAGTTGATAAAGCAACAGCTGCATAAGCATGTTACTTAGAAATATCACCAAAATAGAGTTGTGTTTCACTACCTCGGAGTGGGACAAGTGACTGTGGTTCTTCAATAAAGATATTCCCGTATCATTTTAAGTTACAAACATGATTACTTTGCTAAAAATAAAAGTTAGTTATAACAAAAAAGGAAAGCAGGTCTCATCACCAAATTCCTAAAATTCTTCCTAATATAACAGAGAAATTCTAGACTTCTTAAGATGGTTTTGTGGAACCTGGCCTCCACTTACCTCTCTGCCATCATTTTGTATCACTCTCCCTCCCTCTGCTCTCAATGACTTTCAGTCATTTCCTAGAACCCCTAAGATCTTTACCAGCTAAGCACTTTTGAGTTTGCTGTACCTCTTCTGGAACATTCTTCCCTAGCTCTTTGCATAGCTAGCTCCTTCTCATCCTTCTGGTGTCATCTCCCCCAAAAAGAGCTTTCTTAACCATTCAAGTAAGTCCCCAGTTATGCTTTATCTCATCATCCTGGATTTGAAAACATAAACCTTTTTAAACTAAAGAACAAAACTAAAAACAAGTCCCTTCTGACAACCAACACTCCACCACCACTGCCACCTAAAGAACAGGCTGCCCTTTCAGATAGTCTCAGAGTACCAGATGCCTTTCCTCATAGCCTGCACTACACCACATCTACTTCCCAGTGGTTCCCTGCCTGGCCTGTGCCTTGCCCCGAGGGATGTGAGATTTGAGAGAAGGAACTAATTTGCTCACTATTCTCCCTCAGCCTCTAATAGAAAACTGATTGGCATATAGAAGACAAATATTTGTTGAATTAATGAACAAAACCAATAACCAAATATACATGAAGTACTTTTGCAAATCAAGAATAAAAACCCATCAGAAAACCATAAAAATGTATATAAATGGCCAATAAGCATAAAAGTTGTTCAATCTTGCAAATAAAATATAATCTAAAACTTTGTAGATTTTTTGCCAATCAGATTGGCAAAGATTTTTAAAAATAATCATGCCCAGTATTTGTTTAATCACTTGCTCATTCACACTGTGTGTGTTCTTTCATCGATTTGAGCTATGCCAACTCAGCACTGGTGAAGGTATGAGGAATATCATACTCTTGTGGAAAAGTAGCTAGTGTTTAATTTTTCAGGAAAACCACCTGAAAATAAGTAGCAAAATCTTTAAAATAGCCTCACACTCTAACCCACTAATCCTTTCTTTTGCATTGTATTACTATCTAAGGAAACAGAATAAGTGAATGAGACATGAGTAATTAACAGAATTGTTAGTAATAAAAAATATTGGCAGGGTATGGTGACTGACTCCTATAATTCTAGCACTCCAGGAGCCCAAGGCGGGAGGATCACTTGAGCTCAGGAATTCAAGACCAGGCTGAACAAGAACGAGACCTCTGTCTCTACTAAAAATAGAAAAAATTAGCTGGGCATGGTGGTGTGTGCCTGTAATCCCAGCTACTAGGGAGGCTGAGGCAGGAGGATGGCTCGAGCCTAGGAGTTTGAGGTTGCTGTGAGCCAAGCTGATGCCACAGCACTCTAGCCCAGGCAACAGAGCGAGACTGTCTCAAAAATAATAATAATAAATATTGAGGAATAATTTATATTTTCATCAGTAAAGGACTGGTTAAAATACATTGTGTTTAATATAATATTTGGCCATTAAAATTAAAGATGTATATATTAAACATATAAAGATGACTAACAATGATGACTTTCATAAACTAAAACTAGTTACAAGAGTATTTATTTTAAAGTCAATCACCACTTTTAAAAAAATATACAGTCAAATATTTGCACATATACTTTTTGTTTTTTGGAGACAGGGTCTTATTCTATTGTCCTGGCTAGAGTGCAGAGGTGTCATCATTTAACTCAATACAACCTCAAACTCCTGGGCTCAAATCATCCTCCCGCCTCAAAAGTCCCAAGTAGCTGGGACGACAGCCATATGCCACCATGCTCGGCTAATTTTCTATTTTTGTAGAAATAGGGTCTCACTATGTTGCATAGGCTACTTGCATTCCTGGCCTCAAGTGATCTTCCCACCTGGGCCTCCCAAACTGCTAGGATTACAGGCATAAGCCACTGCACCCAGCCTGCACACATACCTTTCTTAAATGTAAAAACATTAGTCATGCACCACATAATGACATTTCAGTCAATGATGAACCACATATATGACAGTGGTTCCATAAGATTATATCATGCTCTTTTTACTGTACCTTAGTTCTACATTTAGATATGTTTAGACACACAAATACTTACCATTGTATTACAATTGCCTATAGTATTCAGTATAGTACATGCTATATAGTTTGTAGCCTAGGAGCACTAAGGTATACCATCTAGGCACTCTATAAAGTTCACACAATGACAAAAATCACCTGATGACACATTTCTCACAACATATCCCCATTATTAAGTGATGCATAATGATATACACTAAAAAGTTAATAATGATTTTCTCTGTGTCAGTATTACAGAAAATTTTAAACTTTTTTATGTACTTTTTGCAATTGTCAAAAATTTTAAATCATGACCAGTAAGTACATCATGACCATCAGGACAAAGCAAGCAATTTCCAGCTTAAATTAAAATTTTAAAAGGCAGTTCAAGCTTTTTGGTCTCTGTCTAGCCCTCACACACACACCCAGACAGAGTTAGAAACAGCTCCGCAGGGCCAGGGTCACATGTCATTGGTACCCCTGGAGGTGTACATAAGGACTGCTCAGTGTTTCCCATTCGCCCTTTAAAAAGTTCTATGACAGTGTTTGCCACACTATAGTGTAATTCCTTATGTACACGCCATCTCCTCAACAAAGACTGAGAAGCCCCTGATGATCCACTTACTGTTAAATGCACAGACCTATACAGTGCCCCCATATACCCTTTAAATAAAAACAGCCACTACAAAATGTGTCTGTTTCAAAAATACAGATTTGTCAATGGTATATTTTCATAAGGCTGGGTATCAGATAGGAACAGGAGATGATGATACTAGGATGTTCAGATTTACCATGGTAAATGAGTTTTGTTTAACAAAAAAGCTTGCCTTCTGAGAGTACATTGGTTGCGTAAGTAGTAGAGAAAGAGTGTTATAAAAATGAGAACTCTAACATAAATAAAAAGTAGCATTTACAAAGAGTATAGTAGTTTCACTGAAACATTTCTATAGTTTCCTAAAATTTGACATCTGTATTAAATACTAGGTTCCTGGAAATAATACCACAATCATAAGTATATTCTCCAAACTTAATACTGGTATCCATGAATGTAGTGATATAATACAAGTACTAGGAAAGATACACATTCTTATACACAGCTTGATGACTGTGTATACACACATAAGCACATGCAAATATACATTCTCCTACTTCCAGGTTAATGTAACCTACCTGATTCACAAGTTCAGGAATGCCCAAAGCTCTGTCAATTTCTTCCAGGCCTGTGGCATCTGTGTTGCTCAGAAGAGTGTGCAGCTGGTCCAATAATGCTCTTTCATCACTCTGGCCTTCCAGGTTAGAAGGTGGCCCAACAAGATCATCCAGGGAATTCCTAAGAATGGGCCTAGAAAGAGACTTGAAATCAATTTCAATGGTGCTTTCTCTCTTTTAAAAAAACGATAATAGGCCGGGCGTGGTGGCTCACGCCTATAATCCTAGCACTCTGGGAGGCCAAGGCGGGCGGATTGTTTGAGCTCTGGAGTTGGAGACCAGCCTGAGCAAGAGCGAGACCCCGTCTCTACTAAAAATAGAAAGAAATGATCTGGACAGCTAAAAATATATATATATAAAAAAAAAAAAAATTAGCCGGGCATGGTGGCGCATGCCTGTAGTCCCAGCTACTCGGGAGGCTGAGGCAGAAGGATTGCTTGGGCCCAGGAGTTTGAGGTTGCTGTGAGCTAGGCTGATGCCACAGCACTCTACTCAGGGCAACGGAGTGAAACTCTGTCTCAAAAAAAAAAAAAAAAAACGATAATAGATCACAGAACTATGAACAGTATTTTTAAAGAACCATAATGCACATACAAGTACAAATAATAAACTGAGTAGTAGAAAAGTATGAATGGCATCAATTTATATTTAAGGTACACAATTTTAAAGCTTCACCAGGTCAGTTTAGACCATCACATATAGCTGACACCCCCAATCCCACCACCAAAATATAACTGTCAAATCTCAGGCATTTGGGGGATAGCAGAGATTTGGGGAGGAGGGATGGAAAGGATGGGAGAGGGTATTCTTTTCAAGACAAGAATGTGCATGAGTAGTAGTTATATTACTTAAAAATTGGGGAAATCAAAAGAAAAGGAGAAAGGATAGAAATGTTGAGCTCATGATTTGAGTCTTGAGAAATGCCAAAATCACTGTTTGGTTTACTTGGCCCACAGAGCTCACATTGGCAAGTGTAATATAATGCAAACCCCACACACACCCACAGCAAGTTGCCACAATTCTTCAACACATAAAATGGCATGAAGTTAGACATTTATCCTGCATCAGAAAAGTTCTGTGAACTTGAAACTGTTCTCTACTGAGTAGAGACACATTCAAGTTAATAACTCATGTAGTTACATAGCTGTCTATTCAATAGACTGGTTTATTTTTTTCTTTGCATAATTTATTGTAGAATTTGGGTTAGATTTGACAATGACAGTGGCCTCTTGCATGCAAATAAGTTACTAAGCTAAATAAAAATGAAATACAGACTTAATCCACAAATTTTTCTTTTACAAAAATTTTTAAAGGTGCTATAGTTCACTTCCACCATCATCACTGAAATGTTTTAAATAACTTTAGAAAAGAATTATCCAAACCTTTAAAATGAATTTTCTGGGAAACTGAGGCTTACCCTCTGACCAACATGTATAAAACCATCGAAACACATACTTATCTTGTCAAACTGGTGCTAATCTATCCCCCCTTGTCATGAAATTAACATTACAAAAACCAATCATCTCACAGACAGGCTCTCAGAGATTTGACCACTGACTGGTCCTGACAGCTGAACAATAGAGTTCTATCTCCGCCCTCTCCTGTGAATACCACTGCTTGCTGCCTCAGCCTCATTTTTACACACCATTATCCAAGAAATAACCAGATGGTAACCAAGTAACTCAATCATAGGGAATTTTTCTCATTCTCTTTCAGAGTTTGTTCCTGTGCTCTGACTCTTTTCTAGATAACCCAAAGCTAAGATTTTCTACAGAGTCACAAGATACAGCCCCACCTATTTTGAGTCCCGTGAGGACCTTGTTCCATAGACAACATGCCATCTGGCCAGGAACCTGGTTGGTTAGATGCTGCTGCTTGGCCATAGGGACTGACCCCCATTCCCATGGGAATCTCACCATGCCCTGAGGGAGCAAAAAGAAAACAAATTTTCAAATAAGCCAATAGCAAAAAGTTACTCTGAAACATATATTTTCATTTTTTATGAAGGGGACACTTACTCATTTGAAGCAGCTGCTGCTGCTGCTGCTGCTGCTGCTGCTGCTGCTGCTGCAACATTGGTCTTGTACCTGGTATGCTATTAGACCGAAGAGGCAAGGTAGGCATAGAGCCACCCATTGCAGGTCTGGGTAAAGAAGCATTATAATCTCCTCCTGGTCTTCCCATGGAGTTTGAATTCATAGGTTCCATTCTGCTGGCCTTCGAGTTTGGTAAGCCCCAGTCTTCTGTGGAAGGAGTCTGATTTAAAGTCACATTTCTATTTGGTCCACCTAAAACAGGTAGAAATGATAAGGCCTTTTCCATATTATAATGAAATCCTTCTTATATAGGTACAGCCATTATACATAACATTAGCCGAGACAGAAGAGCACTTTGTCAACATAAGAATAGGGCTGACCAACTGTGGAGACCTTTCGAAAGGCCCCTATTACCACAGACAGATTCATTACGGGTTAGAAAATATCTTAGACCAAAAAACTCTAGTTTACAGACAGGGGCAGGGCTGAGTGTGTAGATGACCGGTCTGTTCCTGGGTCCCGTCACCCGTGATACAGCAGCACTGCTATAGCAGAACCACAGTCTGTGTCCAGCGGCCTCACAGACAAGACCACCCTCAATTGCTGCTCCAATGTGGACCCCAGCACCAAAGACTTTCTATTGCAGCAGACCATGCGGCAAATTAAGGATCCTTCGTCACTGGATTTTTATACTCAAGTTCTTGGAATAACACTACTCCGAAAATTAGATTTTCCTACTATGAAATTTTCACTCTATTTCTTGGCTTATGAGGATAAAAATGACATCCCCAAAGATAAAGAAGAAAAAGTAGTATAGGTATTCTCCAGAAAAGCTACACTTGAGATGACATACAATTGGGACACTGAAGATAATGAGACCCAGAGTTACCACAGTGGCAACTCAGACCCTCGAGGATTTGGTCACATTGCAATTGCTGTTCCTGACGTACACAGTGCTTATAAAAGATCTAAAGAACAGGGAGTCAAATTTGTAAAGAAAACTGATGATGGAAAAATGAAAGTCCTGGCATTTATTCAAGATCCTGATGGCTACTGGATTGAAATTTTGAATCCTAACAAAATGGCAACTATTATCTAATGCTGTGAGAATGCTCCTTTGAGATTTCTGTGAAGACAGATTAAAAAAGAAAACAATGTGATTCAAGACATTCAGAGAGCAGAAGCATCTAGGACTGATGGATCACTGTTGCAATTCAAATTATTCCTAAATCCATTTCCCTTTCCTATTTCACCTGGGGTTTTTTCACCTAACTGTTCAGTCATTCTGGTTTTAAAGTAATATTTTATCTTATGTCCTTCAAAATAGTTGTGTAACTTTACTTTTTAGTTAATAACTAGAACAATTCCCTTCAGAGGCTGTATTTATTTGCCTTCTTCTATCTCCTAAATAATACTTCTCTTCAAGTAAAAAAGAAAAAAAGAGTTTACATAAGGAAGGATAAAATAAATGAAGGATACTCATGGAAGAAATATTATATTAATGTTATTCAAGAACTTCTTACTTACTCCCAATTACTTAAACGGCTTTAAGTATTTTAAATTTGCTTTTCCCAAAAGAAATTATCATACATACTAATTAGAAATAACATACCCATATTGGAGCCATAATTTTCCTGACTTTCCATCATTCTTGGATTCCCACCCAACATGGGTTGCTTTGGTAACACGGGGAAAGCACTAATATTCTTTACTGGAGGACTGGAGCCAACAGAAACAGGGCTATCTAGAGACACTGCTCGGTTATATGGAGGACGAATGGACTGCACAGACTGTGGACTTCTCAAACCTGCTGAAAACACAGAAGCATAATACATAAATATCTCCTGATGATTCAACACATAATCAGGTACAAGACATAAACACCACCCCTCCCCACCCAAGAATGTCTTTTTCTTTACAAAATAAACACTAAGCCAAAAAAAAAAAAAAAAAAGCCTCACATTCCAAATAAAGTAGAAGCAACAATCTCAGTATTGGCTGAAGTATTAGGAACTCTTCACTCTTCTGTAGCCTGATATGGTCATTAATATTCTGCTTCACTTAATACTGAAAATTTTACCAGTGTTTCAAACTTCTGGAGGTTCTTCCATATGTATACATATTAAGTATATTTATTATAACTTTATAATAAATATAACAGGTAAGTTGCTTTCTAATCAAATAAGAAATAAAATGTAAAATTTCCTCCTAACCTTTTTTTTCTTTTTCCAATCTACTTGATTTATCTGACTATCTACTTCAGTTTAGGAAACAGTGCCACTGTAAGTTAATAACCACCATTTTGGATAATTGTGAATTACTCCTTCTCAATTGATACATACAACATACTCTTGTAAAATTGATGAATGAGTAAACGCACAGCAAAAAGACAGAGGTTAGATAAGAACCAGCAAACACCAAAGAAGAAAACTCTCATGATTAACTGAGGAGATTACATAAGCACCAAAGAACAGGTTTTAGTCTATAGCTTTGTTTGCTTGTTAATCCAGTTCTTTGCGGCTGAGAAAATATATACCCTAGTACTTACTACTCATCTGGAATAATCAAAGATGAACATTTGCCTATAAGTGCCACGATTGCTGGCATATTAGTTACAACAGGGAAATTTTTAAATAATTCTTAAGAAACAGGAAAATGTCCAAGAAGTTTTTTAAAACACATACATTATAAATTAGTATAGGAAAGTGAGAGGCAGAGTATACATTCTGAAGTTGCAAAAGCTACACGTATCCGGTCTTAGGGTAAGAGTGCATACCAGTGTGAAGAAAAGCTTCAAAGGCAGCAAGAACAAAACCTAGTTCTTTCTTACCCAGCGAATTACCTCCTTGAAACATCTGTTGCTTGGTCCCCAGATGACTACCATTTGTGGATATGGAATTATTGTAAAAGTCAGAACTCGTCAGATCACCAAGAATAGCATCTAGATTATCCAAGTCTCCAGATCCCTAAAAATAAAATTTTAAAACTTAACCTGTGTACATAATTAGATAAGTATAAGCATATTCATCAGAAGAAAATATATGAAATGGATAATAATAAAATACAATAATTACCTGAAATGACAATGCCCAACTTAAAGGCTGGTTTATTATGACTCCCACCCCTAATCTTCCTCCTTAAAAGTAAGAACAGTTTAAACTACTGAGAATAAATCACCAGATTTAGTCCTTTCAAAGGGGCATTTTTTTTCTAATTTACACTAGACATTTAATTCTCAAACCATAGGATATTGTTGAGCTAACATCAGTCACTAGCAATGCACTGATCATTAGCTGACAGAGATGTCTACATATATGCACGCATACCTTTTGAAAACAAGTGTGATTAATAATATAAGGGACAAGATATTCATGGGCATGCTCTAAAAAAGGGCTTTTGGGACAGGGCACAGTGACTCACACCTGTAATCCTAGCACTCTGGGAGGCCAAGGCAGGAGGATCACTTGAGCTCAGGAGTTCAAGACCAGCCTGAGCAAGAGCAAGACCCCGTCTCTACTAAAAATGGAAAAAATTAGCCAGGTGTGGTGGCATGTGCCCTTAAGTCCCAATTACTTTGGGAGGCTGAGGCAGAAAGATCACTTGAGCCCAGGAGTTTAAGTTGCAGTGAATTCATGAACACACCACTGCACCCTAGCTGGGGAGACTGGGCAAGCCTCTCTCTCAAAAATAAAAAGCAGGGGTGGGAGCTTTGGTCAAAAAATTTTGCCAGGCCAGGCGCAGTGGCTGATGCCTATAATCCTAGCACTCTGGGAGGCCGAGACAGGAGGATTGCTTGAGCTTAGGAGTTTGAGAACACCCTGAGCAAGAGCAAGAGCAAGACCCTGTCTCTACTAAAAATAGAAAAATTAGCCGGTGTCATGGCATATGCCTATAGTCCCAGCTGCTTGAGAGGCTGAGGCAGGAGGATCGCTTGTGTCCGGGAGTTTGAGCATGCAGTTAGTTATGATGACACCACTGTACTCTACCCAGGGCAACAGAGTGAAACTCTGTCTCAAAAAAAAAAAAAAAAAAAATTGCCAAATACTAGGTTAAACAAAGTTAAGCCCATATTCTATCATAACTTTAAGACTTCTCCAAGCTTTTCATTTGCTCAGTTGCATATTAACATCTCTTAGAATAGTGTTTCTCAAGCAGAGTGTGGGAAACACTTATATACGATGTCATCTTGTACATGATACTTGATTTTTTTGGTAAAAATCAAAATTATGTTGCTTAATACAAGTGTTTTTCCTGATTACTTCTACCATATCCTTAACGACCCAATCTACTTATTCCAACAATAAACACCTCCATGAACAAAATTTCACATTGTTACTAAAGAGTTGCAGTCACAATTTAAAACATACACATCTGATATTTCTAAACTGCATCGTAATATACTTTACTAATACCCAAAAGAATAAGAAAACAAAAGCTCAAGACTTAAAACTTTCATTAAATAAGCCTAAAATGAAGGACAAGAATTTGTGTATCAAAAGAAAATCAAAAGAATTTGCATATAACACATCATCTAACACAGAAACAAAATGATGAAACACAATGACTACACTGGAATATACAGAAAACAAATTACCTCTTCACTTGTTTCTGTCTTAATTTTAGGGTCTTTCTCTTGACTTGAGCTGGGAACGGTGGAGCTGCTACACTGACTCCTTTTACTATCCATTCCTTCCACTTGGGGCTGTAGTTCTTTAGAAAGTGTATCACTAGGATCATCCCTGTCCAGTAGATATCTAAGAAGTGCATTATTCTCCTTCTTCTTAGGACTTAGCTGCTCCTGCTTGACATTTCCTTCCCCACAGGAAGTTGTACTGCTAGTATCTTTCCCAGTGGCTTCTGCAGTAATCTTGGCTACTTCAGCTGGCGAATTCCCATTCTGCAGCAACTTGTGCAAAATCCGGTGCTTCTCCTGCAACAGTGACCCATGCACGTTGGATGTGGAGGACACTCCTCCAGATGTCGACGAGGAGACTCCAGAGGGACTGGTGACACTAATGGAAGAGTCTTTACAACTTGAATCCAGTGGGGAATTGGTCAAGGAGGAATGACCCCGGTCATCAGAAGAACAAGTAAGTAACTGTAGTAATTTTTTATGACCTTTGCTTTCCAAAGGACCCCTTTGATTCTCCGACCCTTCAACACTACTGTCTTTACTTTCTTTGTCACTGAGGTGATCTCTGCTATTTGACTGACACATTGAACTCTCCACTGGATTTTGGTCACAATACAAGCCTAGGGGACTCTTAGAATCCTGACTGCTTACTTTACTTGGTTGGGTTATATTCATATTGGGAGAGTTATCCAATTTGGGGCCTGGTGATGACAGAGTAGATAAAAGAGAAGTCCCCACGCCCTCACTGATGGCTTGCAGAGCACTGAGAGAGCTGCTGGAATAGTTGTGGCTCCCAGTATTACCAGAAGATCCCATGGGAGAGTGCACACCTAGATTTGGAAAAAAGTTAGGAAGAGAATTAGACTACCAGACATCATAACAAAACAACACTAAATTCTCCAAAGTTTCTATTATAAAACGAATTAGCTTCAAAAGAATTACAGCAGTATGGAAAGAAAAGAATTACTTGAAAAAAAAGAAAAGGAAATGCCAATATAAATACCTGCAACAGGAGAAAACTGATGTGAAGCCATCTTTGGACTCCCTCGATTACGAGGAGAAATCATGATATTCTGCTGGTTGGAGCCAAGACCAGGACTCCCATGTGGGGGACTACTCATGCTGAGCCCATAGCTGTTGTTCTGGTAGGAAGATGGTGACTGCATGCCTGGCCCAGGAGTCAGTGAAGCTATGTTACTGGAGCCCCCATACCTAGTTCCACTCATCTGCCCTGTGGCGCTGGGATCTGCCATGCCATAGGCCCTGTTGCTTAGCATCTGTAAGCCTTGGTTTGGCGACATGCTCATGCCACCTACTGAATTACTGCATCCAGCTGCAGGAGGTCTAATGCCTTGTCCAACAGGATTTGGGTTTGGTCTATACCCATTTTGTTCTCTGCAAAAAAAACAAAACATGAAACTTTTACTTGAAAATTACAGGCATGCATTAAAGCCCTGAATCACAGATTTAAAAAAAGAAAAAAAAGATAATTACCTAGGAACTTAACTTCTTAGGTGCCATTCCAATACCTACTGATAATTCCAATCTAGATATTGATCAATTATTAACCTAACAACATTTTTTTTTAATAAGCCACAGAAACTAAATGAGTAATACCACCATGGTAGAGTGAGGGACCAACAGCTATGCTAAATGGAATCCTAGCCGAACTTTACTAGAGCTGCCACATATCTAGGGATTAACCTGGAGGTACCTACAAATTACTCAGAATAGTTAATGGGTGAATATCCTTCATGAGTTTCCTATTTACCATTATCAACATCAATAGTAACTATGTTTTTTTTGTTTTTGAAAAAGAGATAGGGTCTAGCTCTGTCACCTGGGCTGGAGTACAGCAGTATGATCATAGCTCACTGTAGCCTCGAACTCCTGGGCTCAAACTAGCCTCCTGCCTCCACCTCTCGAGTAGCTGGGACTACAGGTGTGCACCACTATTCCTGGCTAATTTTTTTATTTTTTTTTTTAGCTATGTTTGGCTATGTTTCCCAGGCTAGTCTCAAACTCCTGGCCTCAAGCGATCCTCCCACCTCAACCTCCCAAATTGCTGGAATTACAGGTGTGAACCAATGTACCCAGCCACCATCCTTTGAAGTATACCTTCACATTTTAAATTCGGTCCCTACAGCTATACATCATTAGAAATAAAAGGTAACAGAGATAATCATATTTTATATGCCCTTTTACCCACTAGCCCTCCCATCTCCCAGCTTTCCCATAAAGTAATTATTTAAGAAATATTCACTTCCATATAAAAATAAAATCTTAAAGAAAATACATCAGAATCTAGCCATCTACCTCCCTGTTTTTCTTCATTACATTTCTCCTCCCCTCTTTTCTTTTTTTTTTTTTTTTTTTTGAGACAGAGTCTCGCTTTGTTGCCCAGGCTAGAGTGAGTGCCGTGGCGTCAGCCTAGCTCACAGCAACCTCAAACTCCTGGGCTCAAGCGATCCTACTGCCTCAGCCTCCCGAGTAGCTGGGACTACAGGCATGTGCCACCATGCCCGGCTAATTTTTTCTATATATATTTTTAGTTGG
>CM052436.1:198377062-198388249 GCA_028533085.1 Varecia variegata | reverse complement strand
CAACTCCTGAGCTCAAACAATCCGCCCGCCTCGGCCTCCCAAGTGCTAGGATTACAGGCGTGAGCCACCGCGCCCGGCTCTCCTCCCCTCTTTTCAAGGGCCTTATTTATGTAACCATTTTTTTTTCATTTTTCCCTTTTTTATTTTAACAATAAAGCATTTTGAGAACACTGTTACATTTAATATGAGACTATACAGTAATCTATCATTACCTCTGAAGAAAGTGAGTTGAGACAAAGCCATGACGATCATTTGTTACGGGATTTCGGAAGAGTTTGCTTTTTGTTTGTGCGGTCACTATAGTTCCATCAGCCAACGAGAATCGATACAATGGGGTTTCTGCATGGCCATGGATATAAGCTGTTGAGGAAAATATCCCATTACTAGTAACTACAACCAGCAAAACAAATACATATAGCGAAGGAGAGGAAAGAAATACACTTCAAGTACAACTTTTTAATAAAGACTAGACCTGCACCAAAATTATAAACAGGCTAAAATAAGAATGCTCAGGAATTATTCTACTATCCCACACCAACAAAACAACCATAGTCGTGTGTATAGTTTGTGCTTTATAGCTGTAGTCCCCAACTCCTGGGCTACAGACTGGTACTGGTCCGTGGCCTGTTAGGAACTGGGCCGCACAGCAGAAGGTGAGCAGCGAGCAAAGCTTCATCTGTATTTACAGCCTCTCCCCATCACTCGCATCACTGCCTGAGCTCTGCCTCCTGTTAGATCAGTGGAGACATTAGATTCTCATAGGAACTCAGACTCTACTGTAAACAGCACATGCGAGGGATCTAGGTTGCAAACTCCGTATGACAATCTAATGCCTGATGATCTGAGGTGGTGATGCTAGCACTGCGGAGTGGCTGCAAATACAGATTATCATTAGCAGAGAGGTTTGACTGCACAATAAATGTAATGCACTTGAATCATCCCGAATCCACCCCCTGGCCCCCTCCACTGTCCACTAGTCTGTGGAAAAACTGTCTTCCATGAAACCAGTCCCTGGTGCCAAAAAGATTGGGGACCAGTGCTTTATAGCATATCAAACACGATCACAAACAAGATCAAGAATCAACCCCAAAGCCAGGCACAGTGGTACATGCCTGTAGTTCCAGCTCCATGGGAGACTAAGGGGGTAGGATTGCTTAAGCCCAGGAATTTGAGTCCAGCCTGGGCAACACAGCAAGACCCCCATCTCTAAAAAATTAAAAAATAAAAAAGATACAAAATTCTTTACCTTCTTGATAGTGACGTTTCTGGGACCATGACTGCCCATCATTAAGACTAAAAAATCTTTGAATACACCTTCGGATTATATCTTCAAAGCCAGGTCTCATGGATGATCTCAGTGAATTTGTATCTATATTGACAACCTTTCCTATTAAACAGAAAATAAAATAAAAATTTAAAACTAGCCCACAACTATTTATTGGCTGCCTACACATGGCTTAGCACTGAAAAATAAAATAAATGATACTAAATCTTTGCTCCACCTTCTCTAATCCAAATTTCTACTATATCCAGAACTTTTCTCCTTAAGGACACAGTGCTGGCAGGATTCTCTGACATTTACAAGTTCTGCTGTGGGGTATAATAACATATTTGGTCTTTGTCCAGGTTCCTGGCACAGAGTTCCCACCTAAAACCCTCAGACATTCCTGAGTAAAAAAGTATCTTAGTTATTCACAAACAGTCCCTTTCCTTTGTGAAAACACCTGTGTTTATGCTAATGAGGTTACTCAGGGTGGAGCTCCTAGGTCATGTCAGGATGGGGCTGGTCACCACAAAGACCAAGTGATTAAAGGATTAGAACTTTCAGCCCTACCCCCTGATGGGGGGAGGGGGGCAGCGCGCCTGGAGATTAAACTCTATAAAAACTCTTGAACAAGAGCTTTGATGAGCTTCCAAGTTGGTGAACACACTGGGGTGCTATGAGGGCTGCAAGCCCAGAGAGGGCACAGAAATTCCAAGCCCCATTCCCACCCGCCAATACCTTGCCCTATACACCTTCCACCTGGCTATTCCCAAGTTGTATCTTCCATAATAAACCAGTAAACATGAGTAAAGTGATTTCTTGAGTCATTCCAGCAAATCATCAAACCTAAAGAGGGTCATGCCTGATTTATAGTCAAGTCAATGAGAAGCACAGAAGGCCCAGACTTGCAATTGGCATCTCAAGTGCAGGCAATCTTATGGGATTGAGCCCTTAAACTTGTAGGACCTGATGCTAACTCCAGATAGACAGTATCAGAACTGAAATTGTAGGGCATCCAGCTGATGTGAGAGAACTGTTCAGTATAGAAAAAAATCCACACATCTGGTGTCAGAAGTGGTATGTGAGTATAGAGAAACAGTGGTTTCCCAGATGCAGTACAGAATACAACTGTATCACACAACTCATTTTACTTTCTGAACATACAGAATATAACATGCCCAGATAACCTTAAGCTCATTTCTATTTAAAGGAAAAAAAAATAAAATATAGGAGTAAAACTGTTCATCTGAAGATATTCTGTCCCTACAATTATAAAGCAAGAAAAAATACTTGCCTAAACAGCTAACAGTGATAATTTTTTGCATCCGAGAGGTGATCACATTTTTGTACACTTAAAATCTAAACTAGGAGGGTTAACCAAATACTCATTTCCATAATTCTGGAAGTTTCTGACTACTTTTGCTTAATATTAAATAAGCTAAAGGCCAGGCATGGTGGCTCACACCTGTAATCCCAACACTTTGGGAGGTTGAGGTGGGAGGATCACTTGAGGCCAAGGGTTCTAGATCAGCCTGAGCAACATAACAAGACCCCGTCTCTACAAAAAGTTTAAAAAATTAGCCAGGTGTGGTAGTGGGCACCCTGTAATCCCAACTACTTGGGAGGCAAAGGTGGGAGGATCACTCAAGCCTGAGTTTGAGGTTGCAGTGAGCTATGGTGACGGCTCCTGCACTCTAACCTAGGCAACAGAGCAAGACTCTGTTTCCAAAAAAAAAAAAACAACAGACATTGGAGACACCAAATATACATACTCCAAAATGCTACAAAGTTAAAGAAGGTTGCATGAATGCATGAAGGTAAGTGCTCCTTAAAAACTGGTTAGGTCTTTTCACTCTGAGCAGCACCAGGGTGGCTGGCAAGCACAAGTGCCTCATAAAAAGTGGCAGAAAGGGAGCTAGGAAGAAAGTGGTTAATCCATTTTCTAAAAAAGATTGGTATGACGTGAAGGTATTAGCTATGTTCAACTGAAAACATACTGGTCAAAAGAGCTCAAATAACCAAAATTGCATCTGATAGCCTCAAGAACTGTTTTTGAAGTGAACCCTGCTAATCTGTAGAATGATAACGTTGCATTTAGAAAATTCAAATTATTTATTGAGGATGTCCGGGGCAAAAACTGTGTGACCAACTTCCATGGCATGGAATTTGCCTGGAACAAAATGTGCTCCAAGGTGAAAAATGGCAGACTATGAAGCTCATGTTGACATCAAAACTACCAATAGTTATCTGTTTTGTCTGTTCTGTGTAGATTTTACTAAAAAGTGCAATACTCCAATCCAGGCAACCTCTTATGCTCGGCACCAACAGGTCTGCTAAATCCCAAAGACAGAAATCAGGACCCCAAGAGGTACAGACAAATGACTTGAAAGAAATGTCAATAAACTCATTCGAGACAGATTGGGAAAGACATTTTAAAAAGAAAGCTTGTTGATCTATTTATCCTCTCCATGATATGTTCATTATAAAAGTAAAAATACTGAGGAAAATCAAGTTTGAATTGGGAAAACTCATGGAGCTTCACATTGAAAAGTCGTTCTAGAAAAGCTACTGGGGATGAAAAAGGCACTAATGTTGAATGAGCTGATGGAGATAAGCCACCAGGCCAAAAATCTGTTTAAATTCAGACTTTTAATAGTGACAAAAAATCTTATTAGTAAATTTAAAAAATGACTGTGGAAGGGACAAATGCATGCCAGAAAGAGTAAACACCTGTGTACCGGTGCCCAGAATAGGGAAGATCTGTCCTCAACTGCCTCTCCTGAGCTTAGCCCTCAGCCACATGACAAACACAAAACAGATATTCAGAAAAAGTATGTTGAATGAAACATATCAAGGACAGAGGATAAAATCTCTCCAGACACTAAGAAAGGATTGAGTGCAACAAACCTCCTATAAAATAATGGATAGCAAGTGGAAGGCACCAACTGTAACGATGGTAAGCCAAATCTCAGTCTTAAGTGATGTTAACCAGACAAAAGCATTTGATTTTTCTTGCTTGGTAATTTCTAACTTTTATAATAAACATGTATTGCTTTTATTAATATAATAAGGGAAAACACTAAAGACATAATTTTTAAAGATGCTACTTGCTAAACTGCTTAAAGATGTTTTATTTTGTATTTTCAGTAACCAATGTTACTGTTATTTAGGAGAAAATTAAAACTGCCAAATCTTAACAGGTATAGAGAAAGACATACTCCAAAAGGATCACATAACACATAAAAATTGCTGTCACCGTGTTTATCGGAAAGTGAATAAATATAGAGAAAACTTTCTAGTATAAAGTAGTATCTATCAGTGTAAACAGATTGTATTTTGAATTGTCAAATAGCTTTTCGCTAATTTTTTTTCATCTGTGAAAATTAATCTCAGCTTCAAAACAGGTGACTGAACCTGGCATAAAATGGTTGAATGTGAAAATAGCTAATTTTCACAATAAGATATTATAGATGTATGTGTATGTTATATATACATATTATATATATCATATATATACATACCTATTTACAGCTATATAGCTATATTTTATGTTTATTTATCCATTTATCCATTCTTATCAAATCACTTATTGAGGGTACACATTGTGAGTAAAAATTCTAGTGCTATACAAAGCAAGAGCACAAATTTTTTTCAGTAGAGACAGGGTCTCGCTTGCCCAGGCTGGTTTCAAACTCCTGGTCTCAAGGGATCCTCCTGTCTCGGCCTCCCAAACTGCTGGGATTACAGGCATGAGCCACCATGCCCGGCCAGTACAGGCTTTTTAAAATTAGATGCAAATTCTCTTATTAGCCATGATCTTGGACAATAACCCAACTTCTGTTTCCTCATCTCTGAGATAGAGCATATATGACAAACCCTTGACATCACCATTTACGGTTAGATGACCACAAATGTAACCCTGAAGGTAAATATAAATAATATTGCCACCACATTTAATTTCATCGATGTGCCTTATCAATTGCAATGTCTTGAACTCCTTATTCCCATGGTCAAAAAATGACAGACCAAGATTGAAACTCACACTGGTGTCAAGAATTACTCCCAGTGATTCTCACTGACTTAACTGTATTTTTGAAAACGTGTTTCTTTATGAAAAATGGATTTGAAGTTAGAAATAAATTATAAATTCTGATGCAAAATGCTATTTGGAGAGAAAGCTAGGTGACTCTACATTTATTTTTTAATTTATTTAGGGAATTTTAAGTGCCAAACATACCCAACTCAAATTGCCAGAGGTTTTAGTGAAATTCTTTTACAGCTATGAGAATTAATACGTGTGAAGTATTCACTGCAGTAGGTGTAGGCATTTACGTGATAGCACAGACTGTGGAAACAGTTAACTCTTATAAAAATTTCCAAAATGAAAAAACACACAGTTTTTACCTGAAAGATCGTGTCTAGTAATAAAGCTCTCAGGATTTGATGGAAATGCTCTTTCACCTGTAGTAATGCGGCGTGCCACACAGATCATACAGGATTGCAAATCTACGATAAAAATTTAATCACATAAGAATTATACTTAACTTTTGGATATGTCTGTTCAGTAGGTGAGCAAGGACATAGAATTCTTGTAAGAAGAGTTACAACAATGGAAGTTCAGCTGCTATTGGTTTAATAAACATCACAAACACACGAATGCTCTTACCTTCCCCTTCCTCCATCATAGCTCGTGGCTGAGACAAGGCAAAGCACTGCATTGTTTCATATCTCTGGCGCATTTCAGGACTGGTGTTTATGTCTTCCAGCATATCATGTGGTGTTTTCATCAACATACGGCAATTAAACGTATGGCTTTTTTGTCTCTGGGTCTCATTTGTCCAGGAAACTCCATTAACTTTGGAAAACAAAGCTGGTCAGTCTATGACCATCATCAAGAATTCAAGCAGCATTTCCTCATTACACATGTTTTCATAGTAATGTCTATACTACCATTTCAGTGTGACAATATACAAAATATTTGAATAATTTCAACAGAAATCTTGTTGCATAGTTTGTAATTCACTGTGTATTTTGGCCCTATAAAGTGTATACCAAAGTTTGAATTCACTGAGGCCACATTTGAAAATTTTGCCTTTTTTTTTTTTTAAGCACTAAATGAGGTTTATTGAGGAGAGAAAAATAGGATTATAGAGTAAGAGCAAGATATAGGTTTATAGAGCAAGATACAGCAGCCACAGACAACAAACAGGCCCCTTGTACCAAAAAGCCTGAAAATTTTGCTATTAACCACACGCCTTCCTATACAAGTTTGATCACTTGGCTTCCTAAAAGGTGCATTCAATTTTCTAAGAAATATATTCAAGGAAAAAAGCTAACAATTTAAAAATCCACATTAAGACCCTACCTGTAGATTTCGGTAAGTTTTTAAGAAAATCCTTTCTGTCTTCTTCATGCAAGATACTGTAGACACTTGTGTTAACCAGGTCCTCCTGCTTATATTGCAGGTATTGTGTGACATTTTCTGACACAAATACAATGTTCCCATCTCGATTCACCACAAACAGGAAACCATCCAAAGCCTAAGATGGGATATATATTAATACAGACTGTTAACAGAACTGTATCCTACCCAATCCACCTGCATTCTTAAGCAGAAGCCCTAACCCTCACTCAATGTGACTGGATTTGGAGATAGGGCCTTCAAGGAAGTGTTAATAATTGAGGATAAATGAGGTCATAAGGATGTGGCTCTAATCCAAAATAACTGGTGTCCCTAAAAAGGAAGAGAAAGAGATACCAGGGATATGCACACAGAGAACAGGCCATGTGAAGACAGTGACAAGCCAAGGAGAAACCAATTCTACCAACCCCTTGATTTTGGACTGCCAGCCTCCAAAACTACAAGAAATAAATTTCTGTTGTTTAAGCCACCCAGTGTGTGGTATTTTGTTATGGTAGCCTTATCAGACTAAGACAGCAGCAGCCTTAGTAGTAAGTAGAATTTTTAAAAATTACTGTTGATTTAACAATTACTGCAAACTATAGGCCACTAATTCTATCAACATTAGTACCACTACCATAGGGCTCATAAAAAATTAAAAAAACAATTTGGGGGAGAAAAAGACAAATATGGTCAACATAAAATCTGAATTAATATCTAACCTAATTTTTTTTAAGAATTATATCTTCAGGCCGGGCACGGTGGCTCACGCCTATAATCCTAGCACTCTGGGAGGCCGAGGCGGGTGGATCGTGTGGAGCACAGGAGTTCAAGACCAGCCTGAGCAAGAGCGAGACCCCGTCTCTACTAAAAATAGAAAGAAATTAGCTGGACAACTAAAAATATATAGAAAAAATTAGCCGGGCATGGTGGCGCATGCCTGTAGTCCCAGCTACTTGGGAGGCTGAGGCAGAAGGATTGCTTGAGCCCAGGAGTTT
Organism: Varecia variegata; assembly: GCA_028533085.1. Taxonomy (NCBI): domain Eukaryota; kingdom Metazoa; phylum Chordata; class Mammalia; order Primates; family Lemuridae; genus Varecia; species Varecia variegata. The sequence goes on along the minus strand of CM052436.1, from coordinate 198,380,586 downwards.
GAGGTTGCTGTGAGCTAGGTTGACGCCATGGCACTCTAGCCCAGGCAACAGAGTGAGACTCTGTCTCCAAAAAAAAAAAAAAAGAATTATATCTTCAAAGGTACTTTTAAAAATAAGAAAATCGGTCTGGCACAGTGGCTCATGCCTGTAATCCTAGCACTTTGGAAGGCTGAGGTGCCAGGATTGCTTGAGGCCACGAGTTCAAGACCAGCCTGAGCAAGAGCAAGACTCTCCTCTCTACAAAAAAATAGAAAAATTAGCCAGGCGTGGTGGCTCATGCCTGTACTACCAGCTACTCAGGAGTCTGGGGCAGGCGGACCACTTGCACCCAAGAGTCTGACGTTGCAGTGAGCTATCATGACGACAGTGCACTCTAGCCCAGGCAACAAAGTGACACCCTATCTCAAACAAACAAACGAAGAAGAAGAAAGAGAAAGAAAATCATTCTTAGCTCTTCCCACTTTTCCATTTGATGTGAAGTCAAGCTACAGGAACTGCTAACCTTAATGAGAATTTGCAAAGAGGAATTTAAAACTCATCAACTAAAAGCAGATAGAACAAACTAACTGAAACAAAAACAAACTGGCAAGTGAACTTTATGAAGGGCTTCAGACCCTGCTTTGAAGTAAGAGAAACATTCTATAAGTGCCATAGATTAATCAGATCTATTTAAGATACCTACTTATAAATACAATGCATGTTTTTAAGCCTTAAAAATTCCTAGAGAAGGTAAAACTATAGTATGCCATATGACTGATCATGCAAAATACACAAAAAAGTCTGAGCTAAAATACACAGTCACCTCTCAGTATCTGTGCATTATTGGTTCCAGGACCTCCTGTGGATACCAAAATCCAAGGGTGTTCAAGTCCCTTATATAAAATGGTATATTTGCATATAACCTAAGCATATCCTCCCCCACATACTTTAAATGGCCTCCAGATTACTTATAATACCTAATACAATGTAAATGATATGTAAACAGTTGCTATACTCTTTTATTGTCCTATTGGTAATTTTTATTATTTCTTCCTCCCACCCCCAAATATTCTCAATCCAAGGTCAGCTGAATCTGTGGTGCAGAACCCACATATATGAAGAACTGACTGTACCTAAATATTACTACCTCTGTGAAATATTTGGTCACCTTTGTAAAATTGTAGGTTACCTTTCCTCTCCTGCTTCTTTATAGTTTTATGTTTGTGTGTGTGCCCCTTCTCAGTTTGCAACTATAATTTATTATGAGGGCAAGTCCTCCTGACTTATATTTATTGTAAATTTAAGAACATTTTAGGCGGGGCTTGGTGCCTCATGCCTATAATCCCAGCACACTGGGAGGCCAAGGTGGGAGGATTGCTTGAGCCCAGGAGTTTGAGACTAGCCTGAGCAAGAGAAACCCCATCTCTACAAAAAAATAGAAAAATTAGCTGGGCATGGCAGCATAGGTCTGTAGTCCCAGCTTCAGGAGGCTGAGGCAAGAGGATCATTTGAGCCTACAATGAGCTGTGATGGTGCCACTGCACTACAGCCCAGCAACAGAGCAAGAGCCTGACTCAAAAAAAAATAAAAACATTTTACTATCATATCGAGAATACTGAGTTTTGTCTCACAGAAAGAAACGTCTTCTCTTTGTTCTCATTTCCTAACCAAAATTTCACTAATTTTTTATCACTTTATCATATAATCAGAGTGTAGCACAGCTTACTGGACAGCTAAAATCTTTATACTTGCCTGAAGTAAAAGTGGTCCTAAGGAGTCTTTATCAATAACTCCCTGTCCTGTAGAAGATACATCAGCTTTCTGAACATCATCATCATTGGAAATAGCTTTTCCTGAAAAGACAGAAGTTGGTACAATAAACAGCACATATTATCAGTTATAGATTAAATCCACCTTCAAATAGTCCCCAGATTAAGACATGAAGACACACGCATGCACACACGCCTGCACACACAAGTACATACAGAACATTTCCTAATGAAAGAATTATGCTACAATTTGGAAATATTAAAACTAAACTTCACAGTTACACCCAGGAAGGCAAAATATACCCTAGATTGTCTTTCACTATTAAATGTACTTATCCCATGGCTTTCCAAAAGGGAACCAACACATGACAGAGTGAGCAACACTGGCATTCTTCCAATTCTGGTTAATTGTTTCCTAAAGAGCAAAGCTGGTCAACTCATTTGTCTATTTCCATACTTGCCAGCCTCAATCAGCTGTAGTCCCTACCCAAACAAGGCAGCAAAAGGGCAAATATAAACACAGTAACAAGGTCCTTGGAAAACTGCTGCCCCTAACCCAGCCAGGAACTGGGCCGCACAGGAGGAAGCCATCGGCCAGCCAGCGAAGCCCCACCTGAACCCACAGCCACTCCCCATTGCACGCATCACAGACCGAACCAACCCCGCCACCCCACCCCACCCCACCCACATCAGATCAGTGCCTTCAGACCCTGATAGGAGCTCGAACCCCACTGCAAACTGCACATGCGCGGGATCCAGGTTGCCCACTCCCCAGGAGAGCCTAATGATCTGAGGGGGAGCTGGGGCAGCGACTCCCCCGGCGCCTCTGTCCGTGGAAAACTGTCTTACATCAAACCGGTCCCTGGTGTCAAAAAGGTTGGGGACCGCTGTTCTAAAAGACATGAGTGTTTTCCTTACTTTATATTACCTTGCTCTTTTATTTGACGTATCTGTCTTACTGTTTCCTTTAAAATCGCACATTTATCTGGTTTGACATTGAAATTGTCGATATCACTAAGATTAGCAGATATCAGTTCAGCCAATTCTTCAATGTATTTACTCTCCTGCTCCCGTCTCCACTTTTCACCACTGCAGGTAAGACTAAAGGGTGGGGGGAGGGAGGGAAGGGAAAGCCATGACATAACTATCACAAAAGAGCTGTTAGCAGAATCAGCCCCTATATAACACCATTACTTTATCTGTAAACAAATTAAACTCATCCAACAGAAACAGTTTTCAAGACATTGCCTTGAAGAAGTAGTACACAACATAGAAATTCACATAGACCTAAATTCAATTCCATCTTTTTGTTAGCCAGGTGGCCTTGGGCAGAATTGGCCTCAGTTCCTTCATCTGGAAAATAGGGATAAATAATCTTTACCTTATAGAGACAATAAAAAAGCTAACAAATAATAACAAAATAGTGGTGACTACAAATTATTGATGAAATTTTATTAATTTTAGGTTGTTTATTTTTCAACTATTACATTAAAACGCAAATAACACTGACCTTGGCAAATACTTAAAAAGCTTCAGAGTAGCACTATATAGATTACACTATTTTGTTTCTGATTTTTAAACTTCTAATTTCATTCAGGAAAAGAATGATGAAAGCATACAAATGCCAAAAATATCAACTTAGATTCTTAAAGGATATAAAAGACTCTTACTTGTAATAACCTTGGTGATCTATTCCTACCTCCTACCCCTTCCATTGAGAAATTCTTCTTACAGTACCCACAAACTTAATATTCTACCTTCTATCTCAATCAGCAA
>CM052436.1:198349781-198369452 GCA_028533085.1 Varecia variegata | reverse complement strand
ACAAATAGGAGAGGGAAGAGCGAGGGACACTTTTAAACAAAAACAAGCTGGCAATATCCTTTTGTTCTGTTGCTGATAATCTGTTATGTTTAGTAGGATAAAGTATAAACCAAACTCAAACACTTGCACACCCAGAATCATTTTAGGCCCAGGATATAGAGATGACTGCTACCAAAAACTACTAGAACTCTCAGGCAAGCACAGAATAGAAAACCATAGAAACAATTATATTTTGTTAAGTGTTAAAATGAAGGAACTGTATGAAGTATCACAGAACACAACCAATAGGAACTCATGAGTCTACAGTTTGTAAAATCAGAAAGAGCATATACTTGGGATCTGCAATAAACTACCTTGGTGGTGACATATGCAAGAAAATAGTATAACCTCAGGGCCTGGTAATTTTCTCTATTTTAGTTTATAATACCAGTATACTGGGAAAGAGGCTAACAAGGAACAATAAAGTAAAACATCCTATTTTTAATATATAAATTCAACAAAAAAGCATCTGAATGTAAATTATTTTATGTACAAGGTTTCTCTCTTCCACCTTTGTATGTCTTATCTTTTCATTCTTAACAGTCTAACTCCAAAGCTCCTTCACATTTATGCTCCAGTTTAAATCTGATAAAGCTGAATTCAAACACAAACTCCCCAGAGGCTCTAGTACCAGAACTGGACATACCAATTAGCCAACGCAGGTGTTAGCTGCAACTGGAAGCTTGTTGCCAAGAGACTTCTCAACCTCTACACAAGCAATATAGTTAAGTTCACAGATAAACACTGAGCAGAGGGAATTAAGCAAGCCACTTCCATCTAAATCAAATTACCCTCTCCTGACAGCATATTAACTAGCTGGGTAACTCTTGTTTTAAAGGTTACACTGACTGCTACAATTTAATAAACTGAATCTATCTCTTATACAAAAACAGACCTAACTAAGCTTCATAAGCTTGAATTTGGCTTCATTTTAAACATATTTTCATAGTATTTCTTCATCATCACTATTGCCACCATCAGCAACCACAAAAATAACCTATACTAAAGGAGTTTCTGGTAAAAGATGATTACTGAAACATTTCTTGTTTTGTTTTTAACTGTAAGTCATTAATTTCTTTTTAAATCTCTCCTACATCCTTCTTCTATCTAGAATATTCCTTCTATTCAAGATCAAGCTCAATTGTCACCTCTGGCAAAGCCATCCCCAACTCTCTCAATTAGAGAAAGTTTTCCCTTCTTTATCCAAATGCACTTTTCATACTTTTATTATGCTACTTTACATACTACACTACTTCTGTTTTGTGTATGCTGTTTGGTTGGTTGGTTGGTTGGTTGGTTGGTTGGTTGGTTTGTTGAGACAGTCTCACTCTTGTCGACCTGGGCTAGAGAGCAGTGGCATCCTCATTGCTCACTGGAACCTCAAACTTCTGGGTGGGCTCAAGCCACCCTCCTGCTTCAGCCTCCCGAGTAGCTGGGACTGCAGTTGTGCACCACTATGCCTGGCTAATTTTTCTGTTTTTAGTAGAGACACAGTCTCACTCTTGCTCAGGCTGGTCTTGAACTCCTGAGCTCAAGTGATCCTCCCCTCTTGGCCTCCCACAGTGCTAGGATTACAGGCATGAGCCACCACACCCAGCCAAACTTCTATTCATTTTTCTGTATTTACTTTCTACCTTGCAAGGTCTAAACCATTATATAAACTTGTATGCAACCATTTTACTACTAACTCCTCTTTTTTACTACTATTACCACCACCACCATTCCTTTGTTCCTTTTTCCAAGTCCAGTTCTCCATTGCCTTCCCATCAGCTGTACTCTGACCAACTCCATATCTTCCTAAAATACAGGGGCCGGGGTCGGGGGGGAGGGGGGGAGATTAAATACTTCATAGAACTTTTTGCTTCTTTCTGATATGTCATTTTTCACTTAGGTATTCCCATTTCAAAAATATAGTGGCTTCAAGCTACCTACAAAATAAAACTCAAGGGTTTGAATCCTTCGGCTGATATACTATAATATAATAAGACAATGGGGCTTTATTGGAATCAAACTTCAGAGCTGAATCTCAATTTCATCACTTCACTAAAAGGAAAACTTTAGTCACAAGTGGAAAGCTTACCACTTGTAAAAACTAGGGATAATCACACCTTACATATTCATCTTTATTGTGAGGATAAAAAGCAATACACAGCAAGCAAATGGCATAGGAAATAATGGTGATCAGTCCAAGATATACAAAACCATGAACAAAGATGTATGTTCAGAAACACTAAGTTTGCTCTCATTTGAAAAACAAATAGCTACAAATATCCCGTATGGCAACCAATTAAAAAGATTCAGACAAATAACAAATTAACCACAAGTCAGGCTATCATCAACTTACAGATAGCTGGCTGGAATTCAAAACATTTTCCCATTGAAATAGTGTGGTGAGTGGTATTTAGTAGCTAAGATATGCCATGAAAATGGAATAAACCAAAAATGTCATCTTAAATATCTGCATTCTTAAGATAAAGGTGTAATTAAAGAATAACCAAAACAGGCACCTTTTAGAAGATTCTGAAGAGGACATCTAAGGACCTTCAAAAAAGTATTAGGTGTATTTATACAATGCTGGGCTTTTTTTTTTTAATGATCTCTTTTTTACCTCTAGATTTGTACTTTTTCTTCGATAAACATCACTACATCAAAAGTATTATTTATGCCTAAGGCTGTCCCTTTGGCATATAATGAAAATATAAGCAGCAGAGAAAGAAAGAGGAAGAAACAAAAGTTAAAGATTTTAGCCACCTTGAGGTAACTGGGAAACAGCTTGATGAAAACAAGCTGTGGAAAGGATGGGGGGGTACGAACATAGAGCAGAAATGAAATCTGATATAAATTAATATGCAATAAAGATGTAAAAGAGAGATGATCAGAGCATGTGCCCCATTCTCTCCTAATCCATCTTTTCTATCTGCCTCACAGAAGAAAAGACAATACTGAGGAAGAAAAATGTTAAAACTTAAGAGTTGACATCATAAGCCACCTTGAAACCAAAGAGCTGAGAGCTGCAAGGTTGGGACATAAAAGCAGCCTTAAGCAAACAATGAAGAGGGAATGGTAACCATGATCAAAAGCAAAACAGATATTCCCAAACGGAGTACCTATAGAGTAAAAAACAAAGTTAACACATACACCTCCCCTTACAGTGCTGAAGTTAGCTCTGTCTACCAACATCAAAAATATAAAGACGTTATAAATGAGTTTGTTAACCTGTGACACTGACATTACAAAAGTTAACAATGTAGAAATGTAACACTGATAAAACACTTTGAGTTAATTTTTCAAAAAAAGGGTACTGAAGGTGGAAGAGAGGGAGATTTCCTTCTCTACAAGGCAAAGAAGCTGGAACAGAGGATCTAACTGGCAAGTCTGACTCATAAGACTTCCTGAATCAGTCATCATCTTTACTACTGATCAGTCTGTGGCTATCCTTGCTGTTTCCATTGTCTTTTTTTTTCCCTGGCCTCACAGCTTCTTACTCTTCAACAAGTATATTTCCACCCCCAGTTTAAATAACCTTAAACTCAAAAGAATCATTTTTTTAAATGTTGCCATATCCACAGAAGCTATATGTCTGATAACAAATTATCTTTTCAAATAAATCTCTAAAGTCATTATCAATCTTGGGATGACAATAACAAATAATGAATGAAAGCATATATTTCAAAAAGAAAATAAGAAATCTCTCGACATCATGTGCCTTTTGGAGGGTGGGGTAGCACTAGTAGAAAGGTTAAAAGGTATCAGAACTGAAATTCAACAATGACCACTTTTCCATTCCCCTCCAAAAAATAGCTACTAGATTATACGGAGTCAAAAATCTATACCACTAGGGTCAGGATTGCTTCATGGAAGAAATCTGCAGCAAGTAAAAATAAAAATACTGAAAACAGGATGAAAACTGTATCACTCAAGTAATTTAAAATACAACATAGCTTGGTGGCTTTTTCTTTGTTGCTGTTCAAAGGTCAGTTTAATGATTCATAACTTTAAAGAGCTTTTTTCTGTACTTCACAAAACATGCCTGTGCATGTTTTGTAAATGAAGCTGGGGGCAACTCATTATTGTTACAGAATATTTGAGGCAAAAAATTTAATTATGAACTTCTGTAAAATCATTCATATACCTAAACGGGATAAATCAAAACCCAGTTCAGCAACTGTCTTAGAGTGGTCCCTCTTCAACATATTGGGTATTGTCAATACAGGCAAAGGAAATAGTATTCCCCATGCTATGTGCTTGGGATGAACTGTTGATCCAAACGGACAAGGTTTTTTGCCTTCAAGGAGCTAATGACCCAAAGTCAGGGATCAACAAACAAGTAAGTATATAATCACAAGTTGTATTATGTGCTTTAAAAAGTCTTTATTGAAAATTAATGGCTGATCTGTGATTCAAAAGCAGAAACAACTGAGTACCAAACATAGCACACAATGTTATACAGTTGTTCAAAATCCTAAATCTCTGCAGTAAATCTATTTTTTTTTAACCAAAAGAGACAGATTCAGGTTAACAACAACTAAATGCCCTTGAAATTGGCCAAACTCCACTGGCTAGCTCAGGCCTCCTTCATGTTTAAGTAGGACTGAATAGAGGAAGCTGTAGCAGGGACAGGATGTGTTACTAGACACCAAATGCAACAAGATGAAAGGTTTAAATCAAATGCTTCTAGCATTCCAATTCCAACCAAATCCACTAGGATCAGTGGTTCTCAAGCTTTTTGGTCTGAGGATTCCTTTACTTCCCTCCGTCCCCCAAGAGACAGGGTCTTGTTCTGCCGCCCAGGCTGGAATGCAATGGTGCGATCCCAGCTCACTGCACCCTTGAATTTCTGGGTTTCACGTGATCCTCCTGCCTCAGCCTCCCAAGTAGGAGGCTAATGTTTTTAATTTTTGTAGAGACAGGTCTATATGGCCCAGGTTGGTCTTGAACTCCTAGCCTCAAGTATTCCTTCCACCTCGGCCTCCCAAAGAGTTAGGATTACAGGCAATGAGCCACCACACCTGGCTGATGGTTTTTTCTTTAACTCCAGCAGTGAAGAATGCCATGACTACTAATATAGTGTGGTGTCACAGCCCTGATTCATGGTAAGGTGCCAGCAGTTTTATGCACCACTACTTCTGCACCATCAGTGCTATCATCAACAGGATGAAAATGGCAAACAACATATTAGTATTATTAATACTATGAAAATAGTCTTAATCCTGTGGACCCCCTAAACAGTTCTCAGGGACTACCAGAGATCCATGAGCCACATTTTGAGAACAACTGTACTACATTAAGGTTAGAGCTGAGAGTTTGAAACTGGAATGGCTTCTCCAAGATACTCTACAAATTCACTTAACAAATGTTTTAGTATCTATTAATATTATCTGCAGACCTAGATAAACATGCCAAGTTGTGAGGTCAAAAGAAATGGGGGCTTCCTGATGACAATGGGAAATATTGCTGTCAACCAACACCTTACCTCCTTGCTCCAAATATTATAATGATGAAATACATATTTATCAATTTCAAAAGACAGTAAAGTTCCTTTCTTTTTTGTTTTTTTTTTTTTCTTAATTTTTTTTTTTTTTTTGACAGTAAAGTTCCAACTTGACAAATATATTTATGGAACAAGACACAGAGCAAACATAAAGCAATAAATTTAAAACTCCATGAACCCACTGAGCTCCCCCAGGACAAGAAAAAAGCAAAGGCAGTCAGGAAATCAAATCATGCACAAGATAAAGAACCACAGCAAGGCTCATAGGTAAAAACAAAACAAAAAAAACCTATTAGGTAGAAATCAAACAAAAAATTCCTGAAAGGAAGGTTAAAAACAAAAAAAGACTATCATCAATAGCCAGAGTTACTGATAATATTATTAAAAGAAAAACTTTAGACAAATTAAATTTAACAGAGTTTAACTGAGCAAAGAATAATTCCTAAATCTGGCACCCCAGCACCACCAGAACAGATTCAGAGCAACTACGCACTGCCATGCGGATGGAGAAGATTTACAAACAAAAAACGGAAGTGACTTACAGAAACAGCTGGACTGGTTACAGCTCAGCCTTTGCCTTATTTGAACCACAGTCTCAACAGCTCGCCAACTCTGAATGGCTGAAACTCAGTGATTGGTACAAGAGGAAGTTACAGTCTGTTTACATATCCATTTAGGTTGCAGTTCACTATGTATGGAGAAATGTTAAGGCCAAACTTAAAATATGTAAGGAGGCAGCTTTAGGCTAAACCAGGGGTGGGGAACCTGGGGCCTTAAGGCCAAGTGGCTTTCTAGGTCCCTAAGTGTGGCCATTTGACTGAATCCAAATTTTACAGAACAAATCATTTTTATTAATACATTTTTCTTCATCTTTGACATTGTTATTTTTTAAATGAATGTATTTAAAAAACCAAAGAAGAAAATAAGTTTCAACAAAATAATCCTTCCAGATTGATCTGCACAATTAGAACATTAGTAAGCCATTAAGAGCTAAATTGACAGCTGCTACACTCATGATTTAGTTCTAACTTCCCCCGACTGGCACCACTACCGCGAGGCTGGTTGATGAGAGTTTATGGGGATCGAGTACACCAGTCTGTTATCAGCTTTTGACAATGGTGCACTGTGTTTCTGCTTGAAGTGGAATTTGTGAATAGTTGCACAGCTCCACAGCATTTTCTAATTCTGTCCACTTAACAGCCCATCACATCAAAGAAGACCAAGAGAACGCTGAAGGAACAAAACAGATTTTTTAATGAAGATTGGGAATTGCAATATTATCTTGTTTCTGCAAAAGATAAGATGATTTCCTTGCTTTGTGATATTGCAATATCAACATTAAAGAAATTCAATGCTCATCAGCATTGTAATACTCATAAGGGTGCTCACGCCTGTAATACTAGTCTCTGGGAGGCTGAGGCAGGCGGATCGCTTGAGGTAAAGAGTTTGAGACCAGCCTGAGCAAAAGTGAGACCCCATCTCTACTAAAAATAGAAAAATTAGCCAGATATGGTGGCATGCACCTGTAGTCCCAGCTACTCGGGAGGCTGAGGCAGAAGGATCACCTGAGACCAGGAGCTGGAGGTTGCTGTAAGCTAGGCTGACGCCACGGCACTCTAGCCCGGGCAACAGAATGAGATTTTCTCAAAAAAAAAAAAAAAAAAAACTATAGAAACAGAACTCTTATTAAGAAGGAAATTTGGGTTACATGCAAGTAAGAATGATTTCTTCCCTGAAAAATCATGTTCATAATTCACTGCTCTGCAACTTTTTTTTTTCTTTTTGAGACAGAGTCTCGCTGGGACTACAAGGCATGCGTCACCATGCCCGGCTAATTTTTTCTGTATATTTTTAGTTGTCCAGCTAATTTCTTTCTATTTTTAGTAGAGACGGGGTCTCACTCTTGCTCAAGCTGGTCTCGAACTCCTTACTTCAAGCAATCCTTCCCACCTCGGCTTCCCAGAGTGCTAGGATTACAAGCACGAGCCACTGAGCCCGGCCGCAATTTTTTTTTTTAATGTAAGGACACTGGCAATTTAACTAGCCTAAAGAAAGTTCCTTTCACTATTCATCATTCTTAATAAAATGGCTTCCTTTTCAACCGTCAAAAGGAAAATGGAAAGGAACTCAGGCTTCTTATATTTCAAATGAAACTGAGAGAGAGCTATTTAATGAAACATCAACAATTTACATGGTACCTTCACACTACAAAATAGGCTTATCAAAAACCCAAGTAAAAGCTCTCATATACCCATACATTTAAATATCGACTTCCTTCCCAGGGCCTAGAAATTAAAGCCCTTAACTACTGAATCATGTCTGAAAATGAAAAGACAGTAGGATTACAGCTGTGCATGGCCAATTTATCTTCTGAAGTCAAAGCATGTCTCCTGTTACCTTGCAGCAAGTCAACGTGATCTGCATATCAATATATCAAATGGTCCCGGTATCTGAAACCTACACCAACCACAAAAGGTGTTATTTTAATTAACAAGTTTGCCAACACATTATAAGCTTTGAAGTTTTATTCTAAAATTCTTTTTAAATTATCATAATTTTAAAGAAAATTTTAAAAGGCTAAGAACCAAGACTAAAAATCATGCCATTCCAATTCTATTTGTCACCCTCCAGTAATATAACTAGCCTTATAAATATATTTTCAAATAGAATAGCAATATACCAGTAGTTGATTTAGAAAAAAATTAATTTCTATAATTCAGTGGTCTACATTAGGGTCAAATTTTATGATAAAGAAATGAACAAAGGGCCAAATCACACATTATGTAATAAGAGTATTATCTGTAATACATTACATTTTTACCTGTAATAGCATACAAACTCTATGGAAGGTAAAATTCCATGGAAATAAATGAAATATCCTACACTGTTGATCTTCTGATGCTTGTGGTACTCATTTAGTACAAGTTTAATATATGGAGCTCATTAAAGACTTATACTTAGTGTCTTGTATTAATGACAAGCAATACATGATGGAAAATATATTTAAAGCTTAGGAACATATGTTGAGCATGTGTGCACATGCAAAACTTTCAAAGTTGCTTTAAAATGTGAAAATGAGTAAGGCTCCTGTTATCCTTGATAAATGTCAGCTGTCATGCACTCATGTCTAATACATACTATTTTTCAAAAAGCAAAGACCCAGAAAAGGCAATTTTGAATCCACCAACAGCATGAATGGTTATATTAATACATAGGAAAATTCTATTCAAGGTCAGAAGTTGAGAGGTTTCAATAGCAACTTCTAAATAATGCAGGGTTTATACATTAAATATTACACAGATTCAAGACCCTATTTCTTTAATACTGTTCCCCATCCCACAAAATAAGTAAATAAATAAGAACATACTCTTATTAAACAAAGACAGAATCATAAGAAAGTAATTCTCTACAGTCTAGCAAGTGAGAGATAGGACCATTTACAACAGTGATATAAACTGGACTATTTTACAGCAGTTCACTTTTTAGATCATTGAGCTGATATTTAGGCCAACTATATTTCTTAATTAAGTTACAAAATTAAGTAGTGCAAAGCAATATTACTGAGCTGACGATTTTTGTGTCTATATTTGTCCAAGTCCAATAAAACTAAAAATGAAACTTAATCAAAGCCTTATCGCCATCCATTTTCACCAAGAGCAGAAAACAGTGATTAGATTAATATGCTATGATAGTGTGGGTGGTTTGCTGTTCATGTCAAAGACGGCCTTACAAATTTAACAGTTTTCTCTACACATTCTGAAACCACCTTAAGCTAACCACCTTAACCTCTGGTCTTTGCTATGGCTTCAGTATGGTTTATCCCCACCAAAACTGATGATGAAGGCTGGTCCCTAATGTGGTGGTGTTGGGAAGTGGTGCCTTTATGAAGTCATTAGGTTGTTAAAATGCCTTAATGTCTTTCTCACTCCCTTGAATTCTTGTTTACAGGGATTGGACTAGTTACCTTCAGAGCTGGTTGTTAGAAAGCCAGGCTGCCTCTCAAGTTTGGTCACTGCACGCACCTGCTTCCCCTTCCACTTCTCTGCCATGTTCTAACACAGCACAAGGCCTTTGCCAGAGGCCTACAAGATGTAGCTGGAAGATCTAGAGCCTCCCACCCCCCAGAATGGTGAGCTTAATAAATCACTTTCCTTTATAAATTACCTAGTCTCTAGTATTCTGTTACAGCAATGGAAAATGGCCTAAGACAGTCTTTGATTTACATAAAATATAACTGTCAATAGGAATTTTCTTTTGAAAACATCCCCTGCACAATATGTGGCTAATGCTCAAAAAAAAATGACCTTTTGAAGTAAATTGCTGTAATCAACATTAAATTCAATTATTTAAGGTTTCTGGCTACAAAGATTCCAAAACAAAAATAAAAATATTTAAGCTTTTAAAATTACAAATGCATTAATATTCTCCTACTTATCATAAAACTAGTTACTGCCTCATTTTAAATATACTATCACTAGTTAGCAGTCTTCCTTCCACAGACGATATTTTTAAAAGTTGAAAACTAAAAAAATTAAAAAGAGGTGAGGGAATAAGCAATCAGATCATCTCAAATAATATAATCGTGGCTTTTCTACTTGTAACCACAGCACTTAATTAGTCCTAAATGGCAGATCCACCAAACTTATGGCTTTTTTGGGTAATTTTTTTTAATTGTAGTTGTAAGCTTGAGAGCAAAAATTTAATTTCTGGAAGTACTGTGCAAGATAGCCCAACAGCATCTCACAAATATTTAAGGAAAAACTGGAAAGTGGAGATGGGCTGGTGTATGACCTTTTTTTAAAGAATAAAGTCTTTTTGATGTAAATTTTTTTGACATGAGACAAAGATATGCTTCTAGAATTTACACCAATCCCATAATTATAGGTTGACATCTATAACAAAGACAGAATAAGGTTTTTTAAAAATTGAAGTAAATGTGGGCTGGGCATAGTGGCTCACTCCTGTAATCCTCGCACTTTGGGAGGCCAAGATGGGAGGATTGCTTGAGGCCAGGAGTTTGAGACCAGGTTGCGCAACTTAGAGAGATGTCATTGCTACAAAAAATTTAAAAATTAGCTGGACAGGCCGGGCGCAGTGGCTCACGCCTATAATCCTAGCACTCTGGGAGGCCGAGGTGGGCAGATCGTTTGAGCACAGAAGTTCGAGACCAGCCTGAGCAAGAGCGAGACCCCGTCTCTACTAAAAATAGAAAGAAATTAGCTGGACAACTAAAAATATATAGAAAAAATTAGCTGGGCATGGTGGCACATGCCTGTAGTCCCAGCTATTCGGGAGGCTGAGGCAGAAGGATTGCTTGAGCCCAGGAGTTTGAGGTTGCTGTGAGCTAGGCTGCCACCACGGCACTCTAGTCCAGGCAACAGAATGGGACTCTGTATAAAAAAAAAAAAAAAAAATTAGCCAGACATAGTGGCTAGCGTCTGTAATCCCAGCTTCTTGGGAGGCTGAGGCAGGAGGACTGCTCAAGCCTGGGAGGTGGAGGTTGCAGTGAGCAGTGACTGCACCACCCACACTCCAGTCTGGGAAACAGAGGGAGACCCTGCCTCAGAAAATAAAATTTAAAAAAATTTTAAATTGAGGTGAATGTAATTAAAGTGTTAGGTTTGAGATAGCATACCTTTTAAGGTCAATGTCATAAATAACAGTATTTTTCCATGAAATTCCTTTATGACATCATAGAAGCCTTAGGAGTCTTGAATACATCAGCTATATACTTTACTAGCTTTATTGAGATATAATTTAAGTACACAATTGGATTTTAGTACATTCAGAGTTGTACAACTGTTAGCACCACAATCAATTTTAGAACATTTTCATTATCCCAAAAAGAAACCCAGCACCCTTTAGCTGTTACTCCCTCAATCCTCCCATTCCCACCCTGCCCAACCTCATACACACCACCAACACCATCACCCTCCCACCCACTCACCCCTTGCCCTTGGCAACCACTAACCTACTTTTTATCTCTATGAAGTTACCTATTCAAGACATTTAATATAAATGGTATCACACAATATCTAATTCTCTGTTACTGGCTTCTTTCACTTAGCATAATGTTTTCAAATTCATCCACATTGTAGCATATATCAGTACAGTCATATGTTAAGTAAGGATGGGAGTACATTCTGAGAAATGAAAATCCTTCATTAGGCCATCTCTTTGTTATGCAAACATCAGAGTGTACTTACACAAACTTAGATAATACAGCCTACTACACACCTAGGCTATATTGTATAGTCTATTGCTCCTAGGCTATAAACCTATACAGTTTGTTATCATACTGAACACTGTAGACAACTGTAACACAATGCTAAGTATTTGTATATTTTTACAGTACCTTTTCTATGTTTAGATACA
The DNA here is from genome assembly GCA_028533085.1 of Varecia variegata. NCBI lineage: Eukaryota > Metazoa > Chordata > Mammalia > Primates > Lemuridae > Varecia > Varecia variegata. Next base: position 198,357,547 of record CM052436.1, on the reverse strand, counting down.
GTTTCATAATCTTATGAGACCACCATGATACATGCAGTCTTTATATAGCCTGTGCTTAATTTCTTTTTATTTCTGAATAATACTTCATTGTATGGCTATACCACATTTTATTTATCCATTCATTCGCTGAACATTTAAAATTGGGGGGGTTTTTTGCTATTATGAATACTGCTGCTATGAATATTTGTATACAAGTTGTGTGGTCAACTATATTCTTAAATGAGAAATCAAGAGCACTAATAACAAGTTTTGATAATATGCAAAGATAACTCCAAAGTTTGCTAGTGAACATTAAAGAAGCAGGTTCTTTTAAAATATTTCTTTTAAAAATTTAAAGACCAGTAGTACAATTTTAACTATGATTAATATGTTACAGGCTCTAACAGGGAAAGCAGACAACATGCAAGAACAGATGAGTAGTAATGTAAGCAGAGAGCTGGAAACTCTAAGAATCAAAAGGAAATGTTAGAAATCAAAAAGACTACTGAAAATGGAGAATGCCTTTGACGGGCTCATCAGTAGACTGGACACAGCTGAGGGAAGAAAAAGGTCAGTGAGCTTAAACATATATCAATACAAACTTATAAAACTGAAAGACACAGACAAAAAAGACAGAAAAAGAACAGAATATCCAAGAATGGTGGGACAATTACAAAAGGTATAACATACACATAATGGGAATACCATTTATATGAAATTTAAGAAAAGGCAAAACTGTAGTGACATAAAGCAGATCAGTTGGAGGTCTCTTCTGGTTGCCAGGGACCAGTGGAGGAGATTGATAACACAGGGGCACAAAGAAACTTTAGGGAGTGGTAGGAATGCTTTATATCATAATTGTGACGATGGTTACATTTGTCAAAACTCATTAAATTATAAATTTAAAGTTGGCAAATTTTATTGTATGTAAATTATACTTTAATAAATTTTTTCTTGGAGACAGGGTTTTGCTGGAGCGCAGTGACATGATCACAGCTCACTGAAATCTCCAACTCTCAGGCTCGAGTAATCCTCCTGCCTCAGCCTCCTGAGTAGCTAGGACTACAGGCACATTCCAACACATCCAGCTAATTTCTTTTTTTATTTTTTATAGAGACAAGGTGTTGCTATATTGCCCAGGCTGGTCTCAAACATCTGACCTCCCAAAGTGCAGGGATTAAAGGCATGAGCCACCATACCTGGTCAGAGTGTTCTTTAAAATCAAGTATTTAAAGTTAAGGAAAATGACAGTGCTTATTGCTAATCCTGTCATAAATAGTAAATTGTATGAAATAAAAATATATTAGCTAATAAAACACAAAACAATGTAATAAAACATTTCAATAAGAAAATCTACTTTTTCTAAAGAAGTACCACCGCATAGAAAGTAATTATATCAGTAGTTAAAAATCAAGCTTATGTTTAAAACTTCAGAGCAATAGAAGTACTCTTTCCAACAAGAGACATACACAAAAATGTTCACTGCAACACTGTTCATACATCAAAAGCCAGATGAAACTCTAATATTTATCAATTGCAGATTTGAAAAATGAATTCTAATAAAGCCATGTAAAAGAATACAACACAGTAGTAGTAAAAGATAAACTATATACAACATGGTTGAATCTTACAAGCAATGATTAAATTAAAAAGCAAGCATATTACATTCATTAGATTTTGTAAAGCTAAAAAACAGGAAAAAAACTGTTGAGGAACACATACATATGTAATTTTTTTTAAGTTTTTAAAAGGAAGTGAATTATTAACTCAAAGATAGCTGTTACTTATGGGATAGAAGCAGGATGAGTTCAGGAAGAAACATACAGGGAACAGGTATACATAACAATCTTAAAGGTTCAAGAGTATTATTCAAAGTATATTTCATAACACACAAATATTAACATATTCTTTTGATTATATAAAATGTCATATAATTTTAATATTTTAAATAAAAAACTATGTGGACAAATGGTTTAACATTTGAGTTAGATATTGTGATAAATGTATTCCATTTGTTACTCCCATTTAATCCTCATTACAGCCCTATGATGTTTGACATTAACCCTATTTTATTCAAGAAAACTGAGAGAGAGAGAAAGTAACTCAACCCAAGGCCTCACATCTAGTAAGTGGTGGGTCCAGAAATTAAATCCAAGTCATCAGAACTTCAGAGCCATTCCCAACAAAAACAAAAACACTTACAGTTTATGTCATGACATCAAATTTTTACTCTTTTTCTAATGGAATCTCCTCAGTATAATCACACAGTTTACAGCTGTTCTAACATCTTCAATAGAACTGGCCTAACTGAAGTCTCCAATAATAAATTACTGTTTTCCAACCACACCTACAACAAATTCCCACCAGGCTAAAAAAAAAAAAAAAAAGATAATAGTTATCAAGTATGGCCTTTAGCAGGTCATCACCAACCAAGGACTGTTTTTTACCCATCCCTATATACATCTCCTTTAAAAAATAATTTTAAATATCTTCATGTCATCGACACTTTCATCTCCTGATCTGACTAAATATAATGCATTTACACTGAGTGGTTTAAAAAAAAAAAAAAGCAGTTAGCAGGTCACTAAAAGGTTCTATAATGAAGAACCAGATCCACACCAATCACAGAAACAAAGCTAGAAAGGACCTGAAATCATGTGTTAAACAAGTGAATTGATCATTGTGAGAAAACTGATGCCAAGATGAGACTACTACTCCTGGTTTCCATCTGACATCCTGTGTTTTGTAGCTTTAAATTTTGAGAGCTGTTATATCTAGGCAGATATTGACAAAGGTAACAAATGTCAATTTTCCTATATCCAGACAATATGAACCTTAAAGCTATTCACTTAAATTGTTTGGGGGTTTTTTTCCTGTTTTGTTTTAATTGAGACAAGATCTCTGCTCTGTTGCCCAGGCTAGAGTACAATGGCCCAATCTCAAACTCCTGGGCTCAAAGCTATCCTCCTGCCTCAGCCTCCAGCATACCCATGCCACCAAGTCCAGCTAATTGGTTTTTTGTTTTTTGGGGGGGACGGGGCAAGGGTAGAACCAAATGACCCTATGCTACTGCTCTGGCTGGTCTTGAACTTCTCTAGCCTCAGGCGACCCCTCCCTTCCTTCGGCCTCCCAAAGTGCTAGCATTATGGGACTGAGCCAGACACAGATGCAGGCCAATTGTTTTGGTTTTTAAGTAACAGTTGCTTTACAAGATTTCCAAGAATTTGGTTCATTTTTAATTAGAAGGCATAAAAAGCAGAATTTATAATCAAAATAGTTACCTTTAAACTTTAGTAATTCAATTTCAAATTAAATTGAAGGACAGAAATAAACACAGTTCTTACAACTTAGAATGCCATTCTTATGCCAGTAAAACTTTTTCATATCAAAATTCTCTATAAGATTATAATAGAACTTTAGAATTTTAGATAAATGTTAATAAAGCCACTGGATAATTATCCTGGCTTTGGCAATATTTTCATTCCTCTTTCCAACTAAATAGTGTCATTTTAACTAAGATGACCAAAAAAAACTGGTTTAAGAAATTTTCATGAAGTTAAATCCATCAACTCTTAAGAGGATGTACTTTAGGGAGTTAATTTCCAAGACAATGAATCATCATTTTAAAACTTCTGTGGTTAGAATTGAATTTTTCTGTTGAATAACCATAGACATACTTTCACTGCTGGAGGAATGTCATCTAAAAAGATTAGTTCAAGGCATTACAGACTTTAGGATACTTAAATTCTTCAACTAAAAACCATTTTATTGAGTAGAACTTCAATTTTCTGCAATTTTACAATGTTTAAGTTAATTAAGTAGCATCCCCTAACCCCACCCCCACTCCCACCCTTAACAGCATGAACATTTAAAAGGATAGCAACTTATTAGAAGATTAAGTTTATAGAAAGAAAATGGTCTGAAGTTTGCAAAGAACCTAGAGTTAGATTCTAATTTCAGTTATGCCACAAACAAGTTATATAACTTTGATAAATCTATTAGCTTTTCAGAAGCCTCTACCCACCACAGGGTTGTAGAAATGACATGTAACATAAACGTATTTTGTTGCTGAATAGCGCCCAGATTGACGATGACAGAAAAAAAAAAAAATCACTGAACTTGAAAGGATATCAAAAGAATTATGCAATCTGAAGAATGGAAAGAAAAAAGAATGAAGAAAATGAAGAAAAATGAGCAGAGCCTTAAGGACATATGAAAAACATCAAATGGTCTAAAACAAGTGTGACTGGTGTCCCAGAAGAGTGAGACTGAAGCAGAAAAAAATACTAGAAGAAGTAATGGACAAAACTTCCCAAATTTGATGAAAACACCAATTTACAAATCAAAGCTCAAGAATCCCAGGTAGGATAGATACAAAGAAAACCAGACTTAACTGCATAGTCAAATTGTTTAAAACCAAACACAATGAGAAAATCTCAAGTGTCCAAAGGAAAAAAGGACCATACATATTGAAAAACAAGGACAAATATTACCTCTTTTAAAAAAAAAACAAAAAACAAAAAAACAGAGGCTACAACACAATAGAACAACATCTTTAAAGTGCTAAAATTAAAAAAAAATCATCAACCCAGAATTTTATATTCAGTGAACCAATCTTTCAAAAATTATGGTGAAATAAAGATATTTTCAGATAAGTAAAAGTTGAGACAATTAGTAACAAACACTTTAGAAATAAAAGGATATCCCTCAGGCCAAAGGGCAAGGGGTACCAAGGTTGAATGAAGATCACCAAAAATGTTTTATTATCAAATGAGTGGCTTCCGCTTCCCTCCGATGCTTGCTGTGAGGTCACATATGCTAATTTGTCTTTAAAGGGCAGTCTAGGCCAGCTGGGTGGCTCATGTCTGTAACCCCAGCACTTTGCCAGGACTAGGAAGAAGGATGGCTTGAGACTAGTAGTTGGGGACCAGGAGTTGGAGACCAGCCTGAGCAAAATAGCAAGACTCGTTTCTACAAAAAATTTTAAAAATTAGCCGGGTGTGGTGGCACGAGCCTGTAATACAGCTACTTGGGAGGCTGAGACAGGAGATTGCTTGAGGCTAGGAGTTTGAGGTTGCAGTAAGCTATGCCACTGTACTCTATCTAGTCTAGTTGACAGAGCAAGATTCTGTCTCAAAAAACAAAACAAACAAAAAAAAAAATCCTCCACAGGCCAATCTAAAATTTTCATGGAAAAAACTACAAGGTACCTTTAAATCTGGATATTTTATGAAATAGACTCTGAGAATGAACTACTGAGCTAACATAACTTAAACAATGTTATAACCATACTACAGGACAAAATTTCTAGGTCTCTTTTATACACCTAAAGCAGACAAACTTCTTTAAAAGTGATTGCAGAATAAGACTAAGCAAAACAATTACAAAGGACTAAATGAACTAGTGAGAAATTTAATCAGTTATTTATTTTGGAATATTGTTTTTTTTTAATATTCTATTTTCTAATGGGTATATGAGGAAACTCTTCTTCAACTATCTTTAGCCCTCAAGTTAATAAATTATGCTTTTGCAAACTTTAAACATTTTTAAATGGCACCTGATTCTATCTCAAATTTCAGAAAACATAAAAGTAAAAACTGAGTCTACTTTTCATGTCAATGTTATTTGCATAGGTTTAACAAAATTTGTCAATCTACTTACCAGGATAATTGGACAAATTATTGTACAATTAAGGTCATATACTGAGTGTTATAATTGAGAATGATTCTAATTCTCATCAGGTATGGCAAGTCCACCATTAACAAACAAAGATTCCACCTCATACAAAAAATCAATGCCTATGGGCCTGGTACCTGTTCCTGGCTTACAGGAAGCAGCCTCACGAGTAGAAGGAAGGTCACTTCCTGGCAACCCAAAGACAAAGGGATGACTTCATCCAAATTTTTAAGTTACCACAAGTGAAATCTGGTGGAGAGAGTTTGTTTGAATCAGTTTCCTAAGTCTCAGGAAACAAGAGCAAATCAAAGACTTTTAAAAGTTCAAGCTTTACTTTACTTAGCATAATGGTAAAATATAAGAAAGTAAATAAAAAGAAAAAAAAAAAAAGAAAAGAAAAAAAAAAAAAGTCCAAACTTATATTCCTTACAAAAACTTCCAGACAGAAATTAATCCTTTGGCCTCAGAACTTATTCAATACAATATGTTCAAAGAACCTTATATGGTTAATAAACACATCGTTAAAAAAAAAGCCAAAACATGAGAAGAGCATTTTTTTGAGCTCAAGAATAAACTTTGGGACTTCTACTGTAGAACATGAGAGAGGAATACGGTCCATCCACTACGAACAGCTGGACAAATTTTAACAACTAACTATATATCCAGATATAAGACACCAGACAGTAAAAAACTGTGGTTTTTCAGTAGGGAAACACTGGGGAAGGGGAGGACCAATCCAAGCAATTAAAAAACACAATTTAACTATTTACTTTCAGTCTTGAGGATAGAGATGACAGAAATCACAAATTCTCTACTCATTTTAAGTAAGTTTGTTTATTGCAGTGAAATGGGCAAAGCAATTCTGAAATGATTTTAGATGTATTAGAAGATTGGGCAAAAGCATAAACATATTGATTATGTTGAGAGCCAGGGTGCTCATAGCCTAAGAAGGGATATAAAAATATGAAATGGAGTATGAAGAATCCTGTGGACATGGAGTGAAGGTGGACATACTGATATGAACTCATGATTTCTAAAGTATGTATATGCCTGTTTCTATGAATATGTGTTCAATCAGCCCTCTGTGTACAGTGCAGGTTCTGCATCTACAGATTCAACCAACCACAGATCAAAAATATTCAAAAACTACCAATAAAATACAAATTAAAAAATACAGTATAACAATTTATATAACGTTTACATTGTGTAAGGTGTTATAAGTAATGTAGAAAAGATTTAAAGTACATGAGAGATTGTGTGTGGGTTGTATACAAACACTGCACCATTTGATAGTTCAGGAAAGGACTTTGGCATCCACAGATTTTGGTGTCCTCACTCCTGTAAGCAATCACCCTCAGGTACCGAGGATTAACTGTATATGTACATGCATATATGCATGCATGTCTGTGTATATATATAAGCAAGCATATATTTCCTAGCCCTATTCACTATAAGGGCAGAGAAGACACCCCAAGAGTAATGAGGACACCTACTACCCAGAGATCTTAGTCTCTAAAATTATTCCCCCAAGAACACAGGAGCCCACTTAAAAGAACTTCACTGGCCAAACATAGGACAATTTTAGCACCAAAATAATTAAGTAATGAAATATAAACTTTCAAAAAATAGGAATTCATGAATCCATAATACCAATGAATAGGGCTCTTGATTACAGGATAAGGCCAAGAGCAGACTGGGAAATGTGTAAAGAATGCTAGAATGAGAAACTTAGCATTTCAACCATCACAGTAAAAAACTGGATCAGACAAGAATCCATGAATGCTAAATCTAAAGGAAACTGTGAAGAGAATCAGAATATCTGCACTGTTTCCCCCACAGACTGCTTATTGCTTGGTGAGAGAGAGAGAAATAAACTATACAGTGGAGAAATCTGGCAACACCTTAGCCAACTGATCAAAATTAACATCAAAATGAGGGACAGATGGACATCATGTGCCTCCAGAAGTTGTGTTTCTTTCTCAGCTTATCACATCACCTATGCAGTATTCCAGCCCAGAGTACATAACCTCAATCTAATTACAAGGAAACTTCAGACAAACAGAAAATAAAGAACATTTTATTAAAGGGGGTGAGAGGGGCATGGTGGAAGG
>CM052436.1:198325705-198349281 GCA_028533085.1 Varecia variegata | reverse complement strand
GAGGTTGCTGTGAGCTAGGCTGATGCCACGGCACTCACTGTAGCCTGGGCAACAAAGCGAGACTCTGTCTCAAAAAAAAAAAAAAAAGTGCTACTCCAGTGAACACACAAATGATAAGACAGTGACACAGCCTTATTGCTGATATTGAGGGAAAATTTGAGTGGTCTGGATAGAAGATCAAACCAGCCACAACATACTTTTAAGCCTAAGGCTAATCCAGAGCAAGAGACGTGAGGAAGATGCAGAAAAAAAGTCTGAAATTAGCTGAGGTTGGTTCATGAGGTTTAAGGAAAGAAACCGTCCCCATAAAATAAAAATGCAAAGTGAAGCAGCAAATTATCCAGAAAATTTAGCTGACATAATTGATGAAAGCTGCTAAACTAACAGATTTTCAGTGTAGACAAAATAGCCTTATATTGGAAGATTTCGGTAGCTAGAGAGAAGTCAATGCCTGGCGTCAAAGCTTCAAAGGACAGGGTGACTCTCTTTATCAGGGACTAATGCAGCTGATGACTTTAAGTTGAAGCCAATGCTCATTGACCATTCTGAAAATCCTAGAGCCCTTAAAAATTATGCTGAAATTACTCTGCCTGTGCTCTAGAAATGGAACAAAGCCTGGATGACAGGACATCTGTTTACAGCATGGTTTACAGAATATTGTAAGCCCATCGGTGAGATGTATTGCTCACAAAAAAGATTCCTTTCAAAATATTACTGTGACAATGCACCTGGTCACCCAACAGCTCTGATGGAGCCATACAAGAAGATTAATGTTGTTTTCATGCCTGCTAACAAAACATCCAATCTGCAGCCCATAGATCAAGGAGTAATTTTGACTTTCAAGTCTTATTATTTAAGAAATACATTTTGTGAGGCTATAGCTGCTATAATGATTCCTCTGATCGATCTGGGCAAAATAAACTGAATACCTTGTGGAAAGAATTCACCATTCTAGATGCCATTAAGAACATTTGTGATTCATGGGAAGAGGTCAAAATATCAACGGTAACAGGAATTTGGAATAAGTTGATTCCAACTCTCACTGATGACCTTTTGAGGGGTTTAAGACTTCAGTGGAGGCAGGGCACGGTGACTCATGCCTCTAAACCTAGCACCGTGGGAGGCTGAGATGGAAAGATCGCTTGAGCTCAAGAGTTTCAGAACAGCCTAAGCAAGAGCGAGACCCTGTCTCTACTAAAAATAGAAAAGGAAAAAAAAAAAAAAAAAAGACTTCAGTGGAGGAAGTCATCGCAGATGTGATGGAAATAGCAAGAAAATCAGAATTAGAAGTGGAGCCTGAAGATGCAACCAAACTGCTGCAATCTCATGGTAAAACTAACAGCTGAGGAGTTGCTTCTTGTGGATGAGCAAAGAAAATGGTTTCCTGAAATGGAATCTACTCCTGGTGAAGATTCTGTGAACACTGTTGAAATGACCACAAAGGATTCAGAATATTACTATACATCAACTTAGTTGATAACAGCAGCAGAGTGCAGAGGATTGACTCCAATTTTGAAAGCAGTTCTACTGTGAGTAAAATGCTATCAAACAACATTACATTCTACAAAGGAAACCTTTCATGAAAGGAAGAGTAAATTGCAAATGCAAACTTATGGTTGCCTTATTTTAAGAAATTGCCACAGCCACCCCAATCTTCAGCAACCATTACCCTAATTGGTCAGCAGCCATAAATATTGAGGCAAGACCCTCCACCAGCAAAAAGATTATGATTCGCTGAAGGGCTCAGGTAATCGTTAGCCATTTTTAGCAATAAAGTATTTTTAAATTAAGGTATGCAAATTGTTTACACATAATGCCACTGAACACTTAATAGACTACAGTATGATATAAGCATAACTTTTATATGCACTGGGAAACAAAAAAATTCATGTGACTCACTTTACTGCAATATTCCTTTTACTGTGGCAGTCTGGAACTGAATCCACAATATCTCTGAGGTATGCCTGTATTTTCTTTTTATCCACCATGTGAATTATTCGAAACTAACACAAAACAAAGCACAATTAGCTAGCGAGCTTCTTGCCACAGACTAGGACTAGGGAAGTGCAATCATTCTTTCACATCTCCAACTAAATCATTCTTCTTTCCTGGTTTTATACAAGTATGCAATGTATTCCTCACTTGGCAAGCAAAATGAACTAAACTGGGGCCACAACAGCTTGTTGCCTGGTCTTCTTCCTGGACCAATGTAGCTTCTGTACCAAAAATAGAACCTGAAAGGAAATATTGACTATAAAACAAAAGCAAACAAAATAGTGGCCTGAATGTCTTCTTGCTCTGACAAAGAGGTTTTTTTGTAAAAAGACTCAAATATTTTCTATGGCATTAAACTGGATAGACTGGCTATCCTAAAATTGAAAAATTCTGTTAAAAAGAATACAAAGTATTAATATTATACCATATAAACTGTTATTACCACTAAGTAATAATGTGAGTATTAATGTCATATGCTTATTCTTTTAAAAGCACATTAGACTACAAACTTCAAACATACCTCTCAAGTGAAAGAGCTAATAGGTAGTCATTACAGTGCCTGGCACAAAGTAGCAATAAGTGTAAGCTGTCCATTCATTTCACAAATGAAAGTATGCCAGATTCTGTAACTGCAGTACCCAACCCCCAGGCCATGGAGAGGTACCGAGGTTCGTGGCCTGTTAGGAACCAGGCCGCACAGCAGGAGGTGAGCAGTAGGCAAGAGTGAGCAAAGCTTCATCTGTATTTAGAGCCACTCCCCATAGCTCACATCACTCACTGCCTGAGCTCCACCTCTTGTCAGATCAGTGGAGGCATTAGATTCTCACAGGAGCATGAACCCTACTGTAAACCATCAATGCGAGGGATCTAGGTTGCGCACACTCCTTATGAGAATCTAATGCCTGATGATCTGAGGTGGAGATGAGGTGGTGATGCTGGCACTGGGGAGTGGCTGCAAATACACATTATCATTAGCAGAGAGGTTTGACTGTGCAATAAATGTAATGGGCTTGAATCATCCCAAAACCATCAACCACCACCACCCTACCCCTGCACCAGGTCCGTGGAAAAATTGTCTTCCATGAAACTGGTCCCTGGTGCCAAAAAGATTGGGGACCACTGTATACTACTGTTATTCTAGGTTCTGTGGATGAAGAGGTAAACAAGACTCAAGGCCCTCAGAGAAGTCCCTAAATTCAGAGCCTAGTCCCTGAGCATGGGAAAGAAAAGTGCTCAGAGAAGTTCAAAAAGACCCATTCCTATGCCCTTGAGATGAGATAAACCCTAGAGATGAACAAAGAATAAAATTACACAAAACTTGTATTTTACTGGATATTAACAGATAAGCAAGATAATTCCAGAAAGTAGTAAATGCCATAAAAGAAATAAATAAAATATGATATTAAAAAGGGAGAAGGGGAAGGAGAAGAAGGTAATTTCAAGTCAGGGAAGGGCCCTCTAAGGATACAATATTTAATCTAAGAACTGAAAGGAACCAACAGTACAAAAAGTGTTCCAAATAGATAACATTGCATATAATAATAATTTTGATGTTAGTGTCATTATTAATCAATTGTCTATTTTATTATCATTAAATCCAATAGCCCCAATCTCCTTCCCACTTCCAGCCTGGGACTCACATTGCAGACCAATGGGAACTTGAAAATAATGTGTTAGATAATGTCTAAAAAGTAATGTGTTTCATTTTAAAACTTAAGTTTAGCGTACTTAAAGCCAATGTAATATAACATAGCTTTCTAAGAAGTATTATAGCAAGTTAGTGGATGGTCATGGGAACATTACTAAAGGTAATGTGTATTACAATGGATTTTGAGGTGGGGGAAGAGATTCAAATTCCAGCTCTCTTAATTACTAGCTATGTTTCCCTGCCCCCCTCCTCAGTTTTTTTCTCTATAAAATAAGATTAACTTCTCGTACCCTACCTATTATGAAGGGCAGAGCAGTCATGCAGACTGAGATCCTCACTACCACTAACATTGCCTCTAGGTCAGGGAAAGCCATGTCTCTGGGTGCAGAAAAGCATACAACCCATCCACTCATTAAGGGAGACTCCCAGGACCTCACACTTAAGTTTAAATAAGACAGATAAACTCATTATAATTGCACCTGGTTTCCCAACCTCACAACAAACAGTGAAGAAACAATTAGAAACAAAGTACTGACAAAAGAAAGAAAGTACAGCTAACTGGCAAACAACAGTGAAGGAAAACAGAAAAAATAAAATAAAAAGCAAACTCAAATAGTCTTAATTACAAAGAGCTAGACTAAAGTTATTCAACCTAAAAAGAAATAATCCTGCTTAATTCAGGAAGTACAACAGGTGTCACTCACAGTGAAAAAAAGTAATAATAATGCTCTTCCTGTTGTGAATCACGACGAAAAGATTAAATATATTTAGCACACTGATTCAAAAGGGAAAGTTTGATGCCAGCACCGGTGGCAGGTGCCTGTAGTCCCAGCTACTTGGGAGGCTGAGGCAGGAGGATCACTTGAGCCTAGGAGTATGAAGTTGCTGTGAACTATGCTGATGCCACAGCACTCTAGCCCACGCAACAGAGCAAGACTCTGTCTCAAAAAAAAAGACATAACAGTAAATATTCAATACAACATTCTATATAAGAACAAAATAAGGGAGGGAAAATAAATAATGAACATCAGTAGGGGAATACAAACTCTAACTTTATGCAATCTTCTTAAGAGGTTCCAGTTTGTAATGTTTGTTGAGTAACTAGCACATGACATATATTCAACATATATCTGCTGAATTAATGAATAAATGATTAAATAAAGGATATCCAGTAATGATATATTACATAGCCATTGAAAAGAACACAGTAAATTCTCCATATATAATCACCTAAAAAGATGTCCATTATAGAATAACTGAAAAAAAGATGCAGGCAACACAACATTGATTGTTTCATGTGTGAGAACAATGTCCACATAGATGTATCTGCTTATACTTGTGGAAAAGTAGAGAAAGGCACATATAATTTTGATGAGCAACTGAATTGAGGGAATGTTTTAATTACTGTATTGTTTAAATCTTTTTTGTTTTTTAGAATAGTTTTAGGTTCACAAAAAAATTGAGAGCAAGGTGGAGCAACAGCCCATATACTACCTGCCCCTACACATGCAAATCCTCCCCCATTATCAACATCTCCTACCAAAGTGCTACATTTGTTACAATTGATAAACCCACACTGACACATTATCACCCTCAAAATTACTGTATTTTTTAAGTGGTAGGATTACAAATAGCTTTGTGTTATCAGTAATTTTTAAATAAAATTTTTAAATGATGCCACCAAAATATTTTTAGAGCTCTACAAAATATTGAACTCCTTAAGGTAATATAGAAAGAACAGAATAGGAAAACAATTAGTAACACTGACCAAGAGTCTTAAACATTTCTGATTCAGAATCTTACTTCCAGGAATCTAATCAAAGGAAGGATGAGAAATGCAGACAAAGCTTAGGGTACCTAATGCTCTCATAAACATTACTTTTAACAATCACAAAATGGAAGTAGCCTCTAAAATATTATTAAAAGTTCTGTACAATTACATGTAAAAGAAGGATACAGAAAATATATAGACAGGAAAGAGAAGAAAAAGTTAGGAAATACACCAAAATTTTAATCCCCAAGATTATTAGCACTTTTTCCTACCTTGAAATTGCCCCAGATTTTTCAAAGTTACCTTGCTATGCTTTTATAATCACAAAATAATAAAAAGGATGTGGCACAGTTGTGATTTATCTAAATATAAACATTCTTAAACCTAAAACATTCAAAATACAAAATCCTAACTCCTTACCTAAAGATAGATTCCCAAATCCAATTCCTAGCCCTCATACGCCAACTCAAAAAAATCAAGACAGATGGCAAATAAGCATATGAAAAGATGCTCCACATCATATGTCATCACGGAAATGCAAATTGAAACAACAGTAAGATACTACTACACACCTGTTAGAATGGCCAAAATCCAGAACAGTGACAACATCAAATACTGAAGAGGATGTGAAGCAACAGAAATTCTCATTCATTGCTAGTGGGAATGCAAAATGGTACAGCCATTTTGGAAGACACAGTTTGGCGGTTTCTTACAAACTAAACGTACTCCTTACCATATGATCTAGCAATCACATTCCTTGGTATTTACCCAAAGAAGTTGAAAACTTATGTCCACACAAAAACCTGCACACAGATGTTTCTGGCAGCTCATAACTACCAAAACTTGGAAGAAATCAATACATCCTTCAGTAGGTGAATGGCATATAAGGAAAATGGAATATTCAGTACTACAAATAACATGAAAAGACATGGAGGAAACGCAAATGTATATTACTAAGCAAAAGAAGCTAGTCTGAAAAGGTTGTATGTGGTATGGTTCCAACTATATGACATTCTGAAAAAGGCAAAACTATGGCGACAATAAAAAGACTAGTGGCTGTGAGGGATTCGAGGAAGGGAGGGACAAATAGGCAGAGCACAGGGGATTTTTATGACAGTGAAACTATTCTCTATAGTACTATAATGTGAGATACATGTCATTATTAATTTGTCCAAACCCATAGAATGTACAACATTCTATGAATTAACCCCAATGTAAACTATGAACTTTGGGTGATAATGATGTGTCAACATAGATTCATCAACTGTAACAAAGGCACTACTCTGGTGGGGGATGTTGATAATGGAGGAAGACAAGCACATATGGGAAATCTCTGTACCTTCCTCTCAATTTTACTGTGAACCTAAAACTGCTCTAAAAAATAAAGTCTATTTTTAAAAAATCAAAACAAGCCACAGACTGGGAGAGAAATATTTGCAAAACATTATCTGTTAAATGACTTACATTCCAAAATACACAAAGAACTCTTAAATAACAACAAACAGTAAGTAATCAACAGAAGAAAACAACCCAATTTAAAGATGGCAAAAGATCTGGACACCTCACCAAAGAAGATATACAGATGGTAAAAAAGCATATGAAAAACATGCTGAACATCGTATGTTATTAGGGAATTGCAAATTAAATTAAATTAATAAGCTACTATTACACACCTATTATTACAGAATGGCAGAAATCTAAAAAACTGATAATGCCAAATTGCTGCTGAGGATGCAGAGCAACAGGAACTCTCATTCACTGCTAGTGAGAAAGAAAAATGGTACAGCCACTTTGGAAGACAGTTTGACAGTTTATCACAAAGCTAAATATAGCCTTACCCTATGATCTAGCAATCATACTTCTAGGTATTTAGCCAATTGAGTTGAAAACATGTCCACACAAAAATCTGCACTCAAATGTTTACAGCAGATTTATAAACACCCCAAACTGGAAGCAACCAAGATGTCTTTTAAAAGGTGAATGGGTAAATAAACTATGGTACATCTATATAATGCAATATTATTCAGTAACAAATAGAAATGAGTGATTAAACCAAGACATGGAAGAACTTTAAATACAAATTGCTAAATTAAAGAAGCCAGTCTGAAAAGGCTATGTATTGTATGATTCCAACTATATGCCATTCTAGAAAAGCCAGGCTGGGCGCGGTGGCTCAGGCCTGTAATCCTAGCACTCTGGGAGGCCGAGGCTGGTGGATCGTTTGAGCTCAAGAGTTCGAGACCAGCCTGAGCAAGAGCGAGACCCCGTCTCTACTAAAAATAGAAAGAAATTATGGCACATGCCTGTAGTCCCAGCTACTTGGGAGGCTGAAGCAGGAGGATCGCTTGAGCCCAGGTGTTTGAGGTTGCTGTGAGCTAGGCTGATGCCACAACACTCTAGCCTGGGCAACAGAGTGAGACTCTGTCTCAAAAAAAAAAAAAAAAAAAATAGAAAAGCCAAAACTATAAAGACAAAAGACTAGCAGTTGCCAGGGGTTGGGGGGGAAGGGGTGCATAGAGAGGAGGGATGAATAAATCTGAAGGACAGGAAACTTTTAGAGAGGTGAAACTATTCTGAAAGATACTGTAATGGTAGATATATGATATTATGCATTTGTCAAAAACCACACAATTGTAACACAAAGAATGACCCTTCATGTAAATTATGGACTTTAATTAATAATATAGTATTAATACCAGTTCAGGTTGGGCGCAGTAGTGCATGCTTATAATCCCAGCATTTTGGGAGGCCGAAGCAGAAGGATCACTTTGAGCCTAGGAGTTAAGAGACTAGCCTGGGCAACATAGCAAGACCTCATCTCTTAAAAAAAAAAAAAAAAACACCCTTATCAAATGCCTATGTACCAGGCCAAATATACTATAATAAGATAGTTTTTGCCTTATCAAGGAAATTGATTTGATTATCCAATGAAAAAATCTCTTTCAAAAAACTTGCTGAGGACTGTTAAGTTATGGGAAAATATACAAACTTTAAGTATTACCAAAGCATGTTACAGAATTACAGATGGTTAGTGATTCACACAAAAATCTCAAAGCTATCTTACCAAGAAGTAATTTAACTTGTAAAACTGTGAAGTATTTTGATATTTTCAGATTAAGTATAAAAAGCACAAATATGCAACTAAAATGAATCAATAACCTCATAAGAATCAGGGAAGCAAATATTTTAAACCAGTGTCTCAGGTAGCTCCTTACTCCCATTGATATCCTGACAGTAGCTGGGTAGATTCACAAAGAAGGAAAGCAATACTGACCTTGCCAATTCCTAATAATGACAAAGTCAGCAAGCACGAGGTGAGCACTTAAGGTACTACCACTTATTACACTGGTATCTTTTCAGGTACATGCATAAACAGAAAATGCCACTTTTAGCATGGGGTTTGGGGAATTAAAAACTGGCACACAGGCAATTCTTTCAAGCATTAGAATGGGAACATATATTCAGGCTTTCAAAAGAAAAACACTAAAAAGTCTCATTAGAACTTAGAATTTCCATCATGTGGCAGGAACACTTAGCATTTTTGCAATACAATAAAACTGTTAATTACAGTAATAATACACATTAACCTATCACGAAAATATCTCATTTCACAGATGAGGAAGAACTCACTCCATAAACTGTCCACTCTGATCAAGCACACCCTCAACTACGCTAATTCCATCGGTGATAAGTAGGAAACCTTAACACAACAAAAATATTCTGAAGATTTAAGACAATCAGGCTACTTTAGCTACATTAGAGCCAGTATTTTTTTTAAGACAGGGTCTGGTTCTGTCACCCAGGCTGGTGTGCAGTGGTATGAACGTAGCTCACTGCAGCCTCCTGGGCTCAAGGGATCCTCTGCCTCAGCCTCCAGAGTAGCTAGGACTACAGGCACGCACTACCACGCCTGGCTATCTATCTACCTACCTACCTACCTATCTATCTATTTATTTTTTAAAGAGACAGGGCCTCACCATGTTGCCCAAGCTGCAAAATAACATTATTTAAAAATCAAGGCTGGGCACGGTGGCTCACGCCTGTAATCCTAGCACTCTGGGAGGAGGTCAGGAGTTCAAGACCAGCCTGAGCAAGAGCAAGACCCCCATCTCTACTAAAAATAGAAAGAAATTATCTGGACAACTAAAAATATATATAGAAAAAATTAGCCGGACATGCTAGTGCATGCCTGTGGTCCCAGCTACTTGGGAGGCTGAGGCAGAAGGATTGCTTGAGCCCAGGAGTTTGAGGTTGCTGTGAGCTAGGCTGATGCCATGGCACTCTAGCCCGGCAACAGAGCGAGACTCTGTCTCAAAAAAAAAAAAAAGAAAAGAAAACAAGACCACCTCAAGTTCAATTACTTACCATCTAACATACCCCTTTAACCCAGAATAGCCTAAAATGAACATGCATCCTTTCAAATCGCCCAATATTATAACTATATTATAATATTATAATTATAAATACTTATATTATATATAATTATAAATACTTATATTTAAAGGATTATATGATATCTAATATAATAATATTATTATAATTGTATGATATCTAATATAATCTGGCTAAAACTTTTCCCAGCAACCACATCATTTACTAAAAATTTTAAACCATTTTTTTAACCGGAACTATTTTGTTAGATGATATCTTCATATAGAGTATATTTGTTTTTAAAAAATGGTGACACATTACTTGCCCAAAAAGAATTTATTCAGTGTTTCCCTAAAATGCCTTAGATGGAAATCTAGATTAAGAAAACCTAGCATCACATATTGACCAATTTTTATTAGATGAAATATGTTTTCTAAACAATTAATCCCAAACATTTTCTACTCCTTTTGTCGCTCCAATTATTTTCATTCACCATTTTGAACCCAGGGAAACAAATTGTTTGAATTATTTTAAATCAGATCCTGCCATGAAGAGAAAGAAGGGAACATTTATTAAATTTCTAAGGTGCACAGCATTTCACTGCCCATGGATGAGAAAACTAAAGTTTAGCTAGGTTAGGATAACTTGCTCAAGGTCTCTCAACTGATAGAATTATTCAGAACGCAAAACAGCCTAAATTCCAAGTTCATGCTTTTTGTACTCACCTCTCTCCCCAAAATTTAATTGTACTAATCACTGTGATTGTATAAATTTCAATTCTAAAATTACTCTAAAGCAACTACTTTGCAATATTGGAGGGAGGAGGGGCACAAGCAGAAAACAGGTATCTAACAACTACCCAAAACTAAGCTTTTCCAATACATACAAGGGATATTAGAAATCTAGTCACAGCTCCTATTTTTCATACTATGGAGCCTTGGGTCTAGAAAACCATTAGCATCTGGGTGATTCTGTTGCCCTCTAAAGTTTGAAAAACACTGCTACAGAGGAAAGCTGACTTTTTAGGACAGCCCTAGAACACAGGCTCTTAAACATAGGAGCTAATCAAACTCCTAAAAGGAAAAAACCAATTGAGTTAATCCTCCATTCCTATAGTCTAGTCTAGAATAGTGCTTCTCAAACTTTAGGGAGCAGAATCACCTACAGATCTTGTTAAACAAATTGCTGGACCCCCAACCCGGAGATTACAACTCAGCAGGCCTGGGATAGAACCCAGGAATTTAAACTTCTAATATCACCCTCATGATAGATACTACAGAAAAGTAGATTACACTTTTGAATAACAGAGGACTAAAACAAATCCTCTGATATCTTTCATATATCCCAACCTGAAGAACACTTCCATTCTTCTTTTCTTATCCTTCCTGCTTGCTCACTGAGATTCTCAATCTGTTTCCACAATTACTTTTGAAAATTACAACCAATTTTGTCAACTGAATCCCATTTCTTAAAATATACCAATTGAGGTTAAAGATTCGATTTATTATATTTAGAACAAAATACTACCAAATAAAGTCTTCGAAAAGGCTTATATGAAATTTTAATATAGTTCAATTAAATATGATATGTGGCCACAAGAAAAAAGTATCCTCTGAGACACCACAAAAAACACTAAGCTGACAGAAGACTTAGATTCTGCCACTTACTATGTCACCTTAAATAATTTGACAATTTGTCTTTTAATAGCTTTTTGTACAGACTTATGTGACAATTCCATGTCTATGTTCTCATAATGGCAATACCCAGATGAGTAAAAAATGTAAATGAGAAAAGGAGTAGGTTAGACTTATAAACCCTGATCATTACCAAAATTACCTATTTTATTCATTCAACAAATACAACTGACCATTAAACAACATGTGGTTTGAACTTCACAGGTCTACACAGATACTTTTCAATAAATGTTGGAAAAATTTGAGATTTGCAACAATTCAAAAAAACTCAGATGAACCATGTAGCCTAGACATACTGAAAAAATTAAGAAACACTCATATGTTATGAATGCATAAAAAGTATGTAGATACTAGTCTGTTTTATCATTTACTATCATAAAATATATATACATCTATAACTAAAAGTTAAAATTTATCAAAACTTACAGACCATAAATGGCACCATTCACATTAGAAAGTAATATAAGCAAATGTAATGATACAGTATTAAATGCTAACTGCATAAAGTTAATTGTACTACATAGTGTACTACTGTAATAATTTCATGGCCATTCCCGTTGCTATTGTGGTGAGCTCAAGTGTCGTGCAATTCCTGTGTATTTTTCATCACGTTTAGTGTGATACCATAAACCTTGAATAACACCATAGAAAATATACAAAGTGCCACTTGTGATGCTGAAAGTATTCCCAAGAAAGAGAAAAGTCATGACATTACAAGAAAAATTTGAATTGTTTGATATGTACCATATCAAACTAGATAGTCTAGAGCTGTAGTTCCCCACCATTTCAAGATAAATGAAAAAAAGAGATTTGTGAAGCCATTGCTGCAGTGAAATACCTTTTTATCTCAAATTGAAAATGCAGTTTTCATGTGGCTACAGGATTGCTATAAGAAAAGCATACCTATAGACTAATATGATTTGAGAAAAAGCAAGGTTATTATATGACAACTTAAAGCAAAAGGAAGGTGAGGATCTAAAACTGGAGGATTTAATGCCAGAAAAGGATGGTTTGGCAATTTTAGAAAGAAATTTGGCTTAAAAAATAAGAAGAGAAGCAGCTTCTACTGACCAAGAGGTATCAGATGAGTTCCCATTAAGAAAATCACTGAGGAGAAAGAATATTTGCCTACACAGGTTGTCAATGTACACAAAAGTACCCTATGCTAGAAAAAAATGCCATAAAGGCATTTATTAGTAAGGAGGAAGAGAAGCAAGGATACGGATGTAAGGCAGGAAGGGATAAGCTAACTCTGTCATTTTGTGCAACTGCAAGAGGGTTTACATCAGGACAGCCCTTATCTATAAAGCTGCTGGCCCACAAGCCTTGGACAGAAAAGATAAAACACCAGCTGCCAATCTTTTGGTTGTACAACAAGGCCTGAACAACAAGAACTCTTTTTCTGGATTGGTTCTATCAATGCATTGTCCCTGAGACAAGGAAGTACCCTGACAATAAGGGGCTGCCTTTTAAGTTCTATTGATATTGGACAATGCCCCTGGCCACCCAGAAGTTCAACAACAAAGGCACCAAAATGGTCTACTTGCCTCCAAATACATCACCTCAAATTCAGTCTCTAGATCAGGGAGTTAGAAGGACTTTTAAGGCTGATTACATATGGTACTCCATAGGAAGGACTGTCAACACTATGGAAAAGAACCCCAATAGAGAGAACATCATGGAAGTCTGGAAAGATTACACCTTTGAAGATGCCATCGGTGCTATCCATTAAGCCTAAAACAATAAATTCCTGCTAGAGAAAGCTGTGTCCAGATGTTGTGCATGACCTCATAGGATTTACAACAGAGCTAATCAAGTAAATCACGAGATTGTGGATATGGCAAAAAAGGTGGGGAAAGGGTTTTAAGATTTGAATCTTGGAAAAATTTACGAGCTAACAGATACCACACCACAGAAATTAAAGGAAGACAACTTGATGGAGATGAGTGCTTCCAAACCAGTGCCAGATGATGAGAAGAACACTTAGAAGCAGTGCCAGAAAACAAATTGACATTAGACAAGCTGGCAGAGGGGTTCCAATTACTCAAGACTGCTTTTGACTTCTTTTAAACATGGAACAGTCTATGGTAAGGGCACTGAAACTAAAGCAAACAATGGAAGAAGAATTGATTCTGTATAGAAACATTTTTAGAGAAATGAAAAAGCAAAAAAGTCAGGAAGAAATTACGATGTATTTCCATAAAGTTACACAAGTGTGCCTGCCTTCCCTTCCAACTCTTCCACCCAAGACAGCAAGATCAATCCCTACTCTTCCTTTCTCCTCAGCCTACTCAATGTGAAGACAATAAGGAAGAACACCTTTGTGATGATTCACTTCCACTTCATGAATACAAATATATTTTCCCTTCCTTATGATTTAATTTTTCTTTTTTTGAGACAGGGTCTCATTTTGTCACCCCAGCTGGAATGCAGTGGTCCAATCATAGCTCACTGCAGCCTCAAACTCCTGGGCTCAAGCAATCCTTCTGTCTCAGCCTCCCATGTGGCTGGGACCACAGGCACATGCCACCATACCTGGCCCCTTATCATTTTCTTAATAACATTTTCTTTTTCTCTAGCTTACTTTGTGGTGAGAATACCGTATGTAATACATATAACATACAAAGTATGTGTTAATGTACAGCCTATGTTAACAGTAAAGGCTTCCAGTCAACAATAGGCTATTTGTAGTTAAGTATGAGAGAGTAAAAAGTTTTTTATATGCCAATTTTCAACTGCATGGGGATGGATAGCTCCCCTAACTCCTGCATTCTTCGAGGGTCATATGTATTTACTAAATCCTACCATAAGCAAAGCAATAACTTGAAGTCATGACTTAGGAATTCATGTCTTGCACCTCCATCATCCCATGGTATCATTAGTTTTTAATATCTCTCAAATCTATCCATTTCTTTCTAAGTTTATTACCACTACACTTTAGTAATTCACGTAGTACAGGATCCCTGGACTATTCCAAAAGTCTACCTTTATTCTCCACTTAATCCTTAGCTGAAATCAGGACGATCTTTCCATGCCCCTACTTAAACTCTTCCATGCCTGTAAAGCCCAAATTCCTTTCTAAGCTCATTTCTAAGGATCTCTCCTTGTAACTCATGGTCCAGCCACACTAAATAACTTATCACCTCCCAGAGACTATCACAACTATTCCAAGCCTTTCTGTATAAGCTACTCTCTGCCAGAGGTGAGGGTGAGTCTATTGACCCACTCTCACCTCCAATTTACACCTTTTAACACTCCTCCTGAAAGCTTACCCAGATGCTATAAGCTTTATCTTTTCCACCCCACTCTCCCAATCCCAAATTACATTATACAGTCCTCCAATGAGCTCCATAATACCTTTGCATATCCCTATTTGTATTTATCACCTGGTAACTCTCTTTTTGCTCTTCTCCCTCTTGAAGGTAGAATGTGAGTCTTTTGCAGTGGTTTAGCTGCAATGCCTAACACACAGTAAGCACACAAAATTTTCTCAATTGAATAGGCAGGTCGGGGACAATGGGGGCATACATACAATGAATATATAAGGTTCCCAGAGATCTTGGAGGAGACAAAATCATTCAGCATTCAGATGTTAAAACATCTGCAAGTTGCTTAACAATATTTAAGAAAATTTTATATTCAATCTCATAATATTTAAGAAATTCTCTGAGGCCAGGCGCGGTGGCTCACGCCTGTAAGCCTAGCACTCTGGGAGGCCGAGGCGGGCGGATTGTTTGAGCTCGGGAGTTGGAGACCAGCCTGAGCAAGAGCGAGACCCCATCTGTACTAAAAATAGACAGAAATTAGCCAGACAACTAAAAATATATAGGAAAAAAGATTAGCCGGGAATGGTGGCGCATGCCTGTAGTCCCAGCTACCAGGGAGGCTGAGGCAGGAGGATCGCTTGAGCCCAGAAGTTTGAGGTTGCTGTGAGCTAGACTGATGCCATGGCACTCGAGCCCGGGCAACAGAGTGGGACTCTGTCTCAAAAAAAAAAAAAAAACAAAAGAAATTCTCTGAAGATATTCTACCATACATAAAACTATCTTTTTGGTTAGAAGCATAAAGGAAAGGAAAGTGAAACACTATTGAAAAGCAAGAGTAAGTATGCCATCAAATAATTTGTGGTATTGGTATAAATCTCTTGGCTTTGAGAGCTTAAAATATAGTTAAAAAGATGCCAACACAGCCACCAGAGTTTTCTGGAATTTAAAACACACACATACACATTTATGAATTATTGTCAAGCTATAAAACACCAAATGTCTTTAGTTTTCTGTTCCAGGAAGGGTGTCTGGAATTCTGCCAAACACAGAGGAGAAAACCTCTGACTCTTCCACGTTTTGCAGTAGGTGAGGAAACTAGCCTGCCCAGAAAACATGACATCATGTATAATATGGTAGAGTAATAGAGTAAGGTAAAGTAATATGGCAGGAAAATTTTATGACTAATCTAAAGTAAGTAGAAAATGGGAAGGCAGTATAATAAAAATTACAAACTTTGCATATAGACAGTCTATTTGAGCACCTCATCCTAAAATGGACATGAAAAATACCTTAGGCAGTTGTGACGATTATGTGACTTACATAGAGCATTTAAAATACCCAGATCCTGATATATGTACCAAGTGCTCAATAAATGGTAACTATTGATATTACTATTGTTTTATAAAAGAAGAATCTCAGAAAACAAAGATTCAGGTAGTAAAAGTTACACTCTGGGAGTTAAAACTTTTTCTGTCACTCCCTTAGCTTCTTTTATAACAATAAATACTTCTAAACTGTCTCCCCTCTTTCTGCCAAAAAAAAGTTATTATAATCATTAAACTGTATGTTTATATTTAGGAGAGCAGAAAATGTATTAATAATTAATATTTTCATAATGCTAAATTTATGTCATTTCAAATGTATAAAGGGCACTTGAAATTCACATATTCAAATATTACAAACATAAAGCATCCAAAATCTTTAAAACATAGAGGACAAAATGTAATATGGCCTACGTTAGGAGCTAACTGCATTGCCCCCAGATTTCATATGGTGAAGTCCTAACCCTCAGTACCTCAGAATGTGACTGTATTTGGAGACAAGAACTTTAATAGGGCAATTACATGAAAATGGGGTCATTAGGGTGGCCATAATCCAATGACTCGTGTCCTCCTAAGAGGAGGAAATCTGGACACAGACATGTACAGAGAGAAGACCATGGGAGGACAAGGGAAGCCAGCTACCTACAAGTCAAGGAAAGAGGCTTAAGAAGAAAGCAATCCTGCCAACACTTTGTGGACTTCTAGCCTCCAGAACTGTGAGAAAATAAATTTTTATTGTTTAAGCCACCCAGTTTGTGGCACTTTGTTATGGCAGCCCTAACTAGACTGGGTTTACAGACTAGCAGTATATTTCTAGTTGTAGTCAATTGATTCCTCAAGTTAATCTTGAAACCACTTAGAATTAAACACATTTGCAAAGTCAAAATATCAAACATCTAAAGCCAGAGTCAGAAATTATATATCATACATATGAGGTATCTTTTTCAATAAAATAGATCATCTATATTATTTGGGCTATGGCTGATCTGAAGCACTATTAACTTTTTATGCATTATGTGACTTTATCACTTATTTTGAAGGAAAACATGTATATCCTGAATTTGTATATGCACTGATTTAAAGATGGCCCTCTCATCTTGAGCCATATTAGAGACATTGTCTTTGGAGAGAAGGAACACAGACCTTGAAATCAGACAAATGGAGGTTTAAACCCCACTGTTGCCATTTACTAGTTATGTGGCCTTAAGCAAGTTATTTCACCTCTCTGACCCTCAAATTCCTCAACTGTAAATGGGGATGAAAATGGTATCTTACAGGATTATCAGGATCAGAGAGAGCAAAGTTAAGCACCTGGCACAATTCCTAAACACAAGATGGGCACTCAATAAACGGTAGTTATGATAAGACCATCATCCAAAGAAGATGTGCATGAAAGGTAGGTGTCACTGTTGATAGGACTGTAAACTAAAGCTTTCTGGAAAGCAATTTTGAAATATCCATTCAAACATGAAAGATATCCCTCAGACATCCACAGACCTAGAAATTCAACTCTGAGGAATCTGTTCTATAGAAATATTTGCACAAGTGGGCAAAGATGTAAGAAAAAGGATGTTCTTTGTGGCACTGTCTTAAAAGCAAATCAATAGAGGGCTGGTTTATTACTGGACTACAGTAGATCCATATTTGCCATTATTTTAAAAATAAAGTAGATCTCTACCTGCTGACAAAAAGATGGCAAAGCCAAAATAAGCACAATATGATCCAACAAAGTAAAAACTGTGTTTATATATGCAGGGAAATGGGTATGAAAGAACAGAATTCTAAAACAGATAGCTTTCACTTTTCACTCATATATTCTATTTTGTAAACTCTTAAAAATTCACATTAATTTTTTCTAATAAAAAGTAAACAGTGCATCATCTTTTGAGACCAATGCTTTCCGGTGCTATAGAATAGGACATGTTAAAGAAGACTTCAAAGAAAAATACACTGTACATTAACTCACCCTCCTCATTGAAAAAGTCTAGGACCCTACATTAAGCTCATGGTCAAGACATTCCAAATCACTTTCTATTCAATATTCTTTCAGTTTCTATTTCTATAGTCAATTCTAACCTTGTGGAGTTAGTCACAAAACATTTTTTAAACTGCTAATTATTTGCCACAGTCACACTCTCAAAACTCTTCCTCCTCTCCCTTGCAAAACAACTTAGTTAAATATATGTCTGGAATACAAAATTACTTTAATACTATCTAAGGAAATAAAATAAATTTGCATCCAAAATCAGACAAATCAAGTTTTAAAGATTCAGCATTTTAGATTAGTATGAACTGCAATTCTCTTCCATTACTGAAGATAATCCAAATTTTACTACACAGAACAATACTGACACTGGAATCACGGGCAGTCACAGTGGAAATGTAACCACTTTGTTTTTCAGATGAGGGAAATGAAGGAGAGCAATTGACTTGACCAAGCTGAAGCAGTAAGAAATAGAGATCAGTGCAGGACCCTGGCCTCCCAGTCCAATATTCTTTTTTCTAGATCACATCGCCTCACATCATAGCTTACAGTTTTCAATCAAATCCTTTTTCCAAATAAATTAGCAAAAGTAGCATCAGATAACATACTTGGCTTCATAAATATGCATAAATGAAACAAACGTTAGCTGGCACATAACTACCTGGCATATTTGCAATACTATCTATAGAGTTTTGCATTCACTGAAATTTCAAGCATGTAAAAATATCTTGATCAGACATACAAAGGTGTCTGCTCTGCAGAAGCAGAAATGAAAATGTTTTATGAGAACCAATTCATCCAATTCCCCTGGAAGTAGAGCCACTAGTTAAATATTCTAATTAGCTAAAAGACCAAATTTTCTAGCCATATATGTTTGAACAGCATTTTTGTTTGTTTCAGTAGCACTTTTCCTTTTTACAGTAATGCTTCGTCTCTGATTTCAAAGTCACCTTCCAGCCTAATGGAGGCACATAGCTCTGATTCTTCTCTCTCTAGAACAAGACCCATAAGAAAATAAAGACTATTTTCCTTCACTGAAAGTATTTTCCTTCATTGAAAACTGGTTTGATAATATATGAAAGCCTTTAATGAACAGCTTTTTTGTCATAACATCTATATTTAACAAAAAGATAAAAATCCAAAAAAGGTCAAGGAAATTAATAGCAATGTGAGACAAAGAGTATATGAAATAGAAGCCAAGGAGACACTAGATCTCTGAAATCTAGATTGGGGAAAATATAACAATCATCTTGTTCCTAATGAACAAAGGCTGAAGCAACTGGCAAATTCAAGCTAAGTTTACCAAAAAGAAAAAAATTTTAAGAAATCTATGCTCTTGTCTCATATCAAAAAACAAATATTGAGGCAGATATGTTTAGATATCTTCAAACATAAATGCAATAAAGTTGCTGCATTAAAAAGTCACAAATGGAATAAAATCAAAGTATTACAATATACAGCTATGGCTAATTTATAGATTTTCCATTAGCCTTCTATTCCAGCAGTTTTAAATTCAATATTCAAAGAAGATAGTTTATCAGTAACTGCTAACACAAAATACTGTTTATAATTTTCCTTGATTAGCTTGAGTAATGTGATGTGATAATTAACTTCACTTTATCCACTGAGTGTTAATATTTTTCTTTAACAAAAATCCAAGTACTCAGGGTTATGAGTGATGAGTGACCTTGAGACAGCACTTGGAAGGCAGTCACCATGGCAACACTACCACAAAAGTGTCTCATCTTCAGCATAAGGACCAACCTGGTGCATTAGGATTTAAAAACCTAGAGCTAGAAACAGCTTCCTTTAAAAAAATCCTAAAAAATTAGTTTTAAAAAATGTCTACATTAACCTTTCTATTTTAGCCTTCCTATTTATTCTTCATGGAGGGGGACATAAACATTAAGTTATCTTTGTGATGAAATATTAAGGCATATAAAATTCTTCTTTTCCTTTTCTTTTTGTTCTATATGGGCAAATTAACTGCTACAATATGAACATGGAGCGATTTTTCATTTTTTAAAAATGAATGTTTAAAATTTTCCAGAAAAATCACCACTATTCTAATCTTCTTTTAATAACTGTCAAAAGGAAACAAGCATTCACCTTAATAAGAACATTTCTTTTCCAGCCTGCACTTCGATAAAGAAAACATGGGGGCAGGGAGGATGTTCACTTAAAATTCGAAATATAAGATATGCATTTGTAATTCTGTTTATACACACTAAAGATCCTTACATTTCATGTTTTTATAAAGTTATGTTTCTTTGCTTCAGACATAAATTCAGTAGTATTTTTTTCTGGAGAATCTACACATTGGAAGCCAGGAATGTGTCACTTTAGTCATTTCATCACCAACACAGCCAACACAAAGCCTGACACCAAACAGATACCAAAGGACTTCAAAGTTTTTGCTCATGTACCTACCAAAAGAATCCCGAAAAACAATAAACCCCAGAACATCTGTGAGTTGACATTTAAAATTTTCATCAATTTTACTAGTTACAAAGCAGTAATTTCCAAGTATTACATGTCTCAGAATATTTAATAAACTGTTACCTGATTCTTATATATTCAAAGGAACCTAGAATATTAATCATCCTTCACTACTAAGTCAGAAATTTTACAACTGTTCCTTTTACCTGAAATACAAATTTCTATTCTTCTTTCCCAAAGAATTTGATCTTAAGGAAATACCATTGTATACTTGAAAATATTTTACTGATCATCCCATTTCTATAACAAAAGGGTATATAAACTGAAATAATTAAATTCCAACTCTCATAGGTTCTGAGTATTCAAAAACATTCTCAGTTAGTACTATAATCATTATTAGCATGTAATGGTTCAAAACAAATGTATTATAAATTCTGGTAAAATATTCATAAAAAGTACACTTTTCACTGTAAGTAAATCTGTTCAGCTGCAACGGCCAAGGATGTCTGTCTCCCTGCCCAGCCTCCCCACCCCGCTATGCGTTCGTTTTTGTCTTTAAGAGTAAAAATTAATAAAACTTGCTGACATAGTAGATAAATAAGGAGTTACATGAAAGCAATGTCACTCAATTCTTTCAATACAATCTTAGTTATGTGACAAAAGTCTGTGAACTACCATTAAAAAATATTTTTTCATGATCTCTCAGAGAGCAATTTAACTCCCCCTTCAATTTTGATGAAAACAGACTTGAAAACCACCTGACTGACAGATCATTTGTTAACCAGCCATTAGAGTCATTCACTTTTTAAACTCTAACACCAATTATTCTAATTGTTCCGTGTGTTTCAAACCCTAGATTTTTTTTAACATACAATTGCAATATGCCACAGTAATACCAGAGACTTATTCCTTTCTTTTGGCAGTTAGAAGGACAATCGTGAAAGGAAACAACTGGAGAACAAGGCCCTGTAAGTTTTCTTAGACCAACGTAAGAATTTAAGAGAACAAAAGTTTATGAATCTGGAAATTGATTCTCATTAAATCTGTGCTCAAGCCTCTAGATCCAACCACCACTTTATACAAAATACAGATGCCTTAAATACTCATAAAAAAGGTTTCACTTCAACTGAATTAGACACCAAGTAATGAGAGATTTTTACTGCAATGTTATTTGATACTAGCAAAAAAAAAAAAAGATAACCTGAGTAATTTAACATTAGAAAACTGGGCTGGGTGCAGCGGGTCACGTCTGTAATCCTAGCACACTGGGAGGCCTAGGTGGGTGGATCCTTTCAACTCAGGAGTTGGAGACCAGCCTGAGCAAGAGCGAGACCCCGTCTCTACTAAAAATAGAAAGAAATTATCTGGACAACTAAAAATATATAGAAAAAATTAGCCAGGCATAGTGGCGCATGCCTGTAGTCCCAGCTACTCGGGAGGCTGAGGCAGGAGGATCGCTTGAGACCAGGAGTTTGAGGTTGCTGTGAGCTAGGCTGCCACCACGGCACTCTAGCCCAGACAACAGAGAGAGAATCTGTCTCAAAAAAAAAAAAAAAAGATGAAATAAATAAATAAAAATAAAGAGAACTCCCCTTGCCCCCCCAAAAAAAAGAGAAAAGAAAACAAGAAAATTTGCAAGTTATGATATATCTGTACAATGAAAAATACTATATAGTCTCTGAGTGTTCACAATATATTGTGATATACAATATAATCATTTGTTTCTTATATACTGTGTAAATATACTTAAGTATAGATAAAAAGCCCGAAAAAGTATATACCAAAATGATCTTTCCTGAGTTTTTTTTAACATTGTAATTTTCTGTTACCTATAGAGAACATGTCTTAACTTTGTAACAAAAGTTTTTTGTTTTGTTTTGTTTTTGAGGCAAGTCTCGCTCTGCTGCCTGGGCTAGAGTGCAGTGGCATCATCACAGCTCACTACAACCTCCAACTTCTGGGTGCAAGCAATTCTCCCACTTCAGCCTTCCTAGTAGTTGAGATTACAGGTGCGCACCAACAAGCCTGGCTAATTTTTCTGGTTTTTGTAGTGACAGGGTCTTGCTCTTGCTCAGGCTGGTCTCAAACTCCTGGCCTGCAGTCCTTTAACCTCAGCCTCCCAGAGTGCTAGCATTACAGGCGTGAGTGCCCAGCCAAACTTTGTAATAAAAGTTTTTACAACATCTTTGAAGTTGTTTATATATTACTTCTAATCCAAACAGAAAATTAATAATAATTTAACAAATATTCTCAATAATAAATCACTAATTTTTATTTTTTTTATTTATTTTTTTTTTTTTGAGACAGAGTCTCACTCTGTTGCCCGGGCTAGAGTGAGTGCCGTGGCGTCAGCCTAGCTCACAGCAACCTCAAACTCCTGGGCTTAAGTGATCCTACTGCCTCAGCCTCCTGAGTAGCTGGGACTACAGGCATGCGCCACCATGCCCGGCTAATTTTTTGTATATATATATTTTAGTTGGCCAGATAATTTCTTTCTATTTTTAGTAGAGACGGGGTCTCGCTCTTGCTCAGGCTGGTCTCGAACTCCTGACCTCGAGCGATCCACCCGCCTCGGCCTCCCAGAGTGCTAGGATTACAGGCGTGAGCCACCGCGCCCGGCCACTAATTATTTTTAAAATCCACCAAGTGGTATTTTTAAGAGATCCTTTATAATACTGATTGATTTTATCACATTCACTAAATGAAGGCCTCACTGCTCTATCCCACATCTTGTATGAGATAGCAGTATACAGAATAGAGTGACCCTTCCTGGGGAGACTACCCAATAAACAGTCATGATACAATCCTTTCTGGATTACTACAACTCTCTTGATTTGCTAAAATAGACTTATAAAAATATTGGGAAGACATAATATGCATATATACTTTTTTTTTTTTTTTTTTTTTGAGACAGAGTCTCACTTTGTTGCCCAGGCTAGAGTGAGTGCCGTGGCGTCAGCCTAGCTCACAGCAACCTCAAACTCCTGGGCTTAAGCGATCCTACTGCCTCAGCCTCCCGAGTAGCTGGGACTACAGGCATGCGCCACCATGCCCGGCTAATTTTTTCTATATATATTTTAGTTGGC
>CM052436.1:198264660-198325205 GCA_028533085.1 Varecia variegata | reverse complement strand
AAAAAAATAAATGTTGCTCAGTTGGTAAATGGATAAACAAATTGCCACATATATTGCCATTATACCGTTATTGTGTACATATACATACTCAGCAATAAAGAGAACATTACTCCTGATACACACAACAATGTGAATGAATCTCAGAGAAATGGGCTTAGTAAAAGAAGGTTGATACAATATACTACATGGCTTCAATTATATAAGAATTATATGAAATTCTAGAAAAGACAAAGCTATATGGATACAAAGCAGATCAGCAGACGACTAACATCTTACTTAAGGCTTATCACCCCTAAGATTGAGAACAAGACAAAGATGTCTATTCAATGTTGTACTGAAGGCACTAGCCATTACAATAAAACAAGAACAAGAAAAGGCATACTGATTGAAAGGAAAAAACAAAAATGTCTTTATTCACAGACAACATGATTATCTATGTATACAACCCTAAGCAAACTATATAAGAGCTACTAAAATAGATTAGCAAGGTTACAAAATATTAGGTAAATGCAGAAAAATCAATTGCATTTCTATATACTAGTGACAAATTATTGGAAATTGAAAATTTAAAAATACTATTCATAATCACATTAAAAATATGGAATTTAGTGACAAAAGCTTAAAAGATCTGTACACTAATAACTACAAAACACTGCTAAGAGAAATTAAAGATAAACTAAATAAATGGAGAGACATATAACATGTTCATGGAATGGAAGGCTTAATATTGTTAAGATGTCAAATTCTCTCCAAGTTGATCAACTGATTTAATGCCATCACAATCAAAATACCAACAGAGATTTTACCAAAATCAACCAGCTGATTCTAACAATTATATGGAAATGCAAAGGACCTAGAATACCCAAAACAATCTTGAAAAAGAATAAAGTTGGAAGACTTACTGCATTGGACCTCAATAATCTTTACAGTATGGCACTTAAGACAGATGTT
Organism: Varecia variegata; assembly: GCA_028533085.1. Taxonomy (NCBI): domain Eukaryota; kingdom Metazoa; phylum Chordata; class Mammalia; order Primates; family Lemuridae; genus Varecia; species Varecia variegata. Next base: position 198,324,254 of record CM052436.1, on the reverse strand, counting down.
GATACAGACATATAGACATACCACAAATATATTATATGAAACAGAAGACAGTCCCAAAATAGACCTACACATATATGGTTAAATGATTTTCAACAAAAGTGCCAATTCCATGAATCATGTATAATCTTTTCAAAAAAGTGATGCTGAAAAATTTGATAGCCATATACCAAAATATGAATCTCAACTCTTATCTCACACCATATAAAATTAACTCAAATAAATCACAGACCTAAATTTAAGAACACTATAAAACTTATAGAAGAAAATCTTAATGACCTTGGGTTTTGACAATATTTATTAAATGCAACACAAAAAGCATGAACAAGGAAAAAAAACAAAAAAATCAGTAAGTTGAACTCTAATATTAGACATGAAAAACTTTTGCTCTTCCAAAAACACTATCATGAAAATGAGAAGACAGGCCAGAGACTGACACTATTCACAAAACATATCCAAAGAGTTTCATCCAGGCCGGGCACAGTGGCTCGTGCCTGTAATCCTAGCACTCTGGGAGGCTGAGGCGGGAGGATCACTCAAGGTCAGGAGTTCGAGACCAGCCTGAGCAAGAGCGAGACCCCGTCTCTACTAAAAATAGAAAGAAATGACCTGGACAGCTAAAAATATATATAGAAAACAATTAGCTGGGCATGGTGGTACATGCCTGTAGTCCCAGCTACTCAGGAGGCTGAAGCAGGAGGATTGTTTAAGCCCAGGAGTTTGAGGTTGCTGTGAGCTAGGCTGACGCCACAGCACTCTACGCCAGCCAATGGAGCAAGACTCTGTCTCAAAAAAAAAAAAAAAAAAAAAAAGTTTCATCCAGAAGAACGAACTTTTACACTCCAGTAAGAAAATGAACCACCTGGCCAAGCACAGTGGCTCACACCTGTAATCCCAGCACTTTGGGAGGCCAAGGTAGGGGAATCACTTGAGGCCAGGAGTTCCAGATCAGCTGCACAAGATAGCAAGACTCTTGTCTCTACAAAAAAAAATTGAAGACAAAAAAAAAATCCATAGTAAGATACCATTATATATACACTATAATGGATAACATTGAAAAGACTGCCTATACCAGGTGTTGGTGAGGATGTAGAACAATTAGAACTATCTAGCATACATTGCTGGGAAAAATATAAAATGATACAATCACTTTGAGAAACAGTGGGCAGTTTCTTTAAATTTTTAAATACTTAGCATATAACCCAGCCATTCCGCTCCTGGGTTCTACCCAAAAGAAACACAAATGTATGTCCACAAAAAGCCCTACATGCCAATGTGTAGAGAAGCTCCTCTTCTGATAACTAGAAATGACCCAAATATGCATCAACAGGTAAATGGATAAATCATGATATTCCCATACAGTGCAACAGTACTAAACAAAATTAAAAGATAAACTATTGACATATACAACATGGATGAATCTCAAAATAACTACACTGAAAGCCAGCCTCCCCTATAAAAAATACATGTTGTATAATTCCATTTATATTAAAATTCTAAAAACTGCAAGCTAATCTTTAGTAATCCAATGCTACCAGTTTGACACCTTAAATGGTTTGGGTTTAATATTTTATATATATTTTTTATTTTTTATGTTAAAAAGGCAAAAAGGCATTAGAAGAACACATGAAAGGGCTTTTTTAAATTATCAATTCAAAATGTTTGATATCACAACATATTACCCAGGGATTAGGGAAATAGGCATTTCCATACACTGCTGGTAGATTTGTACATTGATACAATCACTACCTGGAGTAAGTTGCAATATCTTTTTACATTCATACTCATTGACCCAGCATTCCAATTCCAGAAATGTATCATATACTTTATAACAAAACATTGGAACAGTGAAATATATGAGAATATTTACTTACAGTTTTGTTTTTAGTAATATGAAACTGGATAAATTATGACATATCCATAAAATGGAATACAGTATAATCACTAGAAATTTCTAGGCAGCTATAAATCATATAGATATGAAACCATCTCCAAAATCATTTAAAAAGTACAGTCCAGAATAGGGCTCCTGAGTGCCAGTTATACAGGTATATTCATTTTATGAAAATTTATCAGGCTATATTTGTACAGTTCTGTGAACATATGCTATACATCAATATAAAGTTTACGAAAAATGTGGGAGAAATGCATTAAACTTAAATGCTTTTAAGTATATGTGTGTACATATGCCTAGACTAGGGTAACAATGGTTGCCTCTGAGCAGGGGAGGTAGCTAGGAGACAGATGAGGACGGGTGGCTTACTCTCCACTGGATACCCATTGGAACCTTCTGAATTTGCCCCATGTGCACCTGTTGTTTCAAAAAATACTTTCTAACTGAGACCATTTGCAACTATAAGTCTGTATGAATCAAGATTTTATTAATGTAGAAATAAACTAGAAGTACATATGGAAAAAAGTTTAAAAACCCAGATTATTAAATGATATAACGTACATTAAGCATACTGTCAAGGCACATAGGCACTGAAATAGCTTTTATTATCAATATTATCAAATCAGTAAATGGTAGCTTTTCTATGGTACATTCAGACAATGGAATATTATGTGGCACTAAAAAGAAATGCGCTACCAACCCATGAAGGAAACTTAAACATACATTACTAAGTGAAACAAGCCAATCTGAAAAGGCTACCTACTGTACGATTCTAACTACATAACATCCTAAAAAACGCAAAACTTTGGAGACAATAAAAAGATCAGTGCTTGCCAGGAGTTAGTGGAGAGGAAAGGATGAATAAATAGGCAGAGCAGGGGAAGCGGGGAAGAGGGGGTGGGCGAAACCTACCTAACAGGTACAATGAACATTATTTGGGTGATGGGCACAGTTACAGCCCTGACTCAACCATTACAAAAGTGATCCATGTAACCAAAAACATTTGTACCACCGTAATATTTTGAAATTAAAAAAAATAAGCAGAGCACAGAGGACTTTTAAGGCAGTGAAACTACTACTCTGTATGATACTATAATAGTAGATATATGTCATTATAAATTTTTCCAAACCCATATTATATACAAAATCAAGAGTGAACCCTAGGCCGGGCGCGGTGGCTCACACCTGTAATCCTAGCACTCTGGGAGGCCGAGGAGGGTGGATCACTTGAGGTCAGGAGTTCGAGACCAGCCTGAGCAAGAGCGAGACCCCCATCTCTACTAAAAATAGAAACAAATTATCTGGCCATCTAAAATATATATAGAAAAAATTAGCCGGGCATGGTGGCACATGCCTGTAGTCCCAGCTACTCGGGAGGCTGAGGCAGTAGGATCGCTTAAGCCCAGGAGTTTGAGGTTGCTGTGAGCTAGGCTGATGCCACGGTACTCACTCTAGCCCGGGCAACAGAGTGAGACTCTGTCTCAAAAAAAAAAAAAAAAAAGAGTGAACCCTAATGTAGACCATAGACTTTGGAGTATAATCATGTGTCAATGTAGGATCATGGATTGTAACAAATGTTCCACAGTTGTGGGTGATGTTGATAATGGGGGAGGTTATGCATGTGTTGGGGCAGTGGGTACACGGAAAATCTTTGTACCCTCTGTTCAATATTGCTGTGAACCTAAAACAGCCCTAAAATAATAAAGTATTAAAAAATTAAATAAATGGTAGCCTTTGTCTTGTATACCCAAGAATATGAACCAAAATATAAATCAGAACATAGGAAGAGAATCTTAATGGGGGTAAGAAAGTAGAAGGAAGAGCAAGGGAGACTTAACAGCAACTTAAGTATAAAATAAATACACAGAATTAAGGAGATGATGGTGGAAATGAAGATCAGAGTGAGATTATGGAAGTCTTTGGGAGTTCCATGAGAACTTTAGTTTCAAAGTCTTAGACAATGAAAAACAATGAAAGGTTTCAAACCTTCAAGCAGTCAAGTAACATGAACAGATGTTTTTAAAAGATAAATAACAAACAGGCACTTTCATGAACAATAAAATATAAATTTAGTATAACCCCTTTGTAGGCAACTGGGAAAGAGCCATTAAAGATTTAAATACACATTTCTTTTGATTTAGAAATTTCACTTCCAAGATTTTCATACTAAGATATACCCACACTGGCACACAAATTTACATATAGTTCACTGCATCATCATTCAAAATAGTAAAAGACTGGAAATAGCAATGAGGAACTCATTAAATAAATTATATGAAGTCCATTCATAGAATGGAATGGTATACAGCCTTTTAAAAATATGATGTGTAGAAGCTCCTTCAAGTTCTTTTATTAAGTGAAAATAATGGCATCCCATTATTCTCCCTTTTGTTAATTAAAAATAAAGAGGGAGGAGAGAATAGGGAAAATGAAATGGAAAAGAGAAAGATAACGATCATATGTAAAGAATGTCCTTTAACAACAGTAGTAGCCTTTGGGAAGAGTAGCTATAAAGACCAAAAACCGGCCGGGCGCGGTGGCTCACGCCTGTAATCCTAGCACTCTGGGAGGCCGAGGCGGGTGGATCGCTCAAGGTCAGGAGTTTGAGACCAGCCTGAGCAAGAGCGAGACCCCGTCTCTACTAAAAAAAAAAAAAATAGAAAGAAATGATCTGGCCAACTAAAAACATATATAGAAAAAATTAGCCGGGCATGGTGGCACATGCCTGTAGTCCCAGCTACTCGGGAGGCTGAGGCAGTAGGATCGCTTGAGCCCAGGAGTTTTAGGTTGCTGTGAGCTAGGCTGACGCCACGGCACTCACTCTAGCCCGGGCAACAAAAGCGAGACTCTGTCTCAAAAAAAAAAAAAGACCAAAAACCTTATAGCTACTCGTCCAAAAAACCAAAGACCTCACTTTTTCACAATAAGCCTTTTTGTACTTAGACTTTACCATGTGTATATCTTCTTTTCAATTTAAAAAACATTAACTTATAAATTTTTTTTACTATAAGCAGTACAGAATAAAAGATATGAGAAAGAGAACAGATTAGAAGTACCAATTAATTCCCTTTAGATCTATTCTACCCTTCTCTCTGAAGTATTCCCTGACAACACCAGTTGAAAATGACCTTTCTTCCTCTGAACATCTGAACCACTTATTCATGTTGATGCAACTATGTTTTTTTAATTATACTCATTTCTCAACTAGATTATAAGCTCCTAGAGATCACAAACAGATTTTAATTCCCATAATACAGAGCACAATTCTTTGAAAAACAGTGGTACTGAATAAAAATTTTTAAACAACTTAAAGAAGGAATGCCCAGTCCTGGAGCAACTGGGAAAACACAAAATGTACTCTAAGGCCCAGGCATGATTTATCTGGACAACTCTATGAGGAAAACATAGGTCCCAAGCAAATCCTTAGGACTCTTTAATGTTATCTCAACTACCAGGTAGAAAAACTGACTTAAGAGTTGAATTCCAGGCCAGGTCCAGTGGCTCAAGCCTGTAATCCCAGCACTCTGGGAGGCCAGGGCAGGAGGATCGTTTGAGCTCAGGAGTTCGAGACCAGCCTGAGCAACAGCAAGACTCTGCCTCTACTAAAAAAACAGAGAGAAATTAGCTGGACAACTAAAAATATATAGAAAAAATTAGCCAGGCATGGTGGTGCATGCCTGTAGTCCCAGCTACTTGGGAGGCTGAGGCAGGAGGATTGCTTGAGCCCAGGAGTTTGAGGTTGCTGTGAGCTAGGCTGACACCATGGCACTCTAGCCCGGACAACAGAGTGAGACTCTGTCACAAAAAAAAAAAAAAGAATTGAATTCCAGAAACTTTCACATTCAAACACCAAGCATTTTGGGGGGCCTAAAATGAATATAATTGACAAAATAGAGGATTTTAAAAGCTTATAAAAGGATTGCTCCCTACCTTCAAGGAATAGACAATTTGAATTTGCCCTATCAATAAATACTAACTCATATGCATGTGAACAGATAATTAAGAATCATATCAGGAAATAACTACATTTTCAGTTGTGGTGGTCTAGTAAATTTGCTGATATGAGATAGGATATGAGATGTGCCCTTAATAACTAGACTAGATAACAAGGAAAAAGAGGCAGAAAAAATTAGCATGACTGAAACAAGGGGAAATAAAAGTCTGAAAGATTGATAAAAAAGACTGATGAGAAATGAATATTAAAGAATATGGACTGTATTCTGCAGATTTTTAAGCAAAAATATAATCAAAATGGTTTCTAACAAGATTAAACTGGCAGAAATACCGAGAGGACCAGAGAAGTGTAGAGACTAATTTGAAAGCTATTACAATAATCCAGAAATAAAGGGCCTGAACTAGAGTTTTGGGAATTGGAATAAAAATATATTTAAGAAAAATGTATCAATAGGATTCATAAAACCAGCTTATTCAATACCATCACTCACTTAGCATTCACTGAATATTTACATGATCAAGTCTTGTAATGTCGTACTCCTGTGCCTTGCTAACAATTCCCACATATAAGAAATGTACTCTCTCCATATTTAAAATCTTATTGTTCAAAGTGCTGCACCCTGACCACCTGGCCAGTAGTCCCTTTTCTCCTCTGAACTTCTCTTGATCTCCATAGGCAAAACCGACTTATCAGAGATTGCCTTGTACTGAAGTGATGTGAGTACCTGATTGATTGTGTGCACTTGGAGGTCAAAAACCTTGTTAACTTTCACAGTGCCTTAAATAGGAAAAACTTAATAAACACTGATTAAGTATGTGCATGTATGAGAGCATGGGCCACAGCCAAACAGTAGCAAATTAAAGATGACTGAAGTTTAAGGCCTCATGGCTAAGAGAATGGTAGTGTTAAAATTCAGTCTTTGGAAAAAAGTTACACATAGGAGCTACACTGTAATTTAGGGCAAAGGAAAGGTACTGGAGGTTCCTGGGTAAGTTCCCCACTGCAGGTTCACCTAATTTGGCAACCCACACACCTAAGGTTTCCACCGTTCTCGATGTGGTTATGTATTTTGAAAGTAGCTTTCCTGAATTCCATTTTATTGATTCCTGATAAAATTATTATTTTGGGGGGTTTTTTTGTTCGTTTTGTTTTTAAGAGACAGGATCTCACTACATTGCCCTAGCTGGAGTGCAGTGGCCCAATCATAGCTCACTGCAACCTCAAACTCCTGGGCTTAAGGAATACTCCCACCTCAGTCTCCTGAGTAGCTTGGATTACAGGGGCTCGACACTACACCCAGAGGTGAGGTGGAGTGGGGGGCGTGTGGTCTGGGTCTCATTATATTATATAGCCCAGACTGGTCTCCCAAAGTGGTGGGATTATAGGCCTCAGCCACCAAGCCCAGCCCTGTCTTATTATATGAAGAAAAAACCACTGACCCTCCAACAGATGAAAGATGTGTGGAATTATTGTTCTCACCGGTGGAGACAGATTTTCCTAGATGCAGCCAAATACTTGCTCTAACAGCAATAGAGACAACTATCTCAGCTGAGATAAAGGTATTGTGATAAAACACAGCTAACACCAAGCAGGTAAAAGAGGACAGGATGGAGCAGAGGGTGTGTAGACTAAAAACAATTTGAAGAGAATACTGAGTAATCCCTATAACATTTTCAAATTTGCCAAATTTCAATCTGAAACCAAATCAAGCTGATATAACTACTCTACAGATGACTTAAATTCAATAATCCATTTCACTGATGACAGCTTTACTGACAGTCAAGAAAATATCTATTTTCTTACACCAGAAGGGGCTGAAAATTCTCTCACATAAACACACTTTACCACTTATATCATATAATGAAGTCAGGAATTCGAAGTCATCCTTTTCCCAAATTCTTTATAATGGGTCAGCACTAAAAGCTGCATCCACACACCATCATCGGATAAAAAGAGCTTAATTCATTTAATGTCTGATCAATAATTTTTGTTTGTTTTGAGACAGAGTCTCAGTCTGTTGCCCAGGCTAGAGTGCCATGGCATCAGCCTAGCTCACCACAACCTCTCCTGGGCTCAAGAGATCCTGCTGCCTCAGCCTCCCAAGTAGCTGAGACTACAGGCCCAAGCCACCACACTCGGCTAATTTTTTCTATTTTTCATTGCCTGGCTAATTTTTTCTATTTTTAATAGAGATGGGGTCTCAACTCTTGCTCAGGCTGGTCTCAAACTCCTGAGCAGAAGCAATCCTCCCACCTTGGCCTCCTAGATGGGTAGGATTACAGGCCTGATCAATAAATAATATAATGCCTTAAGTTTACAGAATTTTCTAACATAAGGAACCTTGTAAGATCACACAGTGCACCCCTTTGTTTTATAAATTTAAAAACAGACCTAGAGATTGATTTGCCCAAAGCTTAAAGTATAAGCTTACAAATTATTCTTTTCACTGGTAAGTATTCTTTTCAAAGTAACAAGCTAACACAATTATAATTTATCGGGTACCAAAAGGGAAAAAAAATTTTAAGGTTTTCACATGTAGGTTCTTTTAATCAAAGTTCTGTTTTGAAACAGGATATGATCATGCTGCTCTTTCCACCAAGGGCAATTAGCTTTCATTTATAAAAATGTCAATTTAGGACATTTAGATTATGATAAACATTTGTTCTCAAAGTAAAAATAATTTGGTTTTAGATTTCATTTAAACAGAAGAGCAAAGAATATTTACTCTGAAAGTCCCCTCTTTTTGTTGTTAAAACTCTTTCTTCCCTCTCCCCATGCTTTCTCCTCTTTTGTACTGAAGTTCTCAAATGCATGAGATGGAGGAACAATACCACAATACAACTGCAGGCTTCCTGCCTACTAGTCAGTCATTATTCTTAAGACTTGAGAACTTTCAAAACAATGCTTGGGTTGCTTTGAAATTCCTTCTTTCAGATTTTCCCTCCTTCATGGAACATCTATTTAAAAGAATGACTTCAAAAATGTCTTGATGTACCCAATCAAAATTCTCTAAGCAAACTAAAAATGCCAGCCTTAGATATGAAGGTGGGATGTAAATGCCTGAAGTTTGGCAAACACTAATCTAAAAGTACAGGACAGAAAGAAGTATATTTCTGGCTAAGAATAGTCTTTTTCTCATATGTATAAATTAAGCCTGTTTCTAAAAAATTCCATGTTATATAAACAGTATCTCAAAGTTAAAGACTGCAATATTAGCATCACTTTTAACAATAGCATTTAGAGAAATAAAGGTCTCAAACTATACTGAGCTGAAGAGAAAAGAGCTAAGTCAATTATTACTGACTTTAAGAAACTTTCACAATAAAACGAAGCATATCCATTTATTTTTAAAAGTTGTTGGTGACAGAAAAAATTACCAGCACCAGTCACCTGAAAACCTGGGGAATTTCCCATTTCCTCTGACCACACTTTGATGGTGGTAGTACATACTGATAAACTTATTAGGTTGTTGAGATAAACCAATGGAGCTATTTAAGACATGGTGGGGAGGTAGACAATATCTGCCTAGCTCAACAAGGGATCTTTCCTTTTAAAGGCAAAAGCATTAAAAATAGAAGGTTCATGAAAAACATGTCAAATTGTCACAATAAATAGAAAATTTTCCAAAACTTCTAACACCTCTAACAAAAACAAAAAAACTAATTTATGTTAAACAATATTTAATAAAGCCTAATCCCAGTACAACAAAATAATTTAGCTAGTCCCCTGGAGTTTGTTATAATGGGATTTAACCTGTACACTCAACATTCAATTAACCATAAGGCTTATCCTAATTGAGGATTATGCTGACTTCTGCAGTCCTTTCCCATCTATCCATCTACCACTCCAACTCAGCTGCCACAGCTACCAAAAGCAAAACCCCAGGGAGCAGATCATCCATTACTATGTGATACCCAGGCCAATAAATTTCAATCATATGTGGATAATCAAGAGTTAAATTAGTAATCTAGTCAGCCTGGTTTCCAAAAAGTAAAGCTTCATAACCCTCATAGCCTCTAACCAGTGAAATTAAACATTTCAATAGAATACCTTCATAGGAATACCTTCCAAAAAGCCACACCCTTTCCTAGATCAATAAAAAAAATTAACAGAAAAGAAAAAACAGGACACAGCAGTTCCGGACCAAAAAAAAAAGGAAAGAAGTCAAACAAAAAAGACACTAGTCCATTTGCTCTTAGACAATCCTTTTGAATAGGTTAGACCTGTTTGCCAGTTATGTCAGACTTCTTTTCTTTGCCTCTAGGCCACAAAGTTTACTAAACAGTTAAATAAACCTTTATTACTACCCCTACTGTAAATTGACCTCAGCCAGCAGTACCTACCAAACTGAGCTAATGCTGACAAAGTTGGGTACTGGCTGAATGTAGTCTAAGAAGATTATCCAGTTTGTGAATAAATCAGCCTTCTAAACACTGCAGGTCTTCCTTTCTACTCCTGCTGTGTATCTTCTGGCCATTTTCCTGTTCATTTAACAACTCTCCACCAGAAAGTAGGAAAGGGAAAGGCGATTTCGATTCAAGTCAATTCCATCATTTGTTAGGGGGCTGAAAATAAGGTTAAGCTGTGGATAAATTGCATCCATAACCTAAAATAATCTCCCAGAAGCCCTCTCAGAAAAACAATGAACCAAATGAATTTGCTCAGTAAAAACGGTAACAAACTGATGGAATAAGCCTTACTACAACAAAGCCTCTCCTCCACCTGAACTGTGAAATGTTCATTTTGTCATTCCCTCCCTGACCCCAAAAAGCACTCATAAAATGAGAAAATGCCTACATTTTACTGCAGCACTCAATCTCAAAGCTATCCCTGAGAATCTAAACTTTGTCACCTTTCTCTTCCAATCTGTTGTAGTATGAGAAAAAAGGGGAAAAAGTTAACATACATTTCCAAAACTAATTTTCTGCTCCTAGACCTTTAACCACTCAAAAATGCAAAAAAGAAACAGTTATAACACGGATTCAAACCAAACTGGTACAGGTAATCTCTGGTCTAACCTACTAGAAACTACAGTACCTCTTCAATCATGATCAACTCTTGTTTTTCTAGTCCTAGGTAGCCTTAACAGAGTAACAATTGTATTAAATTGTGGCTTATTTGCTGTGTATACAAACAGCCACTGGAGGCTATACTCATTCTAAACTTGCAACAAATTAAAAGTTTTCAGAAGAACTCCACATCCTCTGACCAAAGTTTGAAATTATACCTTAAAAGATGCAAAAATAACCCTAGAGCCATTTATTTTAACAACCAATTAAGGGACAGGACAATAGTAGGGTAGTAGGGTTGTTTTTTTGTTTGTTTTTAATTTTACCCTGTTCAAACTATAAAGATATTTTTAAATGACTCCTCAATAACATAATAGTCTTCAAGTTAAAAGGAATTATTCTAGAATCATACTGCTAACGCACAAAAAACTAAATTCAAAAAAGACACAAACACAACTTTTTAATCTTTACGGTAATGTTCCTGACGTAGCAAGGAAGCTTATTCAAAAGACATTAATGTCAAGATATTAATAAGCAACCATTTTAAGAACTGTTTTATTTACATATCTCCTAGAAAAATGGTACAGACTTCAACACTACATTCACTCCTTACTGGATTCTAATTTATTTGCTTAGTAGGTGGGGAGGGGTGCTTTATAGAAATAATTTTTATACAAGGGAGTATAATCATTTTCAAAATATAGTGAAATTATTTAATTTCTAATAACCTAGCTCTAATATCACCGTATTTTTTAATTGATTGCTAGTGTTAGCAAATTTTAAAAACCATTCTAAAACACAAAAAGAGAAATTTTGTTGATTATGCTTAAGTTGTTTTGCATTTTCAAAGCCTCTGTAGTTAAACATTTTACGGTATCCTTTGAGCAGAAACTCAATTAAAAAAAAAAAAAGAAATATTTCTTATAACTACTCCAGAAGCATTACAGCCTCCCCACTTAGTCCACAATCCCCACCTCTAAAATGTACTCCCATATGCCAAAAGCTAGCATATGCCTTTTTTTAAATGCTGATTGGACAATTAAGTCATTTCTATCTATACATAAAATACCCCTATAATTTAGGATCACAGGCAATTTAGATTACTGCTCATTTAAATGCAGAACCTGAAGCAACCTCCAGAGACAGGAGCTATAGTGTTCAATATCATTTTACATGTTACAAGCAGGGGCTTCGTTTTACATACAAACAATGAACCCTAGCAGGGTTCCTTCATCCTTAAAGCCCTACAGATTGTTACTTCTTCAATGGTGTTAGCAGATAAGGCAACATATGTAATAGGTTCAGAAGAGCTTTTCTAACAGCTATCAACATTTTTTTAAACACTGTAAAAAGAAAACAGTATTCTCACCACATTTTCCCTTTCTTCTGTTCATTTTATTTCCCTGCTTTTGGTATCCAGCAGGGGTGGTTTCAGATGAAAATCTTAAAATTATTATTTCAAAGACCGAGGACACTCTAAAATCCTTGCCTCTGAGGAGGGGGAATTGCAGGTTTGGGGTGGAAGACAGATTCACTTTTCAGTGTTTTTGTACCTTTCCAGTTGGGTATCCTGGAGTAGAATCTTTTTTTTTTTTTTTTTTTTTGAGACCGAGTCTTGCTCTGTCGCCCTGGCTAGAGTGCAGTGGCATCATCGTAGTTTACTGCAACCTCAAACTCCTGGGCTCAAGCGATCCTCCTGCCTCGGCCTCCCAAGCAGCTGGGACTAGAGAGGCATGCCAAGAAGGCCAGGCTAATTTTTCTATTTTTAGTAAAGACGGGGTCTTGGCTCTCACTCAGGCTAGTCTCGAACTCGAAAGCTCAAGAGATCCTTCCACTTTGGCCTCCCAAAATGCTAGGATTACAGGCATGAGCCACAGCGCCCAGCCAGAACCTATTCTAAACAAACAATAATTTAAAATTTTTTCAAGAACTGTTCACAGACTTACAGGTTTCCATTAACATTTTAGTTATGCAGCATTTGCTAAAGACCTATGATTTTTCCCCCCAATCACCTTCTAAACAACCTGCTGCAACAAATACTGAAGCTTTCTTGCAGCCACATACTAGGTGGATTCGAGGCCGGGCATTTAAATAAAGGAGATGCAGCAATCTTAATACTACTGCCACTCTCACTCATCTCATTCAACTGCATTTAAAACCACTGCAGCAAGACAGCTGGTACTCGCCTTCCTGTTTCTTTACCGTACAGGCTTAATAACAAAAACAGGTTGGCTTTGAAGCGCTGCTCAAAAACTGCAAAAAGGAAGTCTTCACATTTGGGAGTAAAAAAAAGTTTCAACTTCGAAAAAATCTCATACCCACCGAGTCATTCTATTTGGGAATCCCGAACTCCTACTGCGAGTGAGATTTCGAGACGATGCTCTCTCCCTCTCACAACTGCTCTTTTGGTTAACTTTTCCACCCTGGATGCCCTCAAACTGCCTAGGAAGCAACTAAGTCTCCCAACGACTCATGGCTAGTTTTTTAAGGCATGCACAAGACAGTCTACTTAAATCTTCACAAAGTGAATCAACGTACGTTAAGAAAATCAGAGATGGGGAAGGAAAAAAAAAGTAATAATAAAGACGGCCAAACCCCAAATTTAATCCACCAACTTCCCACTTGCCATTTCCCAGCTTTCACACTGAGGTAGTAAAATGCCTTTTTACTGAGAAAACTGCTAAGAACCTACCCGAGCCCAAAATGAAAATTCCGCAGACAATCTGTGTTAAAATGTTTTTTAAATGCCCAAGTGCAGAAGGAAACACAGCAACAAGATCCAACCCGACTCCGAGTACGGTCTGAAGGCTGGGGTGGGGGCCGGCGCGGCTGCCCCCCAATGCTTCCCACTAACTGCGAAGGAGCCAGGACAGTGGGAGGACGACCCGGGGAGCTTTCAAAAGCTGCTCCAAGGGCTGGGGAAGGCAGAGGAAGATAAAACTTTAGGGACAGGAGGGGAAAGCGGGCCCCTGCGGTGCCCCCCAAACTCCCTGGGTGATCCCCTCCGCGCGGGGACCTTCTTGGGTCCCCAAGCAGGCTGCCGCCCAGCCTCGACCCCCCTCCTCCGGCCACGGTCCGCCCCTAGGTTGCGGGGAAACGGCGCGGCCCGACACCCCGAAACTACCTCAGCGCACCCCCTCCCGGCGCGCCCCTCAGCGCCTCCGCGGAGCCGAAGCTACCGGCTCGCGGCAGTCGGAGGAACTCGCCCTCTTCCCTCCGCCTCGCACTCCACCCCCTTGCCCGCCGCCGCCGCCGCCGCCTCCTCCTTTATCTTCACTCACCGCCCGCCGCCATTTTCCTCGCAGCTCAGCTTTAAATCGGAAACTCGCCGCTCAGCCAGCAGCAGCAGCCGCCGCCGCCGCCGCCGCCGCCGCCGCCGCCACCGACTCAGCCGCGGCCGCCGCTGTAGCTGTAGAGAAGCTGAGGCGGCAGCGCCTGGAGCCACGGCGCGGGGGCCTCTGGGATATGTAGTCCCGCGGCCACGCCCAGCACTACCGGTCCCAGGGGGCCTTGCGCGGCCGGCCCTGGCATCCAGCGCCCCCACCCCGGCGTCCGCGGCGGAGGGCGTGGCCACGTGGGACCCTCGGGCCGCTTCAGCTCCCCATCATCTGCGAGCTGCTGCGGGTTCGGAGGAACCGGAAAGCAATCCTCGCTCTGCCCTTACTTATTTTCACACTTGCCTTCGTCCAGTAATATCTAACATTTATGGAGAGTTTATTGTCTGCCAGGCACGGACCCTGAAAACAAGCATTCCTCAGGGACCGTTTATCCTCATTTTCCAGATGAGCAAACTGAGGCACCAGGTCAGAAGCCACGAGGCTGTTCGTTAGATGCTAAAGTCATCGCGTGGAAGGTTGTTGGGCAACAGTGTATTCAGTCCGGAGGTACCTTCCCACGGAGTATTTATTACAACAGAGAACAGCTTGCTTTATAATGGGGAGATCGGGCAGATACCACCACCTTAACAAAGTGTTCAAACTTAGCATCACCAATAATGGATCAAATTGTCATTATGTGTCTCCTGATATGATGCAATGGGGAAATCATAATGCTAATTCTGTCATATTCTTGCCAAAAGAAAAAAAAAAGCTAACCTGAATCTTGAAAAGATAATCAGATAAAACCAGAATGTGGGATATTCTACCAAATGACTAGCCTGGACTCTTAAAAATATCATGGCATAAAAGAGGGGAAAACCAAATGCAACAGATTAGACTTGATTGAATCCAGGATAATTTCTTTTTTTACGTAAAAAGAATGTTGGGGGAATTTTAATATGGACAGTATGTTAGATGATAATATTGAATCAGTATTAAATGTGTTGAATGTGAATAATAGAAAATAATCCAACCACTTACTAGTTCCACTATCACCACCATCATTTCCCACCCGCACTGTTGCAGTAGCCTCCTCACTGTTCTCTTTGCTTCCACCCTTTCTCCCTGGAGTCTGTTCTCAACACAGCAGCCACAGGGATCCTGGTAAAAAACCAAGTCAGTTTATGTCTCTCCTCCAAAATCCTCGCAGAAACCTGCAAAGCCCCACACAAACTGTCTCTTGCCCTCCCCTTCCCTCTCTGAGCTCATCACCCGCTTCCCATGCATTCACTTACGTAGTCCAGGCACACAGGCCTCAGAGACCTTGCACTTGTGATTTCCACTGCCTAGAACACTTTTTTCCCAAAAAATCCAAATAGCTCACTCCCTCATCTCCCCATGGACATTGTCCAAATGCACTTTGTCAGTGAGCCTTTCCCTAATTACTCTAAGTACCTGCCCACTCTGATCTCAGCTTCCTTTTCCCCTCTTCCTTGCTTCATTTCTCTGCAAAGCACTTTTTATCATTGGAAACACCATATATTTTTATTTACTTATATATTTATTACCTCCTTTCCTCACATGAATGAAAGCTCCATGAAGGTAAGGTCTTGTCTCTTTTGTTCCCTGATGCATCCTCAGCACCCACTACAGAGCTCACCAATAGTATGTGTCAGTCAATATATGCTGCACAGATGGATTCACTCCTTCACCAAACAGCAAATAATAAATACTGTGTTAGATGCTGAGAATCCAGAGATGAAATATTCAGACCTGCATGGCTTTTCACCTCAGCAACTAGACCTGTCTCCCAGCTGCTCTCCTTGCTTCTCCCATTGGCTCTCCACAAGTCACTCCTCACATACTAGCCAGCGGGATCTTTGAAAAATCATATATTAAAACATGTCACTTCCAACCTAAATACCTTCCCATATCCTAAATCTATTGCATTTAGGATAAAACTCAGACCCTAATTGATTCGTCTTGGTTTCCCTCTCTAATCTCAAGTAATATATCTCTCCCTATTTCTCACCCCATATCAGACACTAACTTTCTCGAACATGCCAAGCGCATTCCTGCCTCAGGAACTTTGCACTTGCTGTCCCTTTGTCTGGAATTTTCTTTCCTCCTGGCTTGTTCCCTATTGTCATTCAGGTCTCTGCTGCCATGTCTCCTCCTCCAGTAGAACTCATGATACACAATACGTACGTACACACACACACACACACACACACACACACACAGAGTCACATAATCCTGCTTCATTTTCCCCATAACGATTAACACCATCTGAATTTTTTTTGTTTGTTTGTTTTTATTTTTTTCATGTAACATGACATGAACATCTGAATTTTTTTTAATTGTCCATCTCCCTCTCTGGACTATAAGCCCCATGAGGGCAGGGAATTCATCCGTTTAGATCACTGTGGTGTCTGCAGCACTTACATCAGTGCCTAGCTATAGTAGGCACTGAATAAGTACTTGTAGAAGAAAAGAAAGAAGAAAGGGAAGGAGAAAAGGAAGAAAGGAAATCAATTTATTGATTCAAATATATACACTCAAAATACATATATATTCAAATGTATACATATATATGTTCATGGAAGGCATAACTGTATGTATAAGTTATTATATATAACTGATACTAAAAATAAAAAGTATGTATAAGTTGTTTGAGAACCACCAAGGACGAACCTCTTAACTCAAGGGGTGTTGGAGAAGGCTTCCAGGAAGAAGTAACTTCTGTGCTGACTGTGGCAGGGTTTGATGGAACCTGTAGGTGATCTCATAGTGACTGATACAAGGAAACACTACTCTAGACTCAAAATCCTAACTAACTGAGTGACACACTCTAGAAGATGGTCTGTGGAGTTGCCTACCATCATTCCTTCCTCCCTGGTTTACACAGGCCACTTCTCCATCAAGAGGTAGTCTGTATTTCCTCTTCCTTGAATTGAGGTTAGGTCTGTGATTATTTGACCAATAGAAATAGTAGAAGTAATGTGGTGGAACTTTCAAGTCTAACCCTTAAGATGATTGGCAGCTTCCTCTTCCTCACTCTTCGAACCCACCTGCCATGTTATGGAAAGCCCAAGCCTCATGGAGAGACCACATGGAGAAAATTTGAGGCACTCCATTGAAACTCCCAGCTGAGATCCCAGGCAAGAGCCAGCAGCAACTGCCAGCCACATGAGTCAGCCCTTTCACATATTCCAGTCCTTAGAGGCCCTAACCAACCCAACAAGACCTGGAACAGAAGAACCACCCTGCTGAACCCAATCAACCTAAAGAATCATGGAAGATAACAGGTGTTGTTCTTTAAGTTACTAAACTTTGGAGTGGTTTGTTATGCAACAATAGATAACTGAAACAGTCTGTAAGTATGGACTTTTGTTGAACTGTGGTTGAGAATTTTAAATAGGCAGGAAGAATAGTTTTAAATCTAAAATTATCCCCCCCCCAATAAAATTGGCTTGGCCTGGGAGACCCAGATTCATAAAGTCTCTGAGGATAGGATTAGAAGATCACCTAGCACAAAACCTCCAAAAATGAAGAGATTCTGCCCATGATATTTCTGACTGTATGAAGCCTCTGCTTACATGCCCCCAGGATGGGTGCTTTCTTCCTTGAGGGAAGCTGTGTGATTAGGGTTCTTGGGTTGCAAGTAATAGCAATAGATTCTGTAATGTAGTGAAATGAAGGCTGGAAGGTCAGGCCATAAACGTCAGAAACCAAGGGAAGAGAAGATACTTGAACATCTTATCTGGGACCAGCAGGAGATCTAGAGAAAAGCAATCATTTTATCCTGTCTTCTCATCACCCTATTCCAAAATTCAAATTCCAAAGAGGAGTCTGTTCAATTGAACTAACTTGGGTCATATGTTGTATATGTTGTACATTACCAGACTGGTAATAAGCTAACTAACCTGCCTGCAACTTACTCCCAAATGATTTTGGGAGAAAAAAATACACACAGAGACACACACATACACAGAGAGAGAGAGAGAGAGTTCATGTGAGCAAATGTGGCAAAATGTAATCAATTAGTAGATTTAGGTTTAGAGTACACAGGTGTTTACTGCATTATTCTTGCAAGTTTTCTATAGACTTGAAATTTTCCAAAGTAAAAAGTTGGTGGGGGGAGGGACTTATGGCAGAAAAAACGATGATATTAGCCCCAACTCATAGAGACCTTATACTTACCAGGCACTTTTTGAAGTCCTTTACATATATTAGCTCATTCAATTCTCTTGATAACCCTAAGCAATGAGTCTTGTATTATCTCTTTTTTCCAGATGAGTAAATGGAGGCATTGAACAAGTAACTTTTTTTTTTTTTTTTTTTTTTTTTGAGACAGAGTCTCACTCTGTTGCCTGGGCTAGAGTGCCATGGCGTCTGCCTAGCTCACAGTAACCTCAAACTCCTGGGTTCAAGCAATCCTTCTGCCTCAGCCTCCCGAGTAGCTGGGACCACAGGGATGTGCCACCATGCCCAGCTGATTTTTTCTATATATATTTTTAGTTGTCCAGATAATTTCTTTCTATTTTTAGTAGAGACAGGGGTCTCGCTCTTGCTTAGTCTGACCTCGAGCGATCCTCCCGCCTCGGCCTCCCAGAGTGCTAGGATTACAGGCGTGAACCACCGTGCCTGGCCTGAACAAGTAACTTGCCCAGAGTTATGAGTTACTCAGTGCTAGAGTCAGGATATAAGCCCAGGCTTACAAACTCATGTTCCTAACTATTATGCTTTACTGCCTTTCCACAGGTGCATAAACAATAAAGACATTTAATTGTCTCATATAACATGCCTAGAGGTAGACAATTCCAGAATGTGTTCTCAAGGACAAGGATGTTACAATTCTTCTTCTCCACCATCTTCAGCATGTTAGCTTTTTGTCCTTAGCTTATAGCCTCATGTTCACAAGATAGCTGCCACAGCTGAAGCATCACATCAACTCACAATCAAGTCCACATGCAGGATGCAGAAGAAAGAATGAATGTCAAAAGAGATGTTATATCTCTCCCTTTTATTTTTGCAGATACCAAAAAAATCCCTTTCCAAAATACCCCCTTCTCCACCCCCAAGCAAATGTCCCCTTATATCTTATTATAGTGGGGAACTGGGCCACATTGGCACCTCTAGATGCAAGAGAATCTGAGCATGCAGGCATCTGCTAATCCAGCCCTGGGCTTTAAATGAATGGATGAGCGAATGCCTTTCAGTTGTCTGGCCTAGCTCAGGGCCTCTGCTTCTGTCCCTACTGCTCTCACAGTCCCTACAAACGTCCCTCTTTTATTGTGTGACAAAATAGCCTAGTGGTTAAGAGTGTGGGCTTTGGCACTCACTGCTTAACTTGCTAAGCTGGTTCTGCTACTTACAAAGTTGAGTGATAATGGCTAGTTACTTGAACTTTCTGGGCCTCCTTTCCTAAAATGAGAGCAATGATAATAACAACAACAACAATACTTATGTCCTAGAGTACTATGAGGATTCAATGAAAGGATACAGTGAAAGCCCTAAGAACAGTGTCAAGCACAAAGCACTCACAAATGTTAATAATGATTATGTATGGCAGTTCCAAACTTGGGGTTTGCAGGGGTTAATACCCAAGGGTTAATAACAATTTTCTCCTTTTTTCCCTCTATTTTGCCTCATTATAGTAATTACAGTCTGAAATTTCCCTGCAAGTGAAAATAGATTGCTTGGGCACAAGCCTAAACCTCTGTTTCGAAATACCTAATCTGAAAATGAGCTGGCACAGACTCAGGTCCCACCCCTAGGCTGTACTCTGAACCGCTTCTCTCCCTGGGAAGGACACAGCTGAGGCGGAGAGGGAGAGAGACAGACAGACAGACAGATGGACAGATGTGATGTAGGCCCAACAAATACTTTATTTGTTGTTTTGCTTCAAAGTGGGAAAAACAACCTCAGAGAAGAGTCATATTTAAGGCAAATTTTTGGTACTAAAGTGTAGCCTGAGCCTTACAATCCAGAATAACCTTGTTCATGCCTCTGCCTTTAAATCCAGATCAGGGTCTTGTGACCTGTGATTTTGGTGCCAGAGATGGCACATGAGCCCCTTGGAATTGGCACCTGCGCTGGCTGCAACAGACTTGTCCTGCCCTACAACCTGCAAATGATTCTCCGCAGCTGGAAGAATTTGAAGCCCAGCTCATTTTTGGTTTTGTTTTTGTTTTTGTTTTCTTTCTGGACGTACATATTAAATGTATTTGTTTTGGGAAAAAATCATTTATTATCAAATGCTTTAAAAGTACCCATTATAAAATGGCTAAAGTAAAAAATAAGTGTTAACAGAGATGTGGAGTAATGGGAACTTTCGTACACTGTGTCGGTGGGACTGTAAAATGGTGCAACCATTTTGGAAAATCACTGGGCAGTTCTCCAAAGTGCTAAACAAAGAGTTACCACATGAACCAGCAATTCCACTCCTAGGTATATACCTAGGAGAATTGAAAACATATGTCCACACGAACACCTGTACAGAAATATTAATAGCAACATTATTATAATAGCCAAAAAGTTGAAATAACCCAAATGCCCACCAAGGTACGAAGAGTTAAACACAAATGGTGTATCCATATGATGGAATATTACGAGACAATAAAAAGGATGCCATGACATGGGTGAACCTGGAAAACATTATGCCAAGTGAAAGAAGCCAGACGCGCACTACCTGGTCCCATTTATATGAAATGCCCCAAATAGGCAAATATATAGAAACAGAAAATAGATTAGTGGTTGCCAGGGGCTGGGAGGATGGGGGACTAGAAGATGATAGCAGGGGGGTGGGGAGTGCAAGGTTTCTTTTTGGGGTGATGAAAATGTTCTAAAATTAGTGGGGAGGTGATTGTTGTTCAACTCTGTGAATATGCTTAAAAAAAGCACTGAAGTGTATACTTTAAAAGGGTGAATTTTATGGCATGTGAATCATATCTCAATAAAGCTGAGTTTTTTTTATTTTTCTTTTTTGAGACACAGTCTTGCTCTGTTTCCCAGGCTAGAGTGGTATGGTGTCAGCCTAGCTCACAGCAACCTCAAACTCCTGGACTCAAGAGATTCTCCTGCCTCAGCCTCCTGAGTAGCTGGGACTATAGGTATGCACCACCACACACAGCTAATTTTTTCTATTGTTAGTCACTGGGCTAATTTTTTCTATTTTTTAGTAGAAACAGAGTCTTGCTCGGGCCGGTCTCAAACTCCTGACCTCGAGAGATCCTCCCACCTCGGCCTCCCGGAGTGCTAAGATTACAGGCGTGAGCCACCTCACCCAGCCAAAATCAACTTTTTCTAATCCGAGCACTCTGGGAGGCTGAGGTGGGAGGATTGCTTGAGCTTAGCAGTTCGAGACCAGTCTGAGCAAGAGCGAGACCCCGTCTCTACTAAAAATAGAAAAAATTAGCTGGGTGTGGTGGCATGCGCCTGTAGTCCCAGCTACTCAGGAGACTGAGGCAGGAGGATCGCTTGAGCCCAGGAGTTTGAGGTTGCTGTGAGCTAGGCTGCTGCCACAGCACTCTAGTCCAGGTGACAGTACAAGACTCTGTCTCAAAAAATATATATATACACATAAATTTTTTCACAGGTACTAATAATCACAAAATATAAGGACAGAAGTAGAGGTCTCATTATTAAATGAGCTCAGTGATGTCAAGCTTAGGATCCTTCTAGCACCAGAAGAGGAACAGGGCCAGAGGAGCCCTGAGGAGGGAACTGGGAAGTTCTCTAGCAGTGGCATTGTTTTAGATAAAGGCAGCTCAGAGTCTTGAAATGGAAGACTCACCAAGGCTGGAGACAACAGCTGGAGATTTTGGTTCAGATGTCAAAGGACATCCTTGAAGAAAGTGAAATCAGTGTCCAAAAGGCAATCCTGGAGTTGGCTTCATGAGACAACATCACATTTTCCAAACGGTGGGTCAAAACCCATTCGTGGGTTTGGACATCAATGTCTTGGGGTTGGTCCACTGTTTTTAAAAACTGTAATGGATTTTTCCAAGTATTAACATGGATCTCACACAGTATGCATTGTTTCTTAAAATTTTTCTCAAGTATATATAGAAATACAAGTGCTAATACCAAATAACAATGTGAAATATATTTGTTGCTGTGATTCACAGTCAAAGCTTTGAAGACAAGGAGCTAGGAGGATGACTTTTTGGCCTCTGCATTCCTTTTCACAGCCTCAAATCTTTTTGACAAGCTTAGTATATAGAACTGAGAACCCAGGACCCCCAAGAATAAATGTAAGCAAGAAATGAGACATTCTGACAGTGGGAAGGTATTGGTTTGTGAGGTGGCAGCTTTGAGGAACCAGTTTATTTATTTATTTTGAGACAGAGTCTCGCTCTGTCATCTGGCTAGAGTGCCGTGGCATCAGCCTAGCTCACAGCAACCTCAAACTCCTGGGCTCAAGCGAGAGGAACCAGTTTAATTGTCACCCTTCTCTAGAGAGAGAGAAATTTGAGGATTCACCATTCTCCAGCAAAATCTTCCAATCTTGGTTTGGGGGCTTTTATATATAATATTACATTTTCTTTCCCTTCCTCTTTTTTTCCTCTTGCCTTTATTTTTTCTTCTTTTATTTTTTAAGTTCTACAAAGGAAATGCAAGGTTAAGTCCCTCAGCCACCCACTTCCTCTCCCAGAAGCAGCCACCATTGCCAATTTCTTAGGTGTTATTTAAAAGCTGTAGGCTGGGCATGGTAACTCACACCTGTAATCCCAGCACTTTGGGAGGCCAAGGTGGGAGCATCATTTGGAGCTAGGACTTCAAGACCAGGCTGGGTGACATAGTAAGACCCCACCCCCCCACCCCCATCTCTACAAAAAAAATGTTAAAAATTAGCCAGGCATGGTAATGCACACCTGTAGTCCCAGTTACTTGGGAGGCTGAGGCAGGAGTATCACTTGAGCCCAGAAACTCAAGGCTTCAGTGAGCTATGATTACACCACTGCACTCCAGCCTGGGCAACAGAGTGAGAACTTGTCTCTTTAAAAAAAAAAAAAAAGGATGCATTTACAATAGAGATATACATATATAAATTTTTGTAACACAAACAAGGGCCTATTATGCACACTGCTTTGTCCCTTAATTTTTTTTTTTTTTTTTTTTTTTTTTTTGCTTAAAGTATCTGGGATATCTTTTCATACTGGTACATGTTGAATAGCTTCATTGTGTCTCCTTGGCTACCTGGCATCCCATCATATAGAGTCTCGGGGCTTTTAAAAGTTGACCCCAGCCCCAGAATTACACAGTTCCTTTTTTTAAAATGAAGTGTGGTTTTAAAGTGATGACAGTGAGCTTATTTAAAAGGATAAACCTTCTTCCAATTATTTAGTAATTATAGAGTAGGATCATCGAAGGAGTGGATGTGTTGGGACATGAAAACAATATCTATGCCAGGGGTGAATAAGCCAAGTTAAGATTCTAGCTTTAAAAAAAAAAAAAAAAAACCCTCTGGCTATTATCAATCAAGTACATTGCAGAACCTGTTAAGGATGTTACTGTACACATCAGTCATGATGTCCATCCCACTCACAGGCCCTTCGAAAGGAAGGGCAGAAGTCACTGTCTTTGGTACCACATGACTGACAACTTCTGCTCACACCACAGCTGATGGAATCAGATATGGCTGTCAGCCCCAAGGGCAGCTAGTGTATGGGCTGGTCAGTGATTTATAAGATCGCTGGGACTGGGCGCAGTGGCTCACGCCTGTAATCCCAGCACTTTGGGAGGCCAAGGCGAGAGGATTGCTTGAACCTAGGAGTTCAGAGATTGCAGTGAGCTATGATGACACCACTGCACTCTTGCAGTAGTATTAGAAACAGAGTGAGACTCTGTTTCTAATACTACTACTAATAATAATAATAAGATGGCCAGGCAAAAAATATCTGGCCAAACAGGAACCAGGTTGACCTGTCAGATTTCCATTTGTAGTGAATTTAAATTAGAAACTATGCAGTGAATTGGCTAGTTAATAAAAGGATTTGACATGGTAGCTCACACCTATAATCCTAGAACTCTGGGAGGCTGAGGCAAGATGATTGCTTGAGGCCAGGAGTTCGAGACCAGCCTGAGCAACATATCGAGATCCTATCTCTACAAAATAAATAGAAAAATTAGCCGGGTGTGGTGGTGCGTGCCTGTAGTCCCAGCTACGCGGGAGGCTGTGGCAGGAGGATCTCTGGAGCCCAGGAGTTGGAGGTTGCTGTGAACTAGGCTGACCCCACTGCACTCTAGCCTGGGCAACAGAGCAAAACTCTATCTCAAAACTAAACGATTTGAAGCTGAGGGGATAAAGTATATATGAGATAGAAGGGACTAGAATAGAAAATGAAAGAATAGAAACTGAATATTCAGTACCAGGAGGTAGAGAAAAGATACTAAAAAAGAAGAGTGAAGGTGTCCATTTCCAGCAATAACCTAAAATACTCTACCCCCCACCACAAAAACACCTGGAAATTCTGAGTAAAAGATAACAAATATTCTTTTAAAGGACTCACTGAGTTCACAAGAAAGTAAGGGAAACCCCCAGATGCCAAGAAGCAAAAATGGAAGTGAAAACCAAACCAGTAAGTGTGAACTGATACTATGACTGCCAGAAAAGGTGTTATGGGTCTCAGAAAACAAAGATCTTGGATTGAAAGGCAAATGCAAGGACAGGACATGAAGCTCTGGGCTCCTACAATCCCAGATTATGACACAGAAACACTCCTCCTGGAGCTAGGAGTCAGCAGACCAAGCAAAGGTAGGATTAGACCCCTGGAATTTCAGATAATAGGATGTTTGCATAAAAACGAGTGAAGAGATGAGTTTATAATTATTAATGACACAAAAGAAGGTACCAAAATATGAGAAAAGAATAATATATTATCAAAAAAAAGAACAAGTAGGCTTGACAAAGAACCAAACAGACTAGAAGGTGAGGGAAGCTGGTAGGTGGCAGGAAGGAAACAAGAAGACCCCCCTAAGGACCCCAAAATAAAGTAAGTGAGTTCTGTTTCACTTTGCCAGAGGTAGAGTGAGGTGCTACAACTTTGTTGTCAAGACAGCAACCTCCCTGGACTGCCCAAGAGTCTCCATCAGGCCTTCCTCATCACTCATCTGTTTGCCAAATTCTTATTGAGTACTGTGTTTATTTCCAACTGCTGCGGTAAGAATCTAGCACAAATTCAGTGGCTTAAAACAATGCAGATTTATTATCTTACAGTTCTGGAGGTCAAAAGTCTGGACTGGGTCTTATGGGACTAAAATCAAAGACAGCATTCCTTCCAAAGGCTCTAGGGGAGAATCGTTTCCTTGCCTTTTCAGCTTCTAGAGGCTGCCCACACTCCTTCGCTTGTGGCCCCTTTCCATCTTCAAAGTCAGCAGTTGTGTCACTCCCACCTCTATTCCCATTGTCACATCATCTTCTCTGACTCTGACCCTCAGCCTCCCTCTTATAAGCACACTTGTGGTTACTTTGGGCCCATCCATCCCATTTGGGGTAATCTCTCCATCTCAAAATCCTGCACTTAACCACATCTTCAAAGTCCCTGTTACCAGGTGAGGTAACACATTCACAGGCACTTATTCTAGGACGGGAGATGGAAGGGGAATGAGATAGATCTGGTAACACAGAGCTCAAGTTCTAGCGGCTGGAGGGATTGAGAAGGAGGATGGATAATCCCAAAGTAAACAAATAAGTAAACAATATCATACCAGAGGTGGTAAATGCTATAAAACAAATACTACAGCGTGACATAAGAGAGACTGCAGGCTGCTGGGGCTACTTTAGCATGTCAGCTAAGGCTCCTGAGAGGTGACATTTGAGGTGACAAATGACTGATGAGAAGATAGCAACCCTTAAAATACTGAGGAAAGGGCATTTGCCAGCAGAGGAAACAGCAAGTGCAAATGCCCAAAGAGGAGAGTTCATTTGGAGAGTTCAAGGAAGGCAGCATGGCGTAGCTGGGCAGGATGAGATTACCTGGTGATTCTCTCCCTCCTGCGAGGCCTCTTCATTAATGGTTCTTGCTGACTTCCTGAAAGGGATGATGACACAGATAAAACTCCTACGAGTATCCTTACCATAAGCCCACCCTTTCCTAAAGTAGGCTGAATCTTCATCTCTTGTGAGCCAAAGCTCCAAACTAACATAGAACACAAAGTATTATAAAATACTATGTAAAAATTCCACTCCAAGGTAGATACCCAAGAGAACTGAAAATATATGCCCACACAGAAACTGGTACACAAATGTTTATAGCAGCACTCTTCCAAAGAGCCAAAGAGTGGAAACAACCTCAATATCCACCAAGTGATGAGTGGATAAACAAAATGCAGTATATCCATGCGATAGAATATTATTTGGCAATAAAAAGGAATGAAATACTAACACCTTCCACAACATGGCAAACTTTGAAACACGGTGCTAAGTGAAAGAAGCCAGTCATAAAAGGCCACATAGTGTATGATTCAATTTATATGAAATGTCCATGATAGGCAAATTCATAGAGTCAGAAAGTAGGTTAGTGGTTGCCAACGGATGGGAAGAGGGAAGGTTGGGGAGTAACTGCTCCTGGGTACAGGATTTCTTTTGGGGGTGATGAAAATATTATAAAATTGACGTAGTAATGGTACAACTCTGTGAATATACTAAAAACCAGAACTGTATACTGTATATGGGTGAATTATATGGCATGTGAAGCATATCTCAATAAAAGAGATATTGCCCAGGCTGGTCTTGAACTCATTCATTCAACAAATATTTAATGCTTGCTTTGGCAGCACATATACTAAAAATTGGAATGATACAGAGAGGATTAGCATGGCCTCTTCAAAGGATGACATGCAAAGTAGTGAAGAGTTTCATATTAAAAAAAAAAAAATTGGGGCTCAGTACAGTGGCTCATGCCTGTAATCCCAGCACTTTTGGAGGCTGAGACAGGAGGATCGCTTGAGCCCAGGAGTTTGAGGTTGCAGTGAGCTATGCTGGAGCCACTGCACTCCAGCCTAGAGGGCAGAGGGAGACCCTGTCTCAAAAAAAAAAAAAAAAAAAATTGGCCAAGTGTGGTGCCTCATGCCTATAATCCCAGCACTATGGGAGGCTGAGGTGGGAGGATCTCTTGAGTTCAAGACCATATGGGCAACATAGCGAGACCCTGTCTCTACAAAAAACTTTTTTTTTAATTAAAATATATAGCCAGGCATGTGCCTATAGTCCCAGCTACTTGGGAGGCTGAGGCAGGAGAATCACTTGAGCCCAGGAGTTTGAGGCTGCAGTGAGCTATGATGACGCCACTGCTCTGTAGCCCAAGCAACAATCTCAGACCCTGTCACTTAAAATACATGTATATTTATTTGTTGAGTTACTACCACTTACCAGGCACTCTGCTAACTCCTAGGACTATAATCGTGAGCCACAGAGAACACCACCCTCCGATCTGGGCCATGGATACAGAAAATAAAGTATCACATATGCAAAAGCTAGATAATTGCAAATTGTAATCAGTGCTACAAAAAACCCACAACTTATTATGATAGACTGCAGAATAACCATAGAACCACTTATTTAGTTAGTTAAACTTGATCGTATTTACTTTTCTGGGGGGAGGGACCAAGGTGTGAGCTGCAGCGGCCACAAGCCCCGCCTCCGAGCCTGGCCCCTACTTTTTTATTTACTTTGACAGTACATTAATGTGGTTCAAAATTCAAAAGGTATAAAAGGTTTCGGGTAAAAATCTTCCTTTCGTTCTTCCCCGGACATCCAGCTTCACTCCCTAGAGGCAAGCAGGGCTGCCTGTCTCTGGTGGACCCTTCCCGAGGTATTCTAATCCCGTACAAACAAAGGGGTACGCAGTCTCCTTTTTTTACTTAAATGGTAACATACATGCAATACACATTTCCCACCTTACTTTCTTCACCTAACAGTACATCGTGGACGTTACTTCACTCAGTCTTTCGGTCAGCGGAGAGGGAAGGTAGCCTTTTGTCAAGCACGGAGTTCCGGTGGGAGCGGGAGACAATCCAGCCAAATCCAAGTGCCCCTGACTTGCTGCGCGCAGAGCGAGGAAGACACCGGTGTACTGGAGCGTGATGAGCAAAGCTCCAGAAACAGGTGTTAAGGCCAGACAGGGAGGCAGGGGCTGGGCATGCATATTCTTGCTGGTCATAAAAGAAGTTTGCCGTTTATTCTAATAGCAATAGCCACTGGATGTGTTTTTAACACAGTGACATGATCTGACTTGCATTTTTCAAAGATGACTCCAGTGACTAGTGTTGGGGGGACTGGGAGAGGACACCAGAAAGGAAGTGGCTGTGGGCTTGGACTAGGATGATGTGGGAGAAAAGGATGGATTCAGCGTCGCAGCTAGTATAGAAAAAACTTCAAGACAGATTAGACTTGGAGAACAAGGGCAAGTAAAGATTTGAGGCCTCAGAAGTAGGGGTTGTTAGGTTTTGTGGGTGCTATAATGTCTGTCATTTGCTTTAAAATACTTCAACATAATTAGTTTGACATTATATAAATGCCGGTTTAAGCCAGGGATTCTGTAAGTGCAGTCCGGAACAGGTTAGAAATACAAATTCTCAGTCCCTCCCCAGAGCTACTGAATCAGAAATTCTGGAGGTGGGGCCAGCAATTAGTGTTTTAACAAGCCCTTCGGGTGATTCTGATGCTGTGTTCAAGCTTTACAAGCTTTGGTTTCAGCCCTAATTCTAGGGATGGTCAGCTAACTAGCTACTAAAAATGCACAACAGGGCACAACAGGCACCTTGGCTCATGCTTGTAATCCTAGCACTCTGAGAGGCCGAGGCAGGAGGATTGCTTGAGGTCAGGAGTTTGAGACCAGCCTGAGCAAGACTGAGACCCTGTGTCTACCAAAAATAGAAAAATTAGCTGGGCGTGGTGGTGCGCACCTGAAGTCCCAGCTACTGGGGAGACTGAAGCAAGAGGATCCCTTGAGCCCAGGAGTTGGAGGTTGCAGTGAGCTATGATGACACCATTGCATTCTATCCAGGCTGATATAGCAAGACTGTGTCTCTAACAAAAAAAGGGCAGGATACAAAGATAATTAATTAGCACCTTAATAGCAACAACCATACTAAACTAAAATAGAAGTAAAACCCAGAGTGCTGTGGAGACAGGTAAGAGACAAAGGGAATGTTCTCCACATTAGAACCTTATCAGAGAAACGAAAACAATGCTAGGCTTGCCTGGAACAGCCTCCTGTAGGTGTGGTTCCCCAGAGCCCTGGGAAAAAACAAGCCTTATCTTGAAAAGAGGAAGGATTGGCAAGGAAGTTTGAAGCAAACAATGGTAGTCCAGGCCTTGTTGGAGAGAACTGAGTTGTGTGAGTTGTGTGCAGAAATAATAAGGAAAGAAAGAAGCTTTTTTTTTTTTTTTTTTTTTTAGCAGAGTTCTGACCAAAACCAGCAAGCTATAGGGAAAAAAGAGAAGTTCATTTCTAAGAACACAGAAGACAGAAGAACTGTATAAGTACAGAGAGACAGGAAGACCAGGATTAGAGTCTGTAGTCACCAACTCAGAGGCACATAAGACCTTGGGCAAGGTACTTCACCCTTCAGTATTTCAATATTTTCCCCTCTACGAAGCTGGACTGTCAGCTGTTATAAATTTAAAAATCATTCTCGGCCGGGCGTGGTGGCTCACGCCTGTAATCCTAGCACTCTGGGAGGCCGAGGTAGGTGGATCGCTCGAGGTCAGGAGTTCGAGACCAGCCTGAGCAAGAGTGAGACCTCCCCCCCCCACCCCATCTCTACTAAAAATAGAAAGAAATTATCTGGCCAACTAAAATATCTATATATACAAAAAATTAGCCGGGCATGGTGGCGCATGCCTGTAGTCCCAGCTACTTGGGAGGCTGAGGCAGTAGGATCGCTTAAGCCCAGGAGTTTGAGGTTGCTGTGAGCTAGGCTGATGCCATGGCACTCTAGCCCAGGCAACAAAGCGAGACTCTGTCTCAAAAAAAAAAAAAAAAAAAATCATTCTCGGAGAAGGACACACACAACATCACCTTTTTAGTATTCTACCAAAAATGTTCAACCTGAATCTAAACCTGTGGGAACAATCAGACAAATCCAAATTAAGGATCATAAAACATCATTGTCTTGAAAGACGAAGGCAAGGGAACTAGTCTATATCTAGATTAAAGAGACACAGAGGAAACATGACAATTAAATGCAATATATGATCCTTGCACCTGAATTTTTTTTTTGAAATGGGGGTCTTGCTATGTTGCCCAGCTGGTCTCAAATTCCTAGGCTCAAGTGATCTTCCTACTTCAGCCTCCCAAGTAGCTGGGACTACAGGCATGAACCATCACACCCAGCTGAATTTTTTTAAAAAGCAACTATATAGAACTTTATTGAGACAATTGGGAAATTTTGAGCAGGGGTGGGGTGTATTAGAAAATAGTTTTATGCTAATGATAGCTGTCCTGAGCATGATGGCTGTATTTGGCCAGGTAGGAGAGGGCTCTTGGTCCTGGGGTATACTTGCTGGGTTACTTCCAGGTGAAGAGTCAATCTGTTAGCATGGAGCTCTCAAATTGTTTAGGAAAAAAAGAACAAACCAAAAGCATCTGAAAGCATAGAAACAATGCTTTTTTAATCTTTGTTTTTTGAAATCTACCCTCTCCTTCTAAATGTGGGCTAGGGACTAGTCGGACCAGGGTGACTAACTCATCCTGGTTTGCTTGGGACTTTACTAGTTTTAGCACTGCAAGTCCTGCATCAGAGATACCCCCCTCAATCCCAGCAAAATCATGATAGTTAGTCACCCTAAAAGGAGACACAAATCCTCTCAAATGGTCATAATGTCCTCCCATGTAACATAAGGAAAGGAAAGTGTGTCCTTTAAAAGCCACCAGTTAGCCTCCCACTGGCCTAGGGAGGTTCCTCTAGGATCAGGTCCCTGCTTATCTGAAAACCCCTGGGAGATAAGCAAAGGCAACAACGACTGTGCTGACTTTCCAGTTGCAAATGTAGCTGTGGAAACCAGGGGACCCGGCCTTGGGTCCTGAGCCTTCCTTAAATCCTGGAAGAATTTAAGAAGCCCTATATCAAATTGTTAAATTCAAATTAATGAGAAATGTATGCTCTGTTCCAAGCATTATTCTCATAAGAAAGCAAAGGGCCACAGTTAAATGCTATCATCCCTCCTAGCCCTCAGAGAGAAGCCCTGTGGCTGAGCTGCTGTCTGTCCTGTGCTTATCTCTGTTTTGAGTTCCCCTGTCCTGCATTAATTGGGAAGTCGGACTCTCTTTTGAGTGAGAGAATTGGTTAGAAGACAGCCCCTGGAGTCATGTTGCTGAGTTCAAAACCCACCTGGGCTTTGTGACCTTGAGCAAATCACTTAATTTCCCTGTGCCTCAGTTTCTCCCTTTGCAAAATGAGGATAACAATCACATAGGAGTGTTGTAAAAATTAGTAGAATGATATGTTAAGTGCTTAGAACAGGGGTTGGTAAAGTTTTTCTGTAAAGGGCCAAGTAGTAAATATTATGGGCTGTGGTGAGACTTTTCAACTCTGGGCAGCAGCCCTAGGCAAAATATAAATAAATGGGCATGGCTATATTCCAATAAAACTTTAGTTTTATTAAAAAAAAAATTTTTTTTAGGCGTGGTCTCACTCTGTCGCCCAGGCTAGAGTGCAGTGGTGTGATCATAGCTCACTGCAGCCTCGTACTCTTGGAATCAAGTGATCCTCCTGCCTCAATCTCCCAAGCAGATGGGAGTCTGCCAACCTTCTCATCTGTTGGCACTACGGGCTCTTGCCACCAAGCCCAGCTCCAGTAAAACTTTACAAACTGTATGGTTCCGATTGTATAAATTTTTTTGTTTTCTTATAGACAGGGTCTCACTATATTGCCCAGGCTGGTCTCAAACTCCTAGGCTCAAGTGATCCTGTTACGGAAAGCTTGGCCCTTGTCCCTGAGGCCACATCAGAAGAATAAGGACAAGTGGTTGAGGAGAAGGAAAGAGAAGTTTCTTATTAATACTTTGCCAGCAAATGAAGAGGTTGGCAGATTCCCATCTTAAAGTACCAAAGTCCTGCCTCTGAGCAGAAGTACAGAGCTTAAAGGTTCTGATTCATCCCATAATCCCATTTTTGGCAATCTCGTGGCCTCCGACTGGGCAAGTCCCCTGAGCCATCTCATAGGGCACAAAGGACAAAGGACACTCTCCTGCACCTCCCGACCACTAGCCTGAGGCAGGGATGTAGGTTTTAGTTCTCAAAAAGGGTGAGGGGGTTTTGAAGAGACAGAAAACATGTTTACCCTTTTCAGGCCATTCTCCCTGTTACAGTCCTCCTGCCTGGGCCTCTCACAGTGCTGGGGTTACAGGTGTGAGCCACCACACCTGGTCTACAATTTTTGAAATGACAAAATTTTAGAACTAGAGGACAGATTAGTGGTTGCCAGGAGTTTGGGATGAGAATTAGGGGTGCATCCTGTAGGAGAGACAAGGGTGTGGTTGGTTACACAAGGGCAAAATGAGGGATTCCTGTGGTGTTGAAACTGTTCAGTATCTGGACCATAGTGATAGATACACAAACCACAGGAGACAAAATTGTATAGAACGGGGCTGGATGCAGTAGCTCACATCTGTAATCCCAGCACTTTGGGAGACAGAGGCAGGAGGATTTCTTGAGGCCAGGAGTTCAAGACCGGCAGGGGCTAGTCCCTACAAAAAACAATATAAAAAAAATTAGCTGAGCATGGTGGCGTGTTCCTGTAGTCCCAGCTACTTGGGAGGCTGAGATGGGACGATCACTTGAGCCCAGGAGTTGGAACCTGCAGTGGGCTACGATTGCGCCATTGTACCTTTGCACTCCAGCCTAGGTGATAGAGTGAGACCCTGTTTCTAAAAAGAAGAAAAAGAGAATGTAATACACACATGAGTGCAACTAAAGTGGCAAATCTGAATAAGACTGGTGGGTTGTATCTACATCCTGAATGTGATATTATATTGTAATTTTGCATAATGTTATCACTGGGGGGAAATTGGCAAAATGTGCGAGTGATCTCTCTATACTATTTCTTACAACTGCATGTGAATCTGCAATTATCTTAAAAGTTTTTTCAATTAAAAAATGGCAGTGAGTTGTTAGCAGAACCTGACCACTGGCTTCATGCCTGGCAAACGGTAAGTATCATATAAGTAGGATGATCAACTCCTTCTGGTTTGTCCAGGACTTTCCAGGTTTGCAGTACTAAAATCAGGAAAGTCACAGTCAATTGGGATGAGTTGAACCCTTACTTATATAAATTTCACATTCTGGAAAACCCCTCAGTCCTAGGCAAGCTAGAACAGTTAATCACCCTATACGTGTTACCATGTTTTATAACTTTTTCGTAGAGGCAGAGTCTTGCTATGTTGCCCAGGCTGGCTTCAAACTCCTGGGGTCAAGCAATCCTCCCATCTTGTCCTTCCAAAGTGCTAGGGTTACAGGTGTGAGCCACTGTGCCCAGCCAGTGTTACTAGTATTACTACTGTCATTATACTTTTGACAAGAATCCCGTATCTGCCACATGTACATGAGCTCAGAGCTCTGCCAGATCTTTCCTACTAACTCCAGTGGTACCAGCAAAGCCCTAACCCTTTCCTGTGGAGCCAGCGCCAGCAGGTAGAACAGCAAACAGGAGCTGTTGTTCTTAAATAAAAGGCCTGACTGTGGCCCTGGATAACTCATTTGTGTATGTTTGTCTTCTCCATGCATAACAATAAGTCCTATTTATTATTTGCTGTATATAGTATAGTATAATACATAGCAAAACCATGTATTATTTATTGAGACAGGGTCTCCTCTGTTACCGGGCTACAGTGCAGTGGCATCATCATAGCTCATTGCAACCTCAAACGTCCTCCTGCCTCAGGATGGGCTCAAGCATCCTCCTGCCTCAGCCTCCCGAGTAGCTGGGACTACCAGTGTGTACCACCATACCTGGTTAATTTTTTGTAGTTTTGGTGGATCGGTGCAAGGTGGGGAGAGTGGGGAGGGAGGGCGTCTTGCTCTTGCTCAGGCTGGTCTCAAACTCCTGACCTCAAATGATCCTCCCACCTCAGCCTCCCAGAGTGTGCATGCCACCACACCTGGCTGATTTTTCTGCTTTTCTTTCTTTCTTTCTTTCTTTTTTTTTTTTTTTTGTAGAGGATCTCACTATGTTGCTCAGGCTGGTTTCAAACTCCTGGCCTCAATCGATCCTCCTGCCTCAGCCTCCCAAAATGCTGGGATACAGGCGTGAGCCAGGGCACTGGCAGAGCAAAACTATTTAGATATCCTATCTCATTTAATCCTTGAGAAACTCAGCAAGTTAAGGAAGCACTATTTATCATCCCCATTTTGCAGCTGGAGAGGAGGAGCCTCCAGCTAAGCAAATTGCATAAGCACACACAACTAGGAAATACCAGACCTGGGTTAGGATTCAGGTCTATGATTGCTGCTGACCATCAATATAATATGGGCCAAAAAGGTTCCCAGTACTTGCTGCACATGAGAATCACCTGGGAGCTTTGAAAACCTTCCAGTGCCCGGACACAGGCCCAGATGGCCTGATTGAATTGATCGGGGAAGGACCCAGGCATCAGTATTTTTTTCAAGTCCCCCAATTAATTGACTCTTATGTGTAGCCAGTGTTGAGAACAAAATTCCATTCATGTTCTGACCCAGTTTTCCATACTTCATGCAGTGACCCACTAATGGGTCTTGAAAGCAATTTAATCTCTCCAGTTCAGAATAGACTAGGATAGAAAATACTGTATCACACATAGTAAAGAAATGTATTATTTCTGGAAATTCACATTTCAGTAGTGTGTGTACATGTGTGTACACTGCCAAGATGCAAAATGTATTTCTTACTGTGAGTCAAGGTCAAAAATGTTTGAAAAGTACTCTTTTAGGCAGTCAAATCTGGAATGTAGGTATGTTCTATTTGGCCCATACATGCTTTTTAAGAAATCTGGATGTGTTGTCAGTATCTAAATATTGGTATGTTTCACATAAGGATCTGAATTTCTATCAATTTCTGGCTTCTTTTGAAATATGTATATGAAGTATGGAAAAACAGGGTCTACTTTCCTGTATGGCCAAAATGAGGACCTGGAAAGAGGCATTGGCTCTCTAGTTTACCTCAGTCCCCACTATTCGCTGATGTCTCCCAGACACTGAGGCTGAGTGAAGATCACCACTTTTCTTACATACGCCAGCTCTATTCATTGCTTCTCAGATTTCTGTTGTGCACTTGAGTTTGTTACTCCTGCTCAGAAATTGAATTCCATCTGAGTTGAGATTATTTCTGTTTTGGTTTCCATTATATCCCCAAAAAGATAGCATAGTACCACAGGAAGTATTTAATAAAGTTGAGAAAAAAGAAAAGAAGCAAGGAAGAAAGGGAGGAAGACAGAAAGAAACCCTACCAAAATTTCATTTGGTCAGAGCAAGTTTAGTATGGGTTTCCCTTATCCTTCATCTGTAGACACAGAAGATAGAATAAGGACAATTAAAAAAAAATATGAACTCATTATTCAGATCTGGCAGCATGTCATTTTTTATAAAATTTAGCAATCATGTTATGGAATATCGGTGTTCTTAAGTAATCAAAAACGTGGATTTTTTTTTTCTTTATCAGTTTTCACTTTTCACTGATAGATGCAAAAGAGGCATGTGTGAGGTTTTTTTTAGTTTTTTTGGTTTTTCTTTTTTGAAGGGGTTGGTACAGATAAGGGTAGTACAAAACCATGCTTGAACTTGCCCTCTGGGCACTCTATCCCCTGTCAAACCCTTCTGAAATGAACATTTGTTGCTCTAGGGGTAAATCAAAAATAACTCCAAGGTGACATAAGCCACAGACCCTTGGGATTATGTGTTTCTAATTGTATGAGAAAAAAGAAGAAGAAACAGAAACACTCACATATACACAAGCCATCTTTCCACACTGGGTAGGGTTTAAATCAGTCTGGTCAACAAAGCCAAACTTTCTGTAAATAAACAAGCTGGAATCTTTCAAGATCTTGGGTTCTGGGTGCCCCTCTGAGGTCCTGGCCAGGCTGCCAACTTTTACAAGTCTGTTTTGCAAGACTTCAAAAGCCAGATGCTCTGGCCACTTGGTTTTTGCAGCTGGCAGTTAGAATACACAATGACACAATGCCTCCTCTCCCCAAAATGAGGGCCTTTGAAAATATATTTGAAAAATACAGGCTTAAAGGGGCCATGAATAAAGACTGTTTGGATTTTGAAGCCCCACCTGAAAGCAGCAGCAGATGTGTGTCCTTTGAAAGATTCCTCTAACACCAGTTTCCGTGCAATGGAATTTTTTTCCAGCTTGGTTCAGCCAAGTCAAGTCCAGAAGGCAGCCTGGTTCTACCAGAGTTCCCCAAATTTCAGTCACTCACATAGCACCTTTGGAATTTTTGCCATAGCCACAAACTACCTTATCATTTATATTGATTATTAATAAAATTATAATCATTTATTAATTTTTATTAATTAATTAGTTTATATATTATTTTTATTGGTTAACATTTATTCTTCAAATTGACTCAAACTTTTATTTAAATTTTTTTGAAAAGGAAAGTTTTTATGATCTGTTTTTCTTCCTAACTCCATCATGGTTTCCTCTGGAGGGCTGAGATACTATCCAGGAAGCACTTTGACCTCTTGCTACTCAAAGCGTGGTCCATGGAAATGTAGACTTTCAGACCTGCTGAATGAGAATCTGCATTTTAAAAAGGTCTTCCCAGATGACTCATAGGCACATTAGTGTTTGAGAAGCACTGGCTAATGGACTAAGTGCAGAAAACAAGTATCAACCACACAGGAATCAAGGAAGGAGTGAGGCTGGGTGCAGTGGCTCACACCTATAATCCCAGCACTCTGGGAGGCCAAGGCAGGAGGATTGCTTGAGGTCAGGAGTTCGAGACCAGCCTGAGCAAGAGCGAGGCCCCATCTCTACTAAAAATAGAAAAAAATTAGCGGGGCGTGGTGGGGCGTGGTGCCTGTGGTCCCAGCTACTCAGGAGGCTCAGGCAGTAGGATCACTTGAGCCCAGGAGTTTGAGGTTGCTGTGAGCTAGGCTGACGACACGGCACTCACTCTAGCCCGGGCAACAGAGTGAGACTCTGTCTCGAAAGAGAGAGAGAGAGAGAGAGAGAAAGAAAGAAAAAGAAGAAAGAGGAAAGGAAGAAAGGAAGAAAGAAAGAAAGAAGCCAAAGAAAATCCAAGGAACTTTAGAATTCTGCTGCCTTGGTGCAAAGCATACTGGGACTGGGGCATCCAGTCACTCAGAAAGTCCAATTTGGTAGAATTCTGGTTTCTTTTCCCACATTCTTAATCTGTTTTGATATAGCGGTGACCTCATTTTCTGTTTCTGGAGGTGGTTATAAGATTTAGTTTGGCCAGTCAGAACCTTCCATCCCTCCTGGGTATAGTGATTGGTTCGAGAATGGGGTTGTGATCCAAGCCAAGTCTTTGATGCTCAATTCTTAAACTTTTATTGTAACAGCTGCCTGTGAGATATTTATTCCTCTGGAGTTGCTAAATTGGTAGGGAGTAAGCTTACAGTTTCTGGGGCCACCACATGGTAAGCTTCTGCCTGAGACTAAAACCAGCACTCAGGAAAGCAGAGACAAG
This sequence comes from Varecia variegata, assembly GCA_028533085.1. Lineage (NCBI taxonomy): Eukaryota > Metazoa > Chordata > Mammalia > Primates > Lemuridae > Varecia > Varecia variegata. The sequence continues at coordinate 198,286,437 of CM052436.1, read as the reverse complement.
AGACAAAAAGAGAGACCAGGTACTGATGACATTGTTGCCTGGATCCAGCCACGCCTGAAGCTGGAGGACTCTGAACTTTTGACCTGTGCAAGCCAATAAATTTCCCCCTAATTTTTTTTTCTTTTTGGTTTTCTGTTACTTGCGATTGACTGCTATAACATATTTACAAATATATATAACAAGTGGCAGGATATATAGCAGACATTATTGTTTGTCTACTAAAAAAACCATTCTCCCTTTTAAAATCAGAATTCTGACCTTCCTCCTAGTGGCCATGTGCCTCCAGGGAGATGGGTGCCTGTCCAAGCCCTCCCCTGAATGAATCATGATGGGTATGAGCCAATCCTCGTGGCCCAGACCACTTGCCAGTGGTTGTTTTGGGCATTGTCATGTGATGCCCTCTAGCCAATAAGACAAGAGGGAAAATTTGCCGCATGCTGGGAAAGGTTGTTCTCATTAATAGAAATGTTATGGCTTGAATGTCTGGAAGTGCAGATGTTATTTTGGCACCATGAGTGAGTAAAGCTAACTCACTGAGAGAGACAGAGAAGAAATGCAGAAGGAATTTAGGTTCTGACAATGTTTGAGCCCCTGGGAACAATCTCTACCTATAGCTCCTTGACAGCTATAAGAGTTGTCCTCTTGGTAGCAAAGTTACTACAGTAGCTGGAGCCTCACAAACCTACACTGCCATGTGGAAGAAAAAAGAGTATATTTAGGGCTTTCTCTTGAAAGAGAAGAAATCGCTTCCCTTTAAGAGCTCCCCCTAGTATCTTATATCTCATTCTCTCTGACTCGGTTACGCGCCCATCTGTGAACCTAGCACTGAGACAGAAGAAAATACATTGATTGACTTAAGCTCAGCAGAACCCAACTCTGAAGCACGAGGTTAGGTAAATCCTACTCCAAAACACATGGGATAAGGGTGTGGAAGGTGGTGTTTTGTAGTCCCATAAATGGTGTCTTGGAAAGATCACAAAAGAACACTTATATTCTCCTGGATGAAGCCCAGCACACTTGGAAAAAAAGAAAGAAAAAAAAAAAAACACTTATATTCTCTTCCAACCTAGGAACCCATAGGACTTTGGGAAAGGGGGAAAAAAAAAAAGAAAGAAAGAAACAGCACTTGTTCAACATGATGCTTAGCTTACGGAGGATTAAGAAAATGTATACCACATGATCCCTGCTCTCAGAGAATTTACAAATTAGATTAACTGCCCCTTAATATATCAGCTTGGGAGATCTGACCTTCAGGGACTCTATATTTTTTTGCTGAACACTCTATTAGAGTAATGCTAGCCACTGTAACAAATAAACCCCAACATTTCAGGGGCTTGCATAATAGCAGTTTATCTCCTATGCACACTGCTATCCCGCGCTGTGCTGCCGGTGGGCTGACAGCTCTCCTCCACCCCTGGGGCCACGTCTTGTATTCAGCATCACTGTGGCAGGGGAAAGAGAACGGAGAAGGCACATGTGTTTCTCCACTGCCTTGCCCCGAGCTAACGTACATTGCTTTTGCTCACATTCTATAATATTTGCAAGAACGAATCACAGCCCGCACCCAGATGTAAAGGGGATTGGGAAATAACATCTCTGGCTGCTCTCCAGTGACAACTCTATTTCCTAAGGATAATTAGCCACCTCTGCCACTCAAATTTTGCCTGTAATAATGGCAAGTACCCAGGAGGATGAAGAAATTCCTTGATCATGTTTAAACAATTTAAATCAATTACCAAAGTTTCTCACTGTCAGCCCTATTGACATTTGGGGCCCGAAAGTTCTGTCTTGTGAGGGTCACCCTGCATATCACAGGATTCAGTTAGCAGCATTCCTGGCTTCCACCCACCAGATAGTCATCCCTTAAAAACACACATTAATAGTATCCACTGCCCAAGATGGTTGCAAACACCAAAGGAGTTTTCTAAGGTGTCTTGCTGAAGATGAACACCCCAAAGATGTTAACTTCCAGTGTTTCCAAACCCACAGGAGGCAAAAAGGGATTTCTCTCTCCTCCTCAAGACTTTTCCCCTTCCCACCTCAGCCCGGAATGATAATGCAGGAAAGTACAGCCCACTGGGAAAGGGGGTGGGAGGGGATTCAGGTTTGACATTTGTTAAGACTTGTGTCTTAACAAACCTCTACTCTAAGGACTCCGGAAGAAGAAGCCTCCTGCTAAAGTGGTCCCAAATGGAGTCAGGAGGGCTGCTGGTTCCAACCGCAAAATCAGGGAACCCCAAGATCTCAAGGTCCCTCCAGGCCTGAGCTGGAGTTGGAGGAATAGCAGAGAGATGAGAGACCTGCCCTCCCCCGCCAACCCTGATCCATGGCAGACCCTGTAGAAAGCCATGTCTTCCAAGGTCACTAACTCCGGGAGTGTTTGTATGTGTGGCAGGAGCTTGTTTTCTCTCTGGGAAGGGGCTATTCTTGCCTGCTCTTCCAGGCTCTGCAGGAATAAATAACAATGTTGCAAATGTGTGCCTATTAGATAAATACATTGTTTGTTTTTATACCAAATGGAAACATAATGTGAAGCTGGTATTGTAACCCACTTTTTTCACTTCATTTTCTTGGACATCTCTTCCATAACTTTTTCTTTTTGAAGGCTGCAATATACCCTTTTATAGACAGACCACAATACATTTCAGTAGGTGGTCTTGAAACTTAGCATCAGAATCACTTGGAAAGCTTGTTAAAGCACAGATTGCCAGGCCCTACCCCAGTGTTGCTGAGTCCATAGGTCTGCAGGGTACGGCCCAAGAATTTTTCATTGTTAACAAGTTCTCAGGTGCTGGTATTGCTGGCCTGGAACCCCACTTATAAACATCAGTTGAACTAGTAGTCCTATCTATGGTTATTTAGGTTGTTTTCTAATTTTCACTACTATGAATGATGCTGCAGTAAAACTGTCCTTGGACCACAAAGCCCTCCTAACTTGTCTCCTGAATCCACTCTTGGTCTTCTCTAATCTGTTATCTGCACCACAGCCAGGGAGATCTTTCCAGAATGCAAATCTATTCCTTCTCCACTCCCATTGCTTGACTTGACTAGCCTAAAAAAAAAAGAAAGAAAGAAAGAATGCAAATCTGATGATTATCTTACCAACCTCAGAACTCTCACCCTCATGCTCCCTTGCTTAAAAACCCTCCCATGGCATTTTGGCTGGCGTGGTGGCTCACACCTATAATCCTAGCACTTTAGGAGGCCAAGGCAGGAGGATCGCTTGAGGCCAGGATTTCAAGACCAGCCTGAGCCACCATACAGAGACCCTGTCTGTACCAAAAAAAAAAGAGAAAAAATTAGCCAAGTGTGGTAGCGTGCACCTCTAGTCCCAGCTACTCGGAAAGTTGAGGCAGAATTGCTTGAGCCCAGGAGTTTGAGGCTACAGTGAGCTCTGATGAAATCACTGCATTCTAGATTCTAGCCTGGGCAACAGAGTGATACTCTGTATCAAAAAAAAAAAAAAAAAAATTAGGCCGGGCTGTGGCTCACACCTGTAATCCTAGCACTCTGGGAGGTCAAGGCAGGAGGATCGCTTGAGGTCAGGAGTTTCAGGCCAGCCTGAGCAAGAGCAAGACCCTGTCTCTACTGAAAACAGAAAAAAAATAGCCTGGCATGGTGGTGCATGCCTGTAGTTCCAGCTACTTGGGAGGCTGAGGCAGGAGAATCTCTTGAGCCCAGGAGTTTGAGGTGGTTGTGAGCTAGGCTGACACCACGGCACACTAGCCCGGGCAAACAGAGCAAGACTCTGTCTCAGGAAAAAATAACAAAAAACAACAACAAAAAAAACCCCATATCATTCAGTATGCAACTTGGGTGAGGTGGAGTTGGGAGAGACATGATGTCTCAGACACAGAGATTCAAGCTAAGACCAAAAGAATTGGTGGCCAATTGTTTTGTTGTTTTTGCTAATTTATACCTAGAGCTTGAAAAGTAAATTAAGGGCCAGGCATGGTGGCTCACGTCTATAATCCTAGCACTCTGGGAGGCTAAGGCAGGAGGATCACTTGAGACCAAGAGTTCAAGACCAGCCTTGAAAATTTAAAAATTAGTGAGGTGTGGGGTGTGTGCCTATAGTCCTGGCTACTCAGGAGGCTGAGCCAGGAGGATCGCTGAGCCTGGGAGTTGGAGGCTGCAGTGAGCTGTGATAGCACCACTGCACTCCAGCATGGGCTGGAGAACCAAATCAAGTCTCAAAAAAAAAAAAAAGAAAGAAAGAAAAACCAGCTTTGCTTTTCTTGGTGTGTTAAGAAAGAACACAAAGAAAAAAATTGCATTTCATCACTATTGTGGTTTAAAAAGAAAGAAACCAAACAAGTCAATTAACTTGTAAGTGAGAGCCCAGCCACGGAGTGGAGGGGCTCTCCTGCTGTGTGCAACCACTGGCAGAGGAATAGCATCAATAACAGCCAAAGATTTCACCTGATAATTGTCAGAATGTCTAAATACATCACTACAGTGTGCAAACAGCCCTTTATCTCTTTGCCAGTCATCAAAACCTCTGGTTTAATTCCAGCAGCTTAAGCTTTCAGAGGAGTGTTGAGTGAAGGATGAGAGGGGTGGGCTGAAATCTACACCTTCCCCTGGGCAGGTCAGCAAACCATCTCCCCGGCCTGTGTCCTGCTGCAGATGCCTGTGCAAGATCTCTAATACTCACAGCGTCATGCCAAGCAGGAGATTCGTCCTAGGACCAGGGATGGATCCAGGTTTTGTGGGACCTGAAGCTTAGATAACGTGGGGGAGACTTCTTTTTAAAAAATGCAAAATTATTAAGTACAGAATTAGACATAAAGGTGAATATTTAAAATGAGAACAGAAATCACACCAAAAATTATGGGGGCTGTGTTAGACTCCAAAATGCCCTCTAATGATCCAAAGATCCCTCACCCCCTGTCTCCCCACCTTGTGTAGAGCCCTCCTATACTGAACCAGGGTGGTCTGTGTGATCAGTAGAATTTGGCAGAAGTGATGACACGTCACGACACTGCAGCTTCTGTCTTGATTTCTCTCTCTCTCTCTTTCTTAAATCACTTGCTTAGTGAGCAAGCCAGCTTCCATGTCGTGAGGGACTGAAACCTTCTGCTAACAACCACGTGAATAAGCTCAGAAACAGCCCCTCCAGCCCCAGTGAGCCTTCCCCTGCTGCCGTCAGGCCGACAGCATGACTGCAAGCAGATGAGCAGCCCTGAGCCGGAACCACCCAGCCAAGCCACTCCTAGCTTCCTCACCCACAGAAACTGTGCAACAATAAATGTCTATTGTTTTTAAACTGCTAAATTTCTAGATAATTTGTTATACAGCAAGAGATAGGTAATACAGTGGCCTCCAGAGACTCATTTTTTTTTTCTTTTGAGATCTCTTTAGGTAATTTACCAGAAAGGCTCACATACAAATGCCTCCAGTTTGCAGCCTGGCTTTTGTCCCCACTGAAAACCCCCGACCACTCCTCCCACTGTTGTGGCCCTGCGTCCCTGAAGAGTATGGGCACAGAGTAGGAACTCAAAACTATATTTTTGAATAAGTGAATAATTATGACCCTTGCAAGAATGATATTTCATCCTTATTTTATAGTTCAGGCAATGGAGGCTCAGAGATGTTAAGTAACTAGCTTAAGAACACACAGCTAGAGTTGGGCTGAGTCTTGATTCCTCAATGGAAAGGCTTTAGAGCCTGTGGTGCCCATTTCTTTGATTTTTTCCATAATCCCAAGTACATACTAAAGGCTTAATAAATGTAGGTTGGCTGAAAGAGTTCATGGTGTGGAATGTCTTTACCTAGTTCAGGCAAATGTCTCTTTAACACAGAAACAGGAATCAGGACAGTGTGTGGCCGGCAGAGAAAAGGTTGTGTGGCCTTTATCATAAACAGTAATGGAGCAATGGCAGTATTTTGTGAAGAAGAAAACTAACAAAACCACTTCAAAAGTGTCCAGAAAGTAAAAACTTAAAATAAAAAGGGTTTGGTATTTCATTTCATGCACTATATCAAAAAGCTGGGTTTGTTGGTTTTAAAAGCCTATGTAAAAACAATTAATTTGTGGTTCGTGTCCCACTCTTTTGAACAATTACAAAATCTCCAGATTGACGCACACAGTTTGGGGTCTGGCTACTCAACGGTAACCATGGGCAACTCTCGGTAGGGCACTTTCTTTCCTTCAAGTGGTCATTGTAGTTAGTCAAGGTCAAAAGTTAGCCAAGAGTCCCAGTAGCCTGGGGGGTTGTGGTGAATCCTGTGACTGCTCCGGCTTCCTCTGAAGCCTCCAATTCTCTGAAATTGCAATAATTTAGGAGGATTACGGATATTCAAATTAGGCCATGTGTTATTTAATTTTGGAGTGGCGAAACTTGTGAGGTTTTCTAAATGTGCATGGAATAAACATTAAGCCTTTGAAAATTAATGGACTTGTTCACTGTGTTATTATTCACAAAAATCTCTTGAGCTCCAAGCACAGAGTCTGGGACATATTAGGTGGTCGATAAATTAATAAAATTGTTGACTTGAATGGGAGTTAATTAGACACCTAAAAGAGAATGGATCATTCCGTATTTCCACCAACTCCATCTCCTTTATCACCTCGAGGCCTCTGGACTCGCTGTGCTGCCTGATTACAAGGTTGGATTCTCCTCTCTGCCCACGATAGTCAATGTCTATTGATTTAACGCCCCAATATCCATTCTCCTCCTCTCTGAAAACAAGCACTTATTTTCTGTCTAGCATTCCACCCCTCCCCACCCCCAATGATGTGTTTTGGAGGGCTGATTCCAGAGAGGAATTGAGGTCAGTCTGCTCAATTCCTCTGGTCACACTCATTAGATCAGAGAAGACACATGACCCAAGTTGACCCATTCAGGGCCAACCCTGTCCCTCCCTTTTTTAAAAAAATAAGACTTTTTTTTTTTTTTTACAGCAGTTTTAGACTCACGGCAAAATTGAGTGCCAAGTACAGAGAGTTCCCACATACCCCCATCTCTACACGTGCACAACCTCCCCCACTAATCGACAGCCCACACCAAAGTGGGACATTTGTTACAACTGATGAAACCATGTGACACATCATAATCAACCCAAGTCCATGGTTTACATTGGGTTCACTCTTGGTGTTGTGCAATTCTATGGATTTTGACAAATGTAGAGTGGCATGTACCCACCGTTGGAGTATTGTACGGAGTATAATAGTTTCACTGCCCTAAAAATCCCTGTTCCACCTGCTCACCCTCTCCTCCTCCCTAACCCCTGGAAACTGCTGATCTTTTTACTGTCTCCAGAGTTTTGCCTTTTCCCCGAATGTCATACAGTTGGAATCCAACAGTTTGTAGCCTTTTCGGCTTGGTTTCTTTCACTCAGTGATAGCATTTCAGGTTTGCTATGGCTCGAATATGGCTTGTCACCACCAAAACTCACACTGCTGCTTCGTCCCCAATGAGGTGGTATTAGCAGTACCTTGAAGAGGTGATTAAATAGTTAAGATGGACTAAAGCCTTTTTATCAGGAAAGAGTTTTCACTCTGAGTTCTGCTCTCATGGGACTGGATTAGTTACCTTGGGAGCAGGTTGTTATAAAGTGAGGATACCTCTTGTGTTTGGTTACTTTGCACACACCTGCTTCCCCTGCCGCTTCTCTGCCATGTCATGATGCAGCGCAAAGCCCTCACCAGACGCCGACCAGATATGGCCAGCATCCCAGCCTCCAAATCATGCGCTAAACAAACCTCTTTCCTTTATAGGTTACCTGGTCTGAGATACTCTGTTATAGCAACAGAAAACAGACTAAGGCAAGGTTCCTCTACATCTTTTTGTGTCTTGTTAACTCATTTCATTTTAGCACTGAATAATATTCCATTGCTTGGATGTACCACAGTTTATTTATCCCTTCACTTACTGAGGGCCATCTTGGTTGCTTCCAGGTTTTGGCAATTATGAATAAAGCTGTTATAAACATTCGTATGCAGGTTTTTGTGTGGATGCAAGTTTTCAACTCATTTGGGTTGCAGTACCAAGGAGCACAATAATATTACTGGACTGTATGGTAAGAGAATTTTAGTTTTGGAAGAAAATGCCAAACTGTTTTCCAATGTGGATGTGCCACTTTGCATTTTTCTTTTTTTTTTCTTTTTTTTCTTTTTGAGACAGTCTCGCTCTGTTGCCCGGGCAAGTGCTGTGGCATCAGCCTAGCTCACAGCAACCTCCAACTCCTGGGCTCAAGCGATCCTCCTGCCTCAGCCTCCTGAGTAGCTGGGCCTACAGGCACACACCACCATGCCTGGATAACTTTTTCTATTTTTAGTAGAGATAGGGTCTTTCTCTTGTTCAGGCTGGTCTTACAGTAACCTCAAACTCCTGAACTCAAGTGATCCTCCTGCCTCGGTCTCCCAGAGTGCTGGGATTACAGGCATGAGCCACCTTGCCCAGCCTTCCCCCCCCCCACCTCCCCACCCCCATTTTGCATTTTTCACTGGCAATGAATGAGGGTTGCTGTTGCTCCACATCCTCACCAACATTTGGTGTTCTCACTGTTTTGGATTTTAGCCATTCTATTAACAATAGGTGAGTAGTGGTATCTTGTTATTTTACTTACTTTACTTATTTATTTATTTATTTTAGAGACAGAGTCTCTCTCTGTTGCCCAAACTGGAGTGCAATGGTAAGATCATAGCTCACAATAACCTTGAATTCTTGGGTTCAAGGGATTCTCCTGCCTTCAGCCTCCCAAGTAGCTAGACAGGCCACCATGCCAGGCTAATTTTTTAATTTTTTTGCAGAGATGGGGTCTCACTGTGTTGCCCAGGTTGGTCTCAAAATCCTGGCCTCAAGCAATCCTCCCACCTCAACCTGGGATTACAGGTGTGAGCCACCACACCAGGCCCTCATTATTTTAATTTGCAATTCCCCAGTAAGGTATGACATTGAACACATTCTTAAAGTCCCATGAATCAAGATAGTGGCTGGTGTGCCACCCATCATGTCTGCATTCCTGGCAGCAGGAAGAGGGAAGGGAGGAGAAGGTGCATCCTTTCCTGTCTGGAGGCCCCCACTCACTTCACCTTGCGTGTTACTGGCCAGAACTTAGTCATATGACCATACCTACCTGCAAGGGAAGCAGGGAAATTTAACCTTTATTCTAGGGGGCAATGTGCTGGAATAAAAATTAGAATTCTGTTAATACGGAGAAGGGCAAAAAGTGGATGCTGGGCAGGAACTAGGCATTCTTTATACATTGTTGGTAATGCCGTGCATCACTACAACCTTTATACTCTTCCTAGTTGCCGGCGACAAATTGCTTCATTTGATTTCTGCCACATCTCGTCAGTCCCTTTTTTTTCAGATAAGGAAATTGTAGCTACAATAGATGAAACAACTCACCCAGGGACACTGTATTAGTCAGGATTCATGACAACAGGTAACAGAAACCCAAACCAAATTGGCATATGAAAAGAGAATTCAAGGCCAGGCATGGTGGCTCACGCCTGTAATCCTAGCACTCTGGGAGGCCGAGGTGGGAGGACCCCTTGAGCTCAGGAGTTCAAGACCAGCCTGAGCAAGAGTGAGACCCCATCTCTACTAAAAAACAGAAAAATTAGCCAGGCACAGGCACACCTGTGTTCTCAGCTACTTGGGAGGCTGAGGCAGGGGGATCGCTTGAGCCCAGGAGTTTGAGGTTGCAGTGAGCTATGATGATGCCACTGTACTCTAGCCAGGGTGACAAAGTGATGAGACTCTGCCTCAATCAATCAGGAATTCACAGGCTCACCTGATGGTAAGGGTACAAGTAGTACCAGCTTCAGGTAGGGATGGATCCAGAGAGTCACACAATGAGGTCAGTACTCACCCTGTCTCTTGGTCCATTTCCTTTGTGTTAGCTTCATTCTTAGTTAGGCTAAGACCCACCAAGGCCCATAGCAGATACAACCCTACATCCCACCACTAAGCAATCATGGTAGAAAAAGAAAACCTCTTTTCCAGTATTTCTAGAAAACATCCCAGAACTGACTCTCATGGGATTCTCTTGGGTCACATGCCCAGGTATGAGCCAATTGCTGGGGCGACAGATGAGCTATGCTGGTGTCCAGGCAGACCTGAGTCACTTGCTTATTCCTTGAGCCCAGGGGTAAGAGTCAGCCTCCCTAGAACCACAGAGACCATGGGGAGGACGGGAAATTCCCCCCGAAAGCCTGGAGTGCTGTTTGCAGATGAAGGAGGAGGGGTTGCTAGGTAGACTGAACTACAAACATCTACTACAGTCATGCGGTGGACTGGGGCAGGGCTACCCTAGGAGCCCACAGTTTCCTGGTGCTCAGTTCACTGCACACCACAACTACCCCAGCTCTCTCTGTTGCCTAGGAACTTACGTTTAAGAATCACAAAATGTAAACACAGACTAAAGGAGAAGTAATCAGAGGAGACTAGTGTGGGAAGGGGCGAGGTTTGGAAGGTTGGGAAAACATCCAACTTTTGGACTGTGTTACCATATTCACCTTGTCAAAAAGTGTTTAAACCTGATGGATGACATTACAAAGGACTGAAATAATCTGCAGATGTGACCAAGGAAACGCTGTCAGTAATCAATCTTTGAGAGTGGGAATGACTGGAAGATTGGAGCTGGGCAAACATACACAATGGTTCAAAGCTGAATCCCAAATCCTGCAGGCTGATTGGCTGGGTGGTGACTCTTCCTCCTCCTCCTCTCTTTCCTCCTGGCTTCTCCTTCTTTTCTTCCTTTCTCTCTCCCTTTTTTTTTGTTTTTGTTTTTTGGGTTTTATATTATTTTTATTATTTTTTGAATATGAAGGGATGGGGTGTCGTGAGGAGAGGTGCTCAGTTTCCTTGTTTGTTTTTGTTGAGACAGAGTCTTGCCGCTCTGGGTAGAGTGGAGTGACGTCATTGTAGCTCTCCGTAACCTCCGACTCCTGGGCTCTAAGCGATCCTTCTGCCTTAGCCTCCCAGGTACAGGTGTGTGCCGCAACGCCCAGCTGGGGTTTTTTTGTTGTTCTTTTCTTTTCTTTTTGGTAGAGACGGGGTCTCACTCTCGCTCAGGCTGGTCTCGAACTCCTGACCTCAAGCAATCCTCCCACCTCAGCCTCCCAGAGTGCTAGGATTACAGGCATGAACCACCTCGCCTGGCCCCTTTCTCTTTCTTTTTTTTTTTTTTTTTTCTTCTTGAGACAGAGTCTCGCTCTGTTCCCAGGCTAGAGTAAGTGCCATGGCGTCAGCCTAGCTCACAGCAACCTCAAACTCCTGGGCTCAAGTGATCCTACTGTCTCAGCCTCCCAGGTAGCTGGGACTACAGGCGTGCGCCACCATGCCCGGCTAATTTTTTCTATATATATGTTTTTGGTTGGCCAGATAATTTGTTTCTATTTTTTAGTAGAGAGGGGGTCTCGCTCAGGCTGGTCTCGAACTCCTGACCTTGAGCGATCCACCCGCCTCGGCCTCCCAGAGTGCTAGGATTACAGGCGTGAGCCACCGCGCCCGGCCCCCTTTCTCTTTTTTTGAAGACAGTTTCATTGCTGTGTAATTTATATGCCAGAAAATTCATTCCTTTTAAGTACACAGTTTGGTGATTTTTAGTAAATTTTTAAATAATGCAAATTTTTTTTTTTTTTTGAGACAGAGTCTCACTCTATTGCCCAGGGTAGAGTGTTGTGGCGTTATCATAGCTCACTGCAACCTCAAACTCTTGGACTTAAATCTTCCTCCTGCTTCAGCCTCCTGAGTGCTGGGATTACAGGTATGAGCCACACATTGGACCTGTGACACAATTTCTTTTCATCACCCCAGTAAGACTCCGCAGGCCTTTTTACCCTTAATCCACATTCTCACCCCTACCCCCAGGGGAACCACCAATCTTTCTACGTTTATAGATTTGCCTTTTCTAGACATTTCTCCTTCTTTTCTTTTGATGCAAATCTTTTCATTGTTTTTATTGGTTCTAAAAACAGGACATTCATGGTAAAAAGTATAAACGATATCGAAGAGTATGAAGTAAAACCTAAAAGCTCTCCCCACATTCCTGCGCTTCACATACCCACTGCTAACAATTCACTCTGTAACTCCCTCCTATGTTTTCGTCTATATTATTTTAAGCATAAGTAAGGATCATATTGTGCCTATTCATGTTGCGCTTTAGATAGCATTGGCTTCTCCCTTCTTTAGGAAATAGTATCTGTATTTTTCCTTTGTAAACTCTCTCTCACCCTGTAGACTCCAGGAGAAGGACCTTTGACTCAAGCATGGCCAATTACTTCCTTTTTGCTAAAGCCCTGGGAAGACAGGTATGTGTATGTGTGTGCATGTGTGGTGTGTGTGTGTGTGTGTGTGGTGTGTGTGGTCACCTGCAACCAAAAGAGTCCTCTCTACTACTGTGCTGTTTTACAATTTGCTTCTTAAATGTGTAAATATATTTTGAGAACAACTCTCTACATTAGTACGTATACCTTAACCACATTTATTTTAATGACTGTGTAGCCATACTGTATAGTTGTGTCATATTTCATGTAAACAACCTCCTGTATCATCCTCCTTGACCACGATCCTAAAGAGTATAGACCAGTATTTTACAAACCTCAGGTTTCAATCATTAGAGGGTTGTGAAACTAATTTAGTGGGTTATGGCCAATGTCTAATGGACTAGACTAGTCTAAAATGGATGAGAAAATAATGGAATGAAACAGAAAATATCAGAGTGCACTAAAGGACAGATATTGAAACCAATACTTTTATATCAGTATATGTGTATATATGTGCATACTGGGTCATAAAATAAAATGTATATTTTACTGTGGATCAGTGTCCAAAAAGTTGAAAACACAGCTATTGACTGTCCTATTAGTACCTAACTTTTTATGTGGGTTCATTGTCTCTCACAAACCTAGAACTAAACTTTCAGAGGGTGGCATTTCCTTGTATACTTGTTTTATTGGTGATAAACAAAAAAAAAAAACAAAACTGTAGGCTTGCTCTTCCCATCATCAAAACAAAAAACCCCCGAAAGCTGTGATTCAGTCTTAGGAGAAATTAAAAGAAATTCTAGGTCATCTTGGTTTTTTGTTAACATCAAGTACTTTGAATTTTCGGTGAAATAAAAGAAAGGGGGTTGGGTTACATTTTCATTCTGATGGTCTCACCAGCACAGGGAACAGGGAGACCCAGACAGGTGACCTAAAGGCCTTATTTAAGTTTACAGAGGCCCTGGCTTTTCTCATGTTCTCTAAGAAGCAGCAAGAAAATTCCCAGTTTATTTCTGAGTTCTTCATAAGCCATTTACTTTTTAAAAAGTCCTCATGGAATGATCATTCAATATTAAATAAGAACTTTCTATTTCTAGAAGCATGTGAAAGATTGTTTTGTTCTTTAATCTAGAACAAGAATCTGCAAACTGCTTATGTAAAAGACCAGATAAATATTTTAGGCTTTATGGGCCCTCTGTCACAATAACTCAACTCTGCCACTGTGGGGCCAAATTACCCATAGAAAAAAAATGTAGATGAATGAACAGGGCTATGTTCCAATTACACTTTATTTATGGACACTGCAATTTGAATTTCATGTAATTTTCATGTGTCACAAAATAGTATTCTTCTTTTGAATTTTTTTCAACCATTTAAAAATGTAAAAACCATTCTGGCCATGCAAAGAATAAGTTTGTGGTAGGCAAAGAAATTTTCTCACCTTTGTAAATTTTTTATTTTGTTTTCTCAGTAAGTTAATAATTTCACCATGGTTCAGAATTCAAAAGGCACAGTGAAAAGCATCTTCCCTTCCCTGTCCTTGAGCCACACAGTTTCACATCCCAGAAGTAAGTAATGGGTCTAGTTTCTTATGGATATTTCCAGAGACCGTCCATGAATATACAAAGAATTATTTATGTGCATATATTTTTTTCTTACAAATCCATACTGTTTTGAATCTTGCTTTTTTCACTTAGTCTTCGAAGGCATTTTATAGCAGGAGATAGAGAGTTCCCTCACTAATTTTTCAGCTCATAATATTCCATTGTATAGATCAGGAATCAGCAAATGGAGGCCTATGGGCCAAATCTGGCCAATGTTTGATTTTTATAAGTAAAGTTTTATTGGAACACAGCCATGCCCATCTATTTATATACTGTGTATGATTGCTTTTGAGTTACATCTGTAGAGTTGAATAGTTGTACCCGAGGCCTCTGTGCCTACAAAGCCTAGAATATTTATTATCTAGCCTTTTATGGAAAAAGTTTACCAACTCCAAGTATAAATGTTCTATAGTTTATTCAACCATCACTTGATAATGAACATTTTAGTGTGCTTCCAAACATTTGTGGTTACAAATAATGCTGCTATGCATCACATGCCCAAGTATAATTGTCTACATATGCACACGTAGGATACAGCCCAGACGTGGAATAGCTGGACCAAAAGGTCTAGGCATTTGTAATTTTGATAGAAATTGTCAAATTGTCTCCAAAGAGATTATATCAATTTACATATACTTCCACCAGCAAAGATGAAAGCAATAAATTTCTCAACACACTTCCTACTTAGTATGTATCAGGTTTTTTGATCTTTGTCAAACTGGCAGGTTAAAAATGGCATGTCAGTATAATTTTAATTTTCATTTCTCTTATTGCAAATGTACTGGTTACCTGGGGCTGCAATGACAAATTACCACAAACTTGGTAGCTTTAAACAACAGAAACTTATTCTTTTATAATTCTGGAGGCTAGAAGACCAGTGATGTCAGCAAGGTCGTACTCCCTCCAAAGGCTCTGGGGAAGATTCTCCTCTTGCCACTTCTACCCTCTCTGGTGGTTGCCAGCAATTTTTGGTGTTCCTTGGCTTATAGTGCATCCCTCCAATCTCTGCTGCCATCTTCACCCGGCCTTCTCCCCTCTATCTGTGTTTCTGTGTCCAAATGTCTCTCTTCTTATAAGGACACCAGTCATGTTGGATTTAGGGCTCACGCCAATCTAGTAGGACCTTATTTTAACTTTATATCTGCAAAGATTCTATTCTCAAATGAGGTCATATTCACGGGGCTGGGTGGACATGAAATTTGGGAAGATGCTGTTCAACTGGATTCAATGAGTGAAATTGGAACGTGTTCCCTTTCTAAATTGCAAATGAACTGTGTTAATCACTGTTAGCTACCATAGGCCTATCTGAGAGTTAGAAGTCCCCAGTCTCCCAGGCCTACTTTTTCCTTTAACTCAACAAGCAACTCAAATAAAAATGGCAGCTCCAACAGATTTGATGCCAAGTGCAAGACAATGTGTAGCTTGATGTTATCCACAACTAAATTTCCTCTGTGGAAAGCAAGTTTGGGCACCTAGAAATGACTAAACCAATATTTGATGAATTGAATTGAGAGGTGAGGAAAAGGAGTTTCCTGCTAAAACAATAAGAGCTAATATCATTATTCTAATAATATTATTATTACGTAACACTCACGAGTGTTTACTAAGAGCCAGGCACTTTTATAAGCCCTTTATAAGGATTAATTCAGTTAAGACTTTACAGGTAAAGAAACTGAGGCACAAAGATAACCAGCCAGCAAGTGGCAAAGGCAGCATTTGGATCCAAGTGATCCGACTCCAGGCCATCCTGTTAAACTTCATAAAAAAACACAAAAGGGAGGAGGTTTCCAGTCTTAGAACTAAGAGGTTTGTTTTTTTCCCCTTCCTCTGCTAGATCTTAAGATATTAGTTATTGGCCAGTGCGGTGGCTCACTCCTGTAATCCTAGCACTCTGAGAGGCTGAGGCAGGAGAATCCCTTGAGCTCAGGAGTTTAAGACCAGCCTGAGCAAGAGCAAGATGCTTTCTCTACTAAAAAATAAATAAATAAATAAATTAAATATTAGGTATTAAATACGACATACTGTTCAGCCTTGATTTCAAACAGTTTCTTACTATGAAGGACATCTAGGCTATTTATTACTCTTACATTTTCTTGTTTTCTTTTTTTTTTTTTTGAGACAGTCTTGCTCTGTTGCCTGGACTAGAGTGCTGTGGCATCAGCCTAGTTCACAGCAACCTCAAACTTTTGGGCCAAGTGATCCTCCTGCCTCAGCGTCCCGAGTAGCTGGGACTACAGGCATGTGCCACCATGCCCGGCTAATTTTTTTCTGTTTTCAGTTTTGCGGCTAATTTCTTTTTTTATTTTTAGTACAGACAGGGGCCTTGCTCTTGCTCAGGCTGGTCTTGAACTCCTGACCTCAAGCAATCCTCCCGCCTTGGCCTCCCAGAGTGCTAGGATTATAGGCATGAGCCACCACACCCCACCTTTCCTCCCTCCCTCCCTCTCTCTCTCTCTCTCTCATTCTTTCTCATCTTCCTTTTTTTTCTATGCTCCACTTCCTCAACACTCTTCCTTTCCCCCAAGTTGCTATTCAGATCAGGAAGATTAAGAAGCCATAAATAACTTTTCTGCGAATTATTCTACAGGAAGTTCAACTTGATCAGATCCTGCTTGTCAGTGGTGAGGCAAAAACAAACGAATAGAAAACCCATGTCATGGTTTCTTAGCACAGAGATGAGTGACAGAGTCCGTTCCAGCTCTCTCAACACTCCTTCAACAAAGCAGTATTCTACAGAAAGTGTTTAAACCACAGCATTAAAGAAACAGTGAGTAATTGATCAACTTTGCTACTTTTTTTGTATAATGCACTACTGTAAAAAATAAGAGTAGGAAACTCAAAGAATTGGAAGTTGAATCACGTACTTATGTGTTATAATAGTTTCCAATATAAATGCTAGAAAATATATCACAAATCCATAATTACATTTTCCTTTTGAGATACACTAGACAGTAATAAATTTTCAGCATTTACACACAGTCACACAGTCCTTAATTGAACCCAATTGACCAACCTAAGCAGACCAGTTTAAGACAAAAACTAATCAATTTTTTTACATTCAGTTACTTTTTGAGCACATACTATATGTTGGAAGAGGGGGAGAGAGACAGAGAAAGTCAGACTTTTCAAGCTTTTCCTAATAAATGCATTCAGTTGAATGAATGTGCTCTGAGTTGGAGCCACAACTCCTGAAAATTAAGAGCAGTCAGGCACACTAGAGTGGCTCTGCCACTTACTAGCTGTGTGATTTTGAGCAAGTTACTTAACCTCTCTGTGCCTCAGATTCCTCATCGGTGAGTGAGTGAAATAATAACGCCTCCCTATAGATACATGAGGGTTGCCCGGAAAGTATCCAGCCATGTAATACCCTTCTTGATATTATTAACAATGGCTGGATACTTTCTGGACAGCCCTTGTATGTTATTTTATATGTTATAAATATAAAATATGTACATACATGTATGTATGTATACAATATATAATAGTAAATATAGTATATATAAAGTACAGTATATAACATATAAATACATATATACAGTATATGTACAGATATACGGTGAACAATTATATATGTTATTTTGTGTATGTTAATATTTATATTAGTCTATAAATATTATATATAGTAAAATACATTATGTGTATAATACATGTTAATATAGTATACAGTATATTTAATAATGGATAAATGTAGAATAAATACATAAATATAAATATATAAATGAAGTTTGTAGTGATGGCATATAGCAGTAGCTCAATTAATGGTTATTATTATTATTGGTATAGCAAGAGTTCTCACACCAGACCACGGCACTCTAACTGTCCCATGTTGTTAGAAATGGACTATCACACTGAGAGATGACCTTGTCCCAGCCACAATCCCCGTATGGGCCCTTTATCTCACATCCATATTTTTATCCAAAGGAAAACATTTCTGAACACAAAGGCCTTTCTGCAGTCCTGTTAAATACTTGTAGTTGAAATGTCCACATGTTTGAACTTGCTGCCTGTCGACTAGCCGAGAGAGTTTGCAGGCAAGCACATCTATCAGGTATGTGGCTTAGGAGCAACAAAGGGAAAGGGATTGAGTTGATGCCATTAGGTTTCACATTCTATGAATTTTTCTTCTGTCCCTTCAATTATATAAATACACATGGGGCAGGAAAGTCAGAGCTCACTGAGAAGTGGCGCCGGCAGAGCCCAATAATAATAAGTTCTACAAAGCTTAATGCTTATGAAAACCATTTTTGGAATGAGGAGACAGGTCACAGTCTTAGCTCCACATTTTATGTGCTGTGGGACCTTTGATAAGTCACTTAACCCTTCTCAGCCTTGATCTTGGTCTTGGATCAGTGGCCCCAAGGAACAGACTCTGGGAAGGAAATTCGCATGCAGAATGTTTATGCAGAATGCTCTTGAGAACACCCACAAAGTGGTGAGGGAAAAGGATCCTGCAGACAGAGGAATTTATGACGTAATCTCAGCAAAGGCTGGGATGGCCCTCAGAGACATTCCAAATCAAGGCTAGGGGGCCAGACTCCTCTGTGTCCCCATATCAACCAGGCATGGGACAGCAATGGTTTTGGTTTTTGTTTTTTAAGAGATGGGGTCTCACTATATTGCCCAAGCTGACCTTGAACTCCTGGGCTCAAGGAATCCTCCCAGCTCAGCTTCCCAAGTAGCTGGGACTACAAGAGGGTGCTCAGCAATGGTTTGTTTTGTTTTGTTTTGTTTTTTCTGAGACAGAGTCTCACTCTGTTGCCCTGGGTAGAATGTGGTGGCGTCAGCCTAACTCACAGCAACCTCAAACTCCTGGCTGGGCTCAAGCAATCCTCCTGCCTCAGCCTCCCGAGTAGCTGGGACTACAGGCACAGGCCACCACACCTGGCTAATTTTTCTATTTTTCGTAAAGATAGGGTCTCAATCTTGCTCAGGCCAGTCTCAAACTCCTGGCCTCAAGTGAACCTCCCACCTTCACCTCCCAAAGTGCTGGGATTACAGGTGTGAGCCACTGCACCCAGACTGTATACTCTTACAGACACTGAGGATACAGAGGTGAATAATACCAGAACCCTACCCTGAGGGAGTTTTAATTCTTGTGCAGTAGATAACAAATGAATAAAATACAATATGAAATAAATTATGAAACATAATGTTATGAAATAATATAATGTCATATATGACATAACATAACAATACATACTACACGATAACGCAGCTACTAAGTCTACGGGCAAAATGGTTGGCTTTTGCCAGTCATAGATTTCTGGGCCCAAGCTCCCTGCTG
The DNA here is from genome assembly GCA_028533085.1 of Varecia variegata. Taxonomy (NCBI): domain Eukaryota; kingdom Metazoa; phylum Chordata; class Mammalia; order Primates; family Lemuridae; genus Varecia; species Varecia variegata. Next base: position 198,267,326 of record CM052436.1, on the reverse strand, counting down.
CTTGCAGGCCCTATTTTCTAGAAGGATTTCAGCTTAGAAATCTGAGTATAGTTAGTCCTCCTTACATGAGGAAGATCAAACATCCAGCTGCTTGGAGCAGCCTCCCGGGTTATGTTTCAGGATGTGACTGCAGGTTAAAAGCTCCCAGGGAGGTGAGATTTCCATGTCAGGCCATTAGCACTTGTTAGCACTCCCCCTTTTTATGAAAGTGGCCAGGGAATGGCTTACTGATTCCCTCTTTCATTAAGTCAGATCATCACCATTAATTAACAGAGCCACTATGGAAATGTAATCAGAGCATTTCGGAATCAAAGACAGATTAAAACAAGTTTCAGGAAGCCTTTCAAATCAGAAGCCCTAGTAGCTAAGAATGCACAGCCATTGCTCTGTTTAAGGTGAGAGGAGAGTGTTAACTCCAGGAAGGTACTGGTTTGGAAGTGGAGAAGGTTAAGCCAGGACTCTTCATTCTGTTATGTTGAAAGGTATCAACATATGTCTAGGGCTGTTGCTTATTGCTTATAATACATTATGTTTTTCTCCAGGAAATTTAGTTCTTGACATTAAAACATAGTTTAGTTTGCTCTTTTGTCTGGAAACAATTGTGCAATCAGATCGATTTTTTTATATGTTTTGGAACCTGCTCCTCCCTTCTCCTCATTAATACCACTATGGTATTATTCAGGCCTTAATTGTTCTTGGGATTTTAAGGATCCTAATAAGCAACGTCCTCTTTGCTCACCTGATTTCAGAATAGATTCTAAGGTCTCGAGGGAAAACAAATGGTCACCACTATCCCTGAGCTGATCGGAGAACATGGATTTCAGTGTGTGGACAAGTAAGCTTGCAAACACTTCACCTTGAATGTGAGTAACCTTGCTCATTAGTTAGGGTACTGTAAGGGTCGTTGACAGATAAGCCCTGAATCTTGGTGGTTTGAGACAATAGAAGCTTAGTTCTCGCTCCTATAAATTCCACAATAGGAGTGCCTGATTCATGGAGTGTCTCCCCTGACCATATGCAGATTCAGAAATCCCTGTTCCTGACCCTCCATCCTGTGGCTCCAACACCCTCAACACTTGGCTTCCACAAAGGTTCCTCTGCACCAAGCCAGAAAGTGTGTGAGCCTCCGGGAACTCTGCAGAGAGAGGGTTCTAGGCAGACAGGGAAGTACAGGTACACAGTTTCTAGGACGTGTGCAAGCAGCCAGGAGACAGTGTGGGTGTAGTAGCGGAGGTGTGCAGCAGGGTGGTAAGAAGGGTTTAATGGACTAAAGCACACGGTCCTGGGTGCAGTGGCTCACGCCGGTAATCCTAGCACTCTGGGAGGCTGAGGCAGGAGGATTGCTTGAGGCCAGGAGTTTGAGACCAGCCTTAGCTAGAGCCAGACCCTGTCTCTACAAAAATTTTTTAAAAATTAGCTGGGCATAGTGGCGTGAACTTGTAGTCCCAGCTACTTGGGAGACTGAAGCAGGAGGATTGCTTGAGCCCAGGAGTTTGAGGTTGCTGTGAGCTAAGCTGACGCCATGGCACTCTAGCCCAAGCAACAGAGTGAGACTGTCTCAAAAAAAAAAAAATAAGACACATGGACACATGGTCCTGACTCCTCTGGGCCACATGGACACTGAGAGGAGGGTGTGACTATATCTAAAACAGGCGGTCACTTCTCAGTTCAACCAAGAGTTGCAAGGCAGGAAATGCGCCCAATGTGGCCAGTCCTTCTAATTTTTTTTTTTTAGTTGTACTTTTTAATCAAAAAAAGTCAATCTCTTAAATATTGCTTTTATAGGTTTATCAAAATCAAGTTTTCAGAAAAGTATTTCCAGCCAGGGGAGCAACATGGCACTCCCCTGCACCGTGTGTCGGTTTTGCCAACTTGCGGAAGAACAAAGCAACCTGAAAGGAAGAAGCCAAACGCTACCCTCAGCCCCCGCAGCTTCCTCGGCTCCTTTTTCTTCTGAGTCACTCCCTGAAAGTGCCAGCATCTAAGACGAGCCTCAGGCTAAACCCAGCGGGCTGGAGGCTCAACTGGCGTCCCACAGAGCTGGGAGTTGCTTTTTCGAGCTGTTTGAAGTGTCGTCTCCCAAGGTTAGGTTGGGAAGCAGGTGCAGTTGGGGGTGAGGCAAAGCGAGGCGAGCTCTGGCTGGGCTCCTGTAAACATCCATCCAGTGGCAGAGTCACGACCCAACACCAGGCTGTCTGTGGGTCCCCCCGGCTCAGCGTCGAGGCCCAGGGCTGCACCCTCCTGTCCCGTTCCAAGCACCGGCTCTACTCTGATTTTCTTAAGATTGGAAATTGGGAGGAAATGGGTCTCAGAAAGTCATCTGTATGATGTGGCCATGTTTTGAGCTTTATCCCGTAAAAACTGGAGCTAGTGGGAAGTTGTATTTAACACTGTGCGCTAAAAATACTTCCACCTCTCTGCCACCCAGGCTCAGGTGGGGGCGGAGGGGCTTCTTCCTGTCCCGCTTGCTGTCGTGTTGGGTCCTGTGAGTAATTCTGGCCAATACGTTGTGAAGGGAAGACACACGTGTCACTTCTGACTGGGGCATTTAATCACCAGCTCAGAACTCTCCAGAGCAGCTTCCTTTCCCTCTGGCTAGGTCATCAGCAGTGGTCAAGATGGTGGCTGCTCGTGAGTCAGTCCAAGAGGGCCTGCAGAGACCAGAG
>CM052436.1:198193862-198264160 GCA_028533085.1 Varecia variegata | reverse complement strand
TAAAAATAGAAAGAAATTATCTGGCCAACTAAAAATATATAGAGAAAAAATTAGCCAGGCATGGTGGCGCATGCCTATAGTCCCAGCTACTCAGGAGGCTGAGGCAGGAGGATCGCTTTAGCCCAGGAGTTTGAGGTTGCTGTGAGCTAGGCTGACGCCAGGGCACTCACTCTAGCCTGGGCAACAGAGCGAGACTGTCTCAAAAAACAAACAAACAAACAAAAAAAAAAAATGCAGGACTGCCTGAGTGCAGTGGTTCAAGCCTGTAATCCCAGCACCTTGGGAGGCCAAGATGGTAGGATCGCTTGAGCCTTAGGAGTTCAAGGCTGCAGCGAGCTATGATTGTGCCACTGCATCCCAGCCCAGATAGCAACTCTCTCTCTAAAAAAAAGAAAGAAAGAAAGAAAAAAAAAAAAGACTGCTGGTCCCCACCCAGTAGGTCAGTAGATCCAGGGAGGAGCCTGAGAATTTGAATTTCTAACAAGTTTCCAGGGGCAGCTGCTGCTGCTGCTGATTTGGGGACCACATTTTGAAAACCACTATTCTTACCAACCTCTTATTAACAGGCAGCTGTGCCATGTCCAATCTTTTGCCTCCTCTGTCAAAGTTATGAAGAATAACCTTGCTTTCACGGTGAGAAGTGAAAAAAGGGAACAATATGTACGGAGCACCTACCACAGACACCTGTTGTTTTTACTTGCCAGCAGCCATTTTCCTTCTGCAGATAATAGCATCTTGGTTTTCACCTGGGGACCTTCCTGATCACCAGTGCTTGTATTTCAGGTGGGGCAGATTCTCCCTCCCGTGCTGGTGGGGAGGGAGGCACAGACCAATCAGTGGCTCCCACCCTGCTGGCCACAGTGAATGGGTCAGACATGGCCACGTGACCCCAGCTGATTCAATGTGTGTTATCCATAGGACCTTTTCTGGAGCTATTGGGAGGAAGTGAGCATACTCTTTCCCCCAGGGGAGCTAATTAGGGTGCTTACAGACATCCTTCCATCTTTTGGGGGAGAGACTGAAAATGAAGACAATGCAGTTGTTTTTTGGTTTTTTTGGAGACAGAGTCTGGCTCTGGCTCCCAGGCTAGAGTGCAGTGGCATCATGATAGCTCACTGCAACCTCAAACTCCTGGGTTCAAGCGATCCTCCTGCCTCAGCCTCCCAAGCAGCTGGGACTACAGGCATGTGTCACTGTGCCCAGCTAATTTTTCTATTTTTTGTAGAGATGGGGTCTCGCTACATTGCTCAGGGTGGTCTCAAATTGCTGGTCTCAAGTGATCCTCCCACCTTGGCCTCCCAAAGTGCAGGATTACAGGTGTGAGCCACTGAGCCTGGATGACAATGCAATATTGACTAGAGGCATCCAATGGAGACTGGAACCAACAACTCACAAATCCAGTCTTCTTAGGACTTTTCAGTTGCATGAGCCAATATGCTCACTTTTTGTCTTAGGCCAGTTCAAATTGGGTTTCTGTCACTTGTAACTGAAAGAATTCTGAGTACCCAAGGCCAAGGTTGGAAAGGGCTTGGTGCAACTTTGAGGAAGTGAAAGAAGGCAGAGACCAAAGGGAGAGCAGCACCGGAAGACTGGCTCAAGGCCAGGTCACGAACGGCCTTGTGGGCCTTGGTGAGCATTTTGGTTTTTAACTCAGCTGGGAAGCCAGTGGACGGTCTGAAGCAAGAAAGTCATACGAAAATGGCTTCTTCAGGGACATCGGGCATCGAAACATGTGGTTATTAGCTTATCAGAGCCAACAAATATTCTGGGTTTCAATGTGCGAGTTGAAATTCCGCAGTTCAGGGCACCAGCTGCTAGGATTTTTGTACCCAAACACCTACAAGTGATCTCTCTTTGGATGTGAGCCATCAGAAAGAGGGCAGAATAATAAAAAAGTATTTCATGGATAATAGCTGCAGAAAAAACTGATCTCATTCTAGTTTTTTAAAAAAAAGGAAAAAGGGAACTGTGTGTGTCTGTATTGGTTGAAACTATTATATCAAATTGATAACAGTGATTACAATGGAAGAGTGGGCTTTCTTCTTTTTACATTTCTGTAGTTTAATTTTCTGTTTACAATAAGCATGTGTAACTGGTTTTTTTTTTTTTAGAGTCAGGGTTTCTCTCTGTCACCCAGATGGAGTACAGTAGCACAATCATAGCTCACTTTAATAGATCACTGTAACCTCAAATTCCTGGGCTCAAGCAATCCTCCTACCTCAGCCTCCCGAGTAGCTAGGATTAGAGGCACACACCACCATTCATGGCTAATTTTTTGAAGAAATTTTGGTAGAGATGGGGTCTTGCTATGTTGCCCAGTCTGGTTTCAAACTCCTGGCCCCAAAGTGTGAGGATTACAGGTATGAGCCACCATGTCTGTCCACCTTTTTTTTTTTTTTTTTTTGAGACAGAGTCTCACTTTGTTGCCCGGGCTAGAGTGAGTGCCGTGGCATCAGCCTAGCTCACAGCAACCTCAAACTCCTGGGCTTAAGTGATCCTACTGCCTCAGCCTCCCAAGTAGCTGGGACTACAGGCATGCACCACCATGCCCAGCTAATTTTTTCTATATATATTTTAGTTGGCCAGATAATTTCTTTCTATTTTTAGTAGAGATGGGGTCTCGCTCTTGCTCAGGCTGGTCTCGAACTCCTGACCTTGAGCGATCCACCCGCCTCGGCCTCCCAGAGTGCTAGGATTACAGGCGTGAGCCACCGCGTCCGGCCTGTCCACTTTTAAAATTAATAAAGAACTAATATAATAACTGCTTGAAACGGATTATGTCAATATCTGTTAATATTTTAAAAACACATACCCTTTACCTTTTAATCACTATTTTCATCATGTGGATTCTATCCTATAGAGCAGGGGTTAGCAAACTTCGTTTGTAAAGAGCCAGAGAGTAAATATTTTAGGCTTTGTGAACCATACAGTCTCTGTATTAATGACCCCATTCTGCTGGGATAGTGCAAAAGCAGCTATAGATATTATAGAAATAAATGAGTTTGGCTGTGTTCTAACAAAACTTTATTTACAAAAACAGGTGCCAAGCTGGGTTTTGTTTGTGGGCCTTGGTTTGCTGACCCCAGCTATAGAAAGAGAACATGTACACAAGACATTGCCATAATTGTATACAAAAAAAAAAAGAGAACATGTAAGATATATGTACCATAACGTTTATTGCAGAACTGTTTGATGCATCTACAAAAAAAGGCATAAGATCTGATATAACATAAATATCCATCATTAGCTCATTAGTAAAATTGTTGATAAATTATGGTATGTTTATCCTATGGACTTTTATGTAAATATTTAAAAGAACTGCCAGGTGCTGTAGCTCATGCCTATAATCCCAGCATTTTTGGACACTGAAGTGGGAGGATCCAGGGATTCAAGATCAGCCTGGGCAACATAGCGAGACCCTGTCTGTATCAAAAATACAAAAATTAGCTGGGCATGGTGGCTCACACCTGTAGTCCCAGCTACTTGGTAGGTTGAGACAGGAAGATCGCTTGCGCCCAGTAATTCAAGGTTACAGTGAGCTATGATCAGGCCACTGCACTCCACTCTGGGTGACAGAGTGAGACCCTGTCTCTAAAAAAAATAACAATAAAATAAAATAAAAAGAACCAGTTAAATCTATACCTACTGAGCCAGATGAGCAGCTATAAGGCATTATGTGAACAGGGATTTACAGAGTAACACAAATAATATGTAGTTTTCACTAACCTGTGAGCACCAAGTAACTCTGCAGGGCCTCCCACCGTGGGTGGAATTCACTTCCCAGTCCCACTGGTGTTGAGCTTGGCCATGTGCCTTGCTTTGGCCAGTGCAGTGTTAGCAAATGTCAGGTGAGCAGGACCTTCCATGTGCTTACTTGGCCTCTGGAGCTCCCACAGGCACCTTGAGAAGAACATGCCCCAAGCAGCCACCAGTCCAAGGGGGATAAGGAACATGTGGGGCAGAGCCCAGCCTGAAGCAGAACCGCCCTGCTGAGCCCAGCGTAGAACTTCAGACCCCTGAGCATCAGAATAAAGGCTTATTACAATATCATAAGATTCTGAGGTCATTCCTTATTCAGCATTAACACAGCAAATGTGAACTAATACAGTACGATTGATGGACACCGGTTGTTTTTGCCACTCCAGCATGTAATTACCCTTATCCTGATAACAGCACCCTGATTTTCCTTTGAGGAACCACCCGCCCCCACTCTCAGTCCCTGTGGAATGCATGGGGTGGCTTAAGGGTAGGCACCTGAGCCAGCAGTGTGCTTAAGTTGATGGGGACATCACAGGAGTCCTGTAAGCCAGTTGACATCACATTGGTAACTTGAAATTGTCTATGATTTCAAGCTGATGGGAGTAGTTACACCACAGCAATCAGCAAACACTACAAATCAAACCTTTTCTATTTTCTAAAAAAAAACCACAGTTGTCAGTCATCTATCAGCACACCACTGCATGTGACTCAGATCTGGTTAATCAGAGGGCCACGGCTTCCTGGCATAGAGCAGGGCTGGGCATGTAACCCGAGTCAGGCCCTGAGAGTCAGCACAGGCATTGGAAAAGCTGTTCTTTTCAACTGGAGTTCCTGGATTGGTAGGATTAAGCTTGGAGCTGCAAGGAACCCCTATGGAGAAGAAAGCCAACAGTGTAAGAAACTAAAAGGATGGTGAGAACCCAAGTCCTGTTGACATTATTTGAGATCCTTGATCCAGCACTGCCTGAAACTAGAATTCCCCCTGTACTTCCAGTTATATAAACCAATATATGTACTGTATTCTCGAACTCCTGGCTTCAAGAGATCCTTCTGCCTTGGCCTCTAAAAGTGCTAGGATTACAGGTGTGAGTCACCATGCCCGGCCTTTATATATATATATATATATTTTTTTTTTTTTTTTTTTTTTTTTCTGAGACAAGGTCTGGCTCTGTTGCCCAGGCTGCAGTGCAGTGGCATCATCATAGCTCACTGCATGTCCTGTACCCTCTTTGTAGCATATGCTGCTGCTGCCTCGTAGCAAACCCCCTTTAGCTGCCTCTGAGGTCAGCTACAACCTTGATGGACAGTGCAGGCAGCTCCCACCTCAGACACCTGTCTTTTAACCTAAGGGCTCTCTCCAGCACAGCCTGCAGGGCAGTCCAGAAAGAGTGCCAGGGACTTAATACCACCAGGGGTCCTCCTCAACCAGTGGGATACAGGATACAGGGAAAAAAAAAAACCCAGCTTCTCAGTCCCCCGGAGGGATGATTCTGAGCTGGGGTTTTGGGGGGGGTTTCCCTACCTGCATCAAAAAAGGAATGCAGGAAATATATTTATCATGTATTCTGCAGGTCAGGGATTTTTTTAGATCGGAGGAGGCTCTCTAACCCAGATGCATACTAGGTTTTGAGGCTCTGAGCTTAGTGAAACTAAGCTTCTGTGTCCCACGAAATCCTGCTGCATCATGCGAGAAATTTCCAACCTGGGGAGGATACTCTGTTCGTGGGCTGATTTGCCCAGGAACAAATTCAGGCTGAAAATAGCAAACTAAAGTTAGCTGAGATGTTCCGCCCCATGGCCTCCTTCAGGAACATCCTGTCCAGAGGAAAGGATATTTAAGGAGAAAGGAAGCAGCACAAGTTCAACTCAGCCAAGTAACAGAGGAAGAACATCCCAAACACAAAGCGTGGTTCTGGTCTGCGTTTCAAACAGAGGATAGGCAGGACAAACAACCGTGAAATACCTACTATGTGCATGTATATTGCATATCTATCATTCTCTTCTTTAATTTTCTCCTTTATGTTTTTAATTTTCCTTTAACTTGTTTTTCTCTCTGTTCACTTTCACTTTGAAGTAGGTTTTATCAGCCCCCTTTGCTGAAACTAAGCCTCCAAGGGTTCAGTTACTCGACCAAGACTAAGCAGTGGCAGAGCTGGGATTTGAACCAGTACCCCCCTTTCCTCCAGGTTGACAAGCACACAGTGGGTGATAGTAAGTATTGGCGTATAAATAAAAGTCTGGACACAGTGGCTCACGCCTGTAATCCTGGGACTCTGGGAGGCTGAGGCAAGAGGATAGCTTGAGGCCAGGAGTTTGAGACCAGCCTGAGCAAGAGCAAGACCCCATCTCTACAAAAAATAGAAAAATTAGCCAGGCATCGTGGCATGTGCCTATAGTCCCAGCTACTCAAGAGGCTGAGGCAGGAAGATCCCTTGAGCCTAGGAGTTTGAGGTTGCAGTGAGCTACATTGCTGTGTCTGTGCTCTACCCAGGGAAACAGAGACTCTGTCTCAAAAAAAAAAAAAAAAGTATTAGTACATAAATAAATGAAGAAAGCCTCAATTTATAAAAACGGACTCTAAATCTATAAGGATTCTTGACCAAAAAAATTCTTTTCAAATCCTATCTATAGTAAAAATAATAATAATAAAATAGTCATCTTTAACACAGCAATATTGAGAATCAGGTACTAAGTTTATGCCCATCTTACAGATGGGGAAACTAAGATTCAGAAAAGTTAATTCCCCCACTAGTCTGCAGGCACTGCAACACTCTGTCCTGCTCACAACTGCACACCTTCAGCCTGGTAATAGCAGGTGGGCAATAGACAGGTTGGTATGCTTGATCAAACTTGCCCAAGGTCATCCAGCTAGTAAGTTATAACTTGAACCCAGTTCTCTCTGATTCCAGAGGGTGATTCTGGGCTATTAGTCGCTAAGCAATAACAAAATGATTATGAAGTCTTGATAAATGATCATATCTTAGAAGCACGGTTGGTCAAAGCATTTTGCTACAATGATTTGGGGGTTTTGGAAGAAATACAAGCACAACCTACACTAGCTCCAACAAAAAGTTTGGGGGACGTCAGGTGTCGTTGAATCCAGGGGCTCAGAGTGGTTTGTAGTCTATTTCTCTATCATCTCTCAGCTCTTCTCCCCCAAGGTGACCCAACTCTTCCCTTGCTTTCTCTACATGCTGGTTCTAGGGGTTACTTCTCATGTGCACAGCAAGCCCAGTAGAAAGGGAAAATATCTCTAACAGTAGTTCCAAGAAAAAAATCTGGGGAGAGCTCTCGTTGGCTCAGATTGACTCAACCTAAGCCAATCACTTAGCCAGGAAGATGTGATGCTCTTACCGGTCAGGCCTAGGTCCCATGCCCACTCCCGAGCCCTGGGGATAAAAAGAGTTTCCCCAAACCATGTGGACTAAACGTGGAGAAGGGCTAGCTCCCCAACAGAAAATTGGGGTGCTATTTCCTCAAAGAGGATGAAATAGGTGTTGGACAGGCAAAAAGAACAAACTAGGTCCTTTGTCAGGGGCTTCTCAATTATTGTTGTTGGTCACAAAAATGGCTTTGAGACTCACAAGATCAGTGCAGCAGAGCTATTCCTTCAATTACTTTTCAATCTTTTCAATTACTGGGGCGGTAGCCAGGCGTGGTGGTGTGCACCTGTAGTCCTAGCTAATCAAAGTACTCAGGTGGGAGGAACTCCTCTGAGCCCAGGAGTTCATGGCTGTAGAGCGCTATGATCACACCTCTGAGTAGCCACCGAGTTCCAGCCCAGGCAAAAAAGCAAGACCCTGTCTCTAAAAAATTTTAATAAAAGAAAAAAGAATTAATAAACTCATTAAAAATAAGTCCTGGAGAGAGCCTGAAGCCATTTTGTAGATGAGAAAATTGAGGCCCAACATCACTGCTTAAATGTCACCTTCTCAGAGAAGTCTCTAGTCTCTACCACCTCATCTGAAATAGCTTCCACCCCTAGTCCGTCACTGTCTGCCCCTACATCTGTGTTATTTTTCTTCATAGCCCTCATTGCTGTTAAAAGATAACATCCAAAAAGGTAAAATCATGACTTTCATTCAATTATAAAGCAAATACCTGTCAAAGATTTTATTTAACTTATGAATTAATAAGGGAACCAATAAGATGTTAATTCTGATTTAAGGAGAATCCAAAGACAAACTTACATTTGGGTAGTCAGGAAGACTGAAATAAAATTGCTAATAAATGCAAAACAGGTCAATGTCCACAGGACATGTAATGTACTGTTTGGAACCATCTCTTCCATGGGGTAGAAATCAATTGGATTTCCACTGGATAAAGTTCATTTGCATCTCTATGGGCAAGAATTGTTTGCATTATTACCAGTTTTATACAAATTACTGAGTTGCAAAATAGCTCAAAGACAAAGAAGGGCACAGAACCCTGTAGAATCAGACAACCTGGAAGGGTCCTCTAAAAACAGCCAGCATTCCAAAGTTATCCAGTTTGGGGGAGTTTTCTTATTTGTTTGTTTTTGCCTATTTAAAAGTCTCTTACAATTTTTCCTGACACCACTAATTTTCTTTTATAGATTTAACTGTTTATGTGTTGTCTGTCTCTCCAAACAGAATGTGAGTTCTATGACGGTAAAGAGTTTGTCCCACTGGTTCACCACTGCATCCCTGGTGCCTAGGACAGCACCTGCTGAGTGCTCAATATATAATAGTCCAAAGAACTTATGAATTAGAAACCAACTCTCTTTACAGTTCACACAAAGTTCCTTCCAATTCTTAAGTGGAATGAATTCCCTTTTCCATAGTTCACTCACTCACTCTCTTTTCTCATCCACCTCAAGACAGAAGCTGGAAATCCAAGGAAACAGAAGGAATGTTCAGTTAGTCAGAACTCCTTTAGTTGAAAATAACCGAAACCCAGTCCAGACTGCCTTAAGCACAAAGGAGGTTCTTCGACATATCCTGGGGTAGTCCAGGAAAAGGTCGGGCATCAAGTACAGCTGGATCCACGAGCTTAAATAATGTCACGAAGAATCTCTCTTAGGCCAGTCACAGTGGCCCACGCCTGTGATCCTAGCACTCTGGGAGGCCAAGGCGGGAGGATCGCTTTAGATCAGGAGTTCTAGACCAGCCTGAGCAAGAGGGAGACCCTGTCTCTACTAAAAGTAGAAAAATTAGCCGGGCGTGGTGGTGTGCACCTGTAGTCCCAGCTACTTAGGAGGAGGATGCAAGAGGATCACTTGAGCCCAGGAGTTTGAGGTTGCTGTGAGCTATGAATGATGCCACTACACTCTAGCCTGGGCAACAGAGTGAGAATCTGTCTTTCACTTGACTATCCTTAATTAATAAAGAAGAAGCAGAAGAATCTCTCTTTTCCATCCCATGGCCCTAATCTCCTGGTTTGTCTTCTTTCCTGCTTTGACTTCATTCTCAGGAAGACTCTCCTCCTGGGGCCCCGTGGAGCTCCAGTTTCTTATTCAGCTTTTTGCCCAACCCAGCAAAGGGAGACTCTCAGTGCTAAGGGTTCTGACTTTGGTCATGGGCTCATCTGCTGCACCAGTTACTGCAGTCAGGGTGATAGAATGTTCTGATTGACCAGACCTGGTCACATGCCCTCCCCTAGAGCCAGAGGGGGTGGGGTCACCCTCCTAACTGCCTGGATTGAGGATGAAGAAGGAGAGTTTCCCCAGAGGGAAATCACAGCACTGCTGATATGACATAATTGTACTTTTGTAGATGCTGTTTGCTCAAAGTCTAGAATCAAAAACCACCACGACAGAATCGTGCTGAATCCCTGCCTAGGTGCCAGGGAGACTACTTTTGGTGCTGGGGGGAAAGGCGGGATGGGGGTGGGGGGTGGGAATGGTTGCTGGGAAGGTAGAACCGAGAGACTGCCCCTCTACACTTGCCTCCTATGGCTCTATTCTTTTTTTGTTTATGTTTTGGTTTGTTTCTGTTTTTGTTCTGTCTCTGCTGCTTGAATCAGAAGTGTGGCTTTACTCTTTCCAAGGCTCTGATGCATCATCTGAAAGGAAGAAATTGGAGTTCATTCATGTAACCCTTTCACCTCTGCCCCTCCATACACACACACACACACACACACACCCCACAAGCCCCCCATGTGTCCTTTTTAGAGACAGGGTCTCATTCTATCGCCAAGCCTGGAGTGTAGTGACTCGATCATAGCTCACTGTAAACTCAAACTCCTGGGCTCAAATAATCCTCCAGTCTCGGCCCCTGAGTAGCTGAGACTACTATAGGCACATGCCACCACACTGGGTTTTTTTTCTTTTCTTTTCTTTTCTTTTTGGTAGAAACAGGTTCTATGTTGCTCAGGCTGGTCTCGAACTCCTGGCCTCAAGCAATCTTCTTGCCTTGGCCTCCCAAAGTGCTGGGATTATAGGCGTGAGCCACTGAGCCTGGCCAAAGACTGGAATTTTTAAAATGTGAAATGAATATTAATACAATCACACTCTATACTAGGTTGAATAGCATTCCCCCAAGATTGATGCCTAACTGGAACCTTAGGAAGTGAACTTTTTTGGAAACGGGGTCTTTCCACGCACAGTCAGGTTAAGAATGCTGATGGAGGCAGAGGTTGGAGTCATGCGATGACAAGCCCAAGAATGCCAAGGATTGACAGCCACCACCAGAAGCTCAGAGAGAGGCATGAAATGGATTCTCCTTCCGAGCCTCCAGGAGGAAGCCAACCCTGCACACATCTTGATTTTGGACTTCTAGCCTGCAGAAGTGTGAGAAAATAATTTTCTGTTGTTTTAAGCCGACAGTTTCTATTGTTTTTGTTTGTGGTAGGTATTTGTTACAGCAGCCACAGGAAACTAATACACACAATTTCTAAAGGAGCAATGAATTCTGTCGCTTTTTAAAATATCTCTCTTTTCTTAATAAGCCTTTTGTAATATTGTGAAGTATATATTTGCTCTTCATTCTGTTTCCTGGCATACAACTGCTAAAATCCTTGGACTCTCCAAAGTGATGTCTTTTTGTATGCTAATGAGTTGACCTATGGCTGTCATCCCCTGCATAGCTTCAGGATGGGGGCTGGTCACTGGAATGACCAAATAGGATTAGAGGATTAGGACTTTTGGCCCAACCCCCACCCCTAACCTCTGGGGAAGGAAGAGGGGTTTAAGTTGATCGCCAATGGCCAATATTTAATCAAACATGTCTGTATAATGAAGCTTCCATAAAACCCCAAAAGGATGGGTTCAGAGGGCTTCTGAATAGCTGAACATGTGGAGATTCCTAGAGGGTGGCACGCCCAGGTAGGGCACGGAAGCTCCATGCCCCTAGCCCCATACCTTGCCCTACACATCTTTTCATCTGTGTCCTTTGTAATATCCTTTATAATAAACCAATAAACCTAAATAAGTGTTCCCCTGAGTTCTGTTTGCTCTAGCAAATTAATTGAACATCAGGAGGGGAGTGTGGGAACCCCAATTTATAGCCAGTCAGTCAGAAGCACAGGTAAAACAACCTGGGGCTTGCAACTGGCGTCAGAAGTGGGGGGGCAGTCTTGTGGGACTGAGCCCTCGCCTGTGGGATCTGGTGCTATCTCCAGGTATTGAATTGAACTGGGTTGGAGGACACCCTGCTGGTGTCCACTGCAGAATTGATGGCTTGCTTGGTGTGTGGGGAAGAAATCCTCACTCATTTGCTTGCAAAAGTTCTCCGTGTTGATTGCTGCAGTGTGAGAGCAGAGGAAAAACCATTTCTTTATACTCCGTCATCACTGCGATTCTCTTTCCTGGTCCACGCGACAGGCTTTTAAGTGCAGATTCTACCCCTCTCCCCATCCTTTTTGCTTTGGTTAGAAATATTACATATAAAATATGAAATTGAGTCTACCCTACAAAGACAATTACATGCAATTATGTATTCATTTGGGTGGCAGCAAGGGGTGGGGGACACAGGAAAATGGAAATAAAATACCTGATAGGGAATTTCCAGTCCATTTGAATGTGGATGTGGTTAAATGTCAACTGCCGAGATCATCCCAGTGGCTAAGAGCAAAGCCCTAGGTCCCAGAGTTAGACACACCCCTGGTCCAAATCACAGAATCACAATTTACAGTAACTTCTCTGAGCATCAGTCTCCTGTGTGAATTGGAGCTAATGCTCCTGGTTACCAACCTGAGGCTTAAATGGGGTGATATATAAAAAGCCCTTAGCATAAAACCTGGCACATGAATACTCAATGTAATTCAACTTTATAAATTTTCAACTTAATTTTTTAAGAGAAAATACATTCACAAGGTTCAAAAAGCAAAATAAAATTAAAAAAAACATACTGAGAAAACCGACTTCCACTAATCCTGTCCACTGTGTTCCTCCCTCTCCCTTTAGCCATTAAGAAACAATTTTGTTAGTTTCTCATGGATACTTCCTATATTTCTTGAAACAAATATAACTATTTAGGTCCCTTCTATAAAAGGTTGCAACCAGTATGAACTTTCTCTGCACCTTGCTTGTTTTCATTTAACAATATATCCTGGAGATTATTCTATATCAGCAAAAACAGAGTTTCCTATTGTTTCCTTGCCATTACATAATATTCCACGCGTGGCCATGCTATTCCCTACAGATGGAAGCTTAGGTTATTTCCACTCTTGCAATTACCAATAATGCTGCAATGAAAAATGTTGGACACACATTCTTCCATACTTGTGCAGGTGTATCTGTAATATAAATATCAGAAAGTGGAATTGCTGGGTCAAAGGGAAAATGCCAGCATAGTTTTGATGTATATTGGTAAGTTATCACCAAAGGAGTTGTATCATTTTGCAGTAGCAATGTATGACAGTTTCTGTTTTCCTACAGCCTCACCAACACAGGATGTCTGAAAGATGGTTGTTATTTTGGTTATTATTGTTGTTATTGTTGTTGCAATGTTGTTTGTGCCAAATTTTTTTTATACATTTTGTCTATGGATATACCCATAGTCATCTCAAACTTTATTTAAGGAAGACACCTCAGGATAAAAACAGGCTGTAATGAAAAAGAAGCAATCAGAGGATAAGAAATAGTTCTTGGAAATTAAAAATATGATTGCTGAAAAATTTTTTATATCAGCAAATGTGCTGGAATATAGAGTAAACAATTAGTATTTGGGCACATCAGGTCAAGGAAGTTCTTCAGAATATGGAGCTAAAATTTTTGAGCAAATTTTCAACCTATATTTCCATGTCAAACAAGCATCACCCTTCTACCAAAAATGAATTCAAGATGCATGCCAGAAAAATGAAAAAGGAAACCAAAACAAGCAGAAGACATAGTATGCAAGGGATGGTGGCCCCAACCTAAGAATGCACGACATACAGGCAGCAGGCCCAGGAAGACAGAAGAATGAGAAATGAGAACATGAAATCAACAGGCCCTATCAATGATGCCATAAAGAGGAAAGTAGATATTTTTTCACACAGATTATATTAAAGACAGAGGTGTTCTAAAAACGAAAGGTAAAGGAATGTGTCTCTTCTGCCAACAAGTTTAGTGTCTTGTTAGTGAAGGCAGAAACTACTGAGTATTTTACACAGAGGGAATTAAAGGTCTGGGGAATTGCTGCAGCCAGGGTTTAGCCAGAGCAGCAAGCGGTGTTGAGTGGTGTGCTGGTAAGTGGTCAACAACCGGCTCCTGTGCAGAAGCTCTGATTTGTTATGTTTGCCAAGTTTGGGATGCACATCCTCCCACCATGGCCAATTTCAAGCAACCAACACGACGTCACTGAGCTCGGAGTTGGGAAGAGATGTGTACAGTCTCTGCAGGCTAGTGCCACCTCCGGCACACCAGTAGCAGAAACGTGCCGTGACGCTTTGGGAGAATGGGAGATGTTATTGGAGCCCTGGGACCAGGGTCACTTGGTGAGTACTGGAAACCATAGAGCAGGTTCCATTTCCTTTTCTGTTGGTTCAATAACATAGTTTCTGCAGCAGAAAATATTTATAGAACCATATGGTAGATGCTGTTTATTCAAATTTTAGAACCAACAACCATCACAACACAATCTTATTGAGCACTCTGCCATGTGCCGGGCAGGCAACTGCTGTAGGTACTGAAGGGACTGTAAGGCTAAGCATTGTTTCAGAAAGTTTTTTTCTGTCGTGTGCATGTGTGTACTGACTCACCATTGAAAATGTATCTCTTACTGTGTGATACAAATTAGTCTGAAAACTACGGCTATAGAGTAATCTGGGGCAAACACTGTGGGTTGCCTGCCCAATACCACTCCCCTCCTTTCTCCTTGCCAAGAGAATTATGATTTGTTCAGGAACGGAAGCAGCCATGTGTTTATAGGGAGGTTGAGCCGTGTGGAATTATGGGTCGGGGCTAAACCTCTAAAGAGGAGTGAGTTGTTTTTGTTTTTTTGGTTGTTTTTTAAGACAGTGTCTCACTTTGTCGCTCTGGTTAGAGTGCTGTGGCATCATCATAGCTCACAGCAACCTCAAACTCTTGGGCTCAAGTGAGGCTCAAACTCTTGGGCTCCTGCCTCAGTCTCCCGAGTAGCTGGGACTACAGGCATGTGCCACTATGTCTGGCTAATTTTTTCTATTTTGAATAGAGACAGGGTCTCCATTTTGCTCCTGCTGGTCTCGAACTCCTGAGCTCAAGCAATCCTCCCACCTTGGCCTCCCAGAGTGCTAGGATGACAGGTGTGAGCCACTGCGCCTGGCCCAGGGAGTGAGTTTTGATTGATTTGAGCCAGTGGTTCTCAAAGAGGGGGTCCATGAGGCCCTTCTTTTTGCAACAACATATCTGGGTGAGGCGAAGGCTTCATGTATTTCAAGCAAAACATCACACCACACTGGACTGAATGCAGAAGCAGACATGAAAATCCAGCTTCTTCTGTTAAGCTAGACATTAAAGAGATAATAGAAAAATGAAAAACAATGTCACTCTTTTCACTAATTTTTTTCCTTGGGAAATATAGCTATTTTCATAAAATTGTTATGTTAACATGTAAAGGATAATGTTAAATTAATGAATACACATTTTTTAATTTTCAGCTTTAACTTCTAATACACAAATATCAATAAATATAACCACATAAAACAAAGCTCTTTGGAGTCATTAATAATTTTTAAGGACCTAAAGGGGTCCTGAGACAAGAGTTTGAGAACCACTAACCTAAGCCACTCATGAATATTTCCTTCTCTTTGCCAGTGATTTTTTCAGGAATGTGATACAATTCTATATACTTTTTTTTTTTTTTTTTTGAGACAGAGTCTCACTCTGTTGCCCGGGCTAGAGTGAGTGCCATGGCGTCAGCCTAGCTCACAGCAACCTCACACTCCTGGGCTCAAGCGATCCTTCTGCCTCAGCCTCCTGAGTAGCTGGGACTACAGGCATGTGCCACCATGCCCGGCTAATTTTTTCTATATATATTTTTAGTTGGCCAGATAATTTCTTTCTATTTTTTAGTAGAGACAGGGTCTCGCTCTTGCTCAGGCTGGTCTTGAACTCCTGACCTTGAACGATCCACCCGCCTCGGCCTCCCAGAGTGCTAGGATTGTAGGCATGAGCCACCGCGCCCGGCCAGGAATGTGATACAATTCTAGAAAATGAGACTTGAAGTCTACTGAGGACTTCTGACAAAGTTTTCCTGCTAGAAAAATAAAAAAGAAGAGTTGCCTGGGAAGAAACAGGCCCTGTTCTTCAACTTCACTGGGCTAAAGGGCATGTGATGTGCTACCTGGAGTAATGGCAGCCGTGTTGCAACTATGAAGTTATAAAGCTAAGGACAAAACCCACACACTGAGGATGGCAGAGTAAAGAGATGAAAATAATATGGGTCCCTTCCATGCAAAGCTGGAGGCCACTAAAAAAAAAAAAAAAGAAAATAATACAGGTCCTTGAAGACAGTGTTGAACCTCTGTATCCACCAGCCCAGGATCACCTGTCTCTGGATTTCTCGTTTTGTGAGATAACAAATCACTCCGCTAGATTGTAAGATCTATGAAAGCAAAGTTTTACTTCAATTTTTTTTATCTGTTTTATTCACTGCCATATCACCAGCACCTAAAACAGTGCCTGGAACATAGTAGGTGGTAGGTAAATGTTTGTAGAATAAATGAATGACTCGTTGAAGATAGTCCTTGTTGTATTTTTCTATTATTGTTACTTATAGCCAAAACATCTTTAATTGATTCAAATGTTCAACCCTACCCCGATTCTGTCTATGGGTACCCTTTTCAGGGATGCCCCTCAGTAAGCCATCTGTCAACAGCATCCCAGCCTAGGCTGAGCATGCCCACGACACCATGAGATTATCTCTTTTGGCACTTGTCACTTTTTTTTGGTAGCTATCTCTTTTGTGTACTTCATTAGAGGTGGAGGTCAGAGGCTTATTAGTTTGAGTAAAATCTAGGCTGCTATAACAAAAAGATCTTAAGTTTAGTGGTTTAAACAAAATCAAGTTTACTTCTCTCTCACTAACAATCCAGTACTAGGGTAGTAGGGAGGCAATGACAACCTCAACACTTAGCTTCAATCTCTGGGTCCAAGGTACCTGCTAGCTCCTGCCATCAAACCTGCATCCCAGCCAGTGGGAAAGGGCAGAAGAAAGGACAAAGGGAGACCATATCTATGCCTTTTAAATAGCATGACCTGGAAGGAGCATGCATGATTTCTGCTTACATCTCACTGGCCAGAACTTCATCACATGAACAGGTAGATCAAAACGAGGCTCAGAGACATAGTCATCAACCAGACAAACAAGTGCCCAGCTAAAACTCATAAGTTCTATTATTAAAGAAAGAAGGGGCTTGGCACACTGACTCACGCCTGTAATCCCAGCACTTTGGGAGGCCAAGATGGAAGAATCCCTTGAGGAAAGGAGTTCAAGACCACCCTGGGCAACATAACAAGACCCCATCTCTACAAAAAATTTTAAAATTAGCTGGTCATGGTGGCATGCAACTGTAGTCCCAACTACCCTGGAGGTTGAGGCAGGAGGATGGCTTGAGCGCAAGAGTTGGAGGCTTCAATGAGCTATGATTGTACCACTGCAGCCCAGCCTGGGCAAAAGCATGAGACTCTCTCTCAAAAAAAAAAAAAAAAAAAAAAAGAAAAAGAAAGAAAGAAAAGAAAGAAAAGAAAAGACAGATAGAGAGAAGGAAAGAAGAGAAAAAGCGATGACATTAGTGCTCACACAACTGGCTTCATTCATCCTTGTATCCTCAGGCTCAGACAGGCTTGGCACATAGTAAATATCGAGGAAATGTGTAATGAAAGAACAAATGAGAAAGAACAGAACCCAAGAACTCTCCTGTTGATGGATGTGCCATTAATCTGGAAAGACAAAAAGAACCCAGATGAAGCAGTGATATCCCACGAACACCACGCTGTACTTGGTGACATGCTTAATCAATTAACAGTGTCTCTATAGGGTGGGTCATTTTTGTCTGGCTCCACAAGACCTGTCAACCTCCTCATTTCCGCAGGAGCTAACTCTCTAGACTGTGACCCACTCTATGGGGCAAAATCTCCATGGCCCTGTGTCCATTTTCTAATGGACAAAAAATTTAGTGACATCAATGGAGAGTAACTGGACAATTGTAACCCTCATGAACTTGGCGATCCATGTAGGTTTAGCCTTGGAGAGATGTCACATTAAAGAGACACAGTACTATAGCCAAAAGTGTTATAAAAAGGAATTGTATTCCCCCCTCATGTCTTCCAAGATATTAAAAGATATTCACAAGCAATATTTATTAAAAGTCCCTGTCCCCAGTAGCAACCATTTCACGACATATATGTATATTGAAACATGACATTGTACACTTTAAATATACCTGGATCCCAGCAAAGGTGGATGCTCGAAGACACTGTCAGAATCGGTTACTCCTTCCTGCTCTCAGCTACTTTCGGTGAGGGCTTCCCTCTCTCCACGTGGTGGCAAAGGGAGCTGCCCACAGTTCTAAGAAAGGAGTGTCTCTGACAGTTTCAGCAACCGGAGGTAGGGAGTGAATCCTCTGATTGACCCAGTTTGGGTCATGTTCCCAGCCCTGCCAATCACAGTGGCTAGGCAAATGGAGGCCTCTGATTGACTAGACCTGGGGCACATGTTCACACCAAAAATTGAGACCCAGATCTGGACTAGAAGAGCCAGAGGCAATGGCAAAGGAATGCTCTGCAGGTAAAACCATCCTCATCCACTCCACAGATCCCTCTCTGTCTCCTGTTTCATTCTGCGCATCACAAAAGTCCAGGGAAACTATTGAGCAAAGACAGACTGAGCAGCAGACACTGAGTGTTCTTTTCTTTAAGGGGCATGGGTGCTGTAAGCACGTATATTAATTATTTAACCACATAAATTAACTTGGGAGATTCTGGATATATTTGGGGGGAGATTCTAAATAATTCATATTTGAATCATAATGCATATGTATTCTAATGCCAGATGATTGGAAAATTATACACCAGAAATACTGTTCATGCAAATATGCATCTCTACACTCTGCAAGAAGAAGGAACCACAGCATAATTAATAATAATGAAGGCAAAGTAACTGTTATTTTAATTCTGAATTAAATTCTGTTTGATTATAATGCATTGAAAGCAAGTTTATGATTTAAAGTTTATATACATTAAATCATGCACATATATATAATTATTTTACATAAAATGATAAAGGTAAGCATATCATATATATTGAAAGAGGTTTCCTCCTCTAGAGAAATCTGTTTGGTTTTCTCTTTCTTTTTCTATTAGCTTCTCTCTCTTCTTTCCTTCTTTTCCTTTCCCTTCCTTACCTCTAGTTTATATACCCCCACCTTTTTCTCCATGACTATGTAATTTTATACAAATACGTATACATATATGTATTGGATACAATACATGCAATTATACATATGCAAATGTACATATATATATACACTGAATACCCAGGGGTTTATATAAATAGAATCATGTTATCCTCATTTTTCTGCACTTTGCTTTTCTCATTTAACAGTATCACATCGAAATCCCCCATGCCACTTGGCAGAGAGAGAGCATTCTAGTGGCTGTACGATATCCTGTGGTGTGACTACACCATGATCTATTCAGGAACTTCCTATGGATGGATATTTACGTAGTTTGCCATTTTTGCCATGGTGAACAATATCGCATAAATCTTCTTGCACACATATCCTTACATATTGGTTCCTAAGAGTGGAACCTATCCCATAGAAGTGTTAAAATGTTAAGCGTTGCCCAAAGGCGGTAACAATAAGGTACAAGGATTTTCTCCATATGGCCACCAGCAATAACTGTTAGGTTTCTTTCTTTTTCTTTCTCTTCTCCCCCTCTTATGGTTCCTCCCCCTCCTCCTCCCTCCTTGTCCTTGTCCTTCTTTTAAATTGAGGTGAAATTAAGGTGAACCTCACATAACATGAAATTAACCAAAAGTATTAATAGTATTTAGCACATTCACAATGTTGTGTAACCACCACCTATATCTAGTTCTAAAACATTTTCATCATCTCAAAAGGAAACCCCATGCCCATTTCAGATGTTTGTGCAAAGGCGAGGTCATTAAGCATTGAGTGGCAGCCAGATGGACTTGGCAGAATATGGGCATGGATAAGTTGGCCAATTTTAGTTCATGAATGCTATATTTTAATAACACTTAATAACTCATATAGTGAATTGCTATTAAGTCGCCTGTGGATATGTAAAGACATGAAAAGAGGTATGGCAGTTTCCATCATTCAGTTGCAAGAACGGAAAGGACAAGAGATTTCAATATTCTAGAACATTATGGCTTCTCTGATCTTTCTTGTGACAGATACTGCTACTGGCTAAGCCAACTGCTGTCCATAACCTCTGATTCTCTTCCTCCTCTCATTTTTGAAGCTGGAAAACAGCACATTTGTTTTCCCAGGATCCTTTGTAGCTGTGGTTGCCAACTATGCTGTTGGATTTCCTTGAGATGTTTGCTCTCCTGATTAAAAAAAGTATACACAACTGGCTCTAGCCCTCTTCCTGCCTTCAATACTGACGTGATGTCTGGAGCTGCAGCAGCATCCTGCTGCACCACGAGGAAAAGACCAAGATGATCACAGAGTAGCCAGCTCTGATATCATTCCACCCGAGATAGCAGCTACCTACCTCCAGATTCCTTGGTTTGGGAGAAAATATAAGCTACACTTAATCAGGTTTTCTGCTGTTTACAGCCCCAAACATTCCTAAATTCATTTCTTATGCTACTTAGACTCAATAGTAACATGCCATAATTATATTTATGATTTCCTTTTGCTTGGTAATTCCAAAACCCATTCCCCAAAGTGAAATGTTTTTTTATTACCTCAACCCCTCAATCCCCAAAGTGAAACCTTAATAGGCTCTTTGAGAGTTGGTACTGCCAAGATTTCTCTTTTAATGAATTGGGAATTCAAGGCTTAAAAATAGATATAAAAACAAATCACAGAGCCGGCACGGTGGCTTGCACCTGCAATCCCAGCTACCCAGGAGGCTGAGGCAGGAGGATCGCTTGAGCCCAGGAGTTTGAGCCTGCAGTGAGCTGTGATTATGCCACTGCACTCCAGCCTGTGCAACACAGTAAGAACCCATCATTTAAAAAAAAAAAAAAATGACAGGTCAGAGATGCAAAGGACATTGGCTTGTCTTACACACCCTCTGTTCTGCTTGAATTTGGGTAATTTTAAAATCAAATACATTTATTGCTATTTATGAATACCCAAGGCAAAGACCAAAAGAAATTCAAATTTTATTTTTAGTTTAGATCATTGTTAGATGGGTGGGACAGAGAGCCTTACTCTTAGGGTTTCAGCAGAAATAAGCACAAAATACAACATCCCTGGAAAGCCGTGGAAGAGAAGGCCTCTGTTCCTCTAGGGGGAATGTGGCTGGGTGTTAAGTTACTTCCTAGTTTAATGAGGATGACCTGATTATCTGAAAGCCAAAGGAACAAAACTGAACCGCAGTGAATGAGCTTACATGTGCCTTGTTTAGCCTTAGAGATGAATTTAGCAAAAGGAATTTTTTTAAAGCTCATTTTCTTATTTGTGGGCCTTCCCAGAAGTACTGCTTCATCTGAACTCTTGGAGAGTTCATGGTGAGTATTTATCCATCACTGGGTAACTGTTTCTAATGTCTCATTTATTCCCACACATGAACTCAGTCATTTATTCAACAAACATTTGTCCTGTGACCTACTGTATGCCTGGAACCAGGATGGGTGGGGCAAGGGTTGTGGGTTAGTCTAACTTCTTTTGCCTGTGAGTGACCTTAGCCTAACCCAAATTGGCTTAAGTAAAACCAGAATTT
The DNA here is from genome assembly GCA_028533085.1 of Varecia variegata. Lineage (NCBI taxonomy): Eukaryota > Metazoa > Chordata > Mammalia > Primates > Lemuridae > Varecia > Varecia variegata. Next base: position 198,243,114 of record CM052436.1, on the reverse strand, counting down.
ATTGATTTATGTAACTAAAAGCTTCAGTATGAGTCAGCTTCAGGCATGGCTTGTTCTAGGGCATAAGGGGTAACAGCAGGACTTGGCCTCTCTTCCTCTCTCAGGTGTGCTTTCTTCTGCGAAGGCTTCACACTCCACAGCTTCTCCCCTGAGACAGCAGCTGTGATGGCCTCCGGCAGCTCCAGGTTTACCAGCTTAGCGACACACAGGGAAAGGGGGAGCCTTTTTCCCAACAGTCCCAGTAAAAGTCTTGAGTTGACTCTAATTTGATCCAGTTTGAGTCATGTGTCTTCACTTGATCGATTGGGAGGTGCTAGATGTTGATTGGCTAGTGCTTAGTTACATGGTTGAACCAGGACGTAAGAGAGCTGGGTGAGTCCCATCTGAATCCCATGGATCAAGAATGAGGGACAGGTAGTTTTGCAAAAGAACACTAGGGTACAGTGACCAGAAAAACGGAAGAATGGATGCCGGGCATGCAAAAACAACAGATGTCCAACCATAGGTGTAACAAAGATGAATAAAATACCTTTCTTGGGGCCATAGAAACCTCCACGTGCACTTGGCAGGAGTGTGGGCTGACAGCTGGTAGGTGGAAGAGCAACCTGGCAGCACTTTGCACCCACATACCCTGTGCCCCAGCATCTCCTCCCCGGGAGAAAGAAGAGGCGGTGACAGGTGTGGAGGCAGCAGTGTGGGGCCATCGCTAGGACAGGGCTTTGGTAAAACATGGTGAATGCACAGAATGTGGGGAAGTGGTTAGAAGAAATGGACTAGATGTGCAGATACATGTGTGTGGAATCTTAAAAACAGTGAAAAAAGAAACCAAAGGAACTCTATAACACAAGATTGTTTGTGTCAATGTTAAATACATGCCTATACTGTTAGTAATCAAGACAGCATTACCCTGGCAGGATTTGACTAGAAGGAAGCACACAGCTGCCCAATGAAAGATGACATTTCCCAGCGGTTTTTGCAGCTAGGTGTGGCCACGTGCAAGGTTCTGGCCAGTGAAATAGGGGCAGAAGTAGTGTATGCAACTTCCCAGACCAAGACGTTAAAAGGGAAGGAGGGCACCCTCCCTCTCTCTTCCTTTCTTTTCTGTGGGAGCTGGAGCAGCCATCTTGCTCCCTAAAGTGGAAATCACATGTTAAGGATACTGAGCAACAAGATAGAAGGAGCCTGGGGCCCAGCCAGGTACCAGGAAGCCACCCAAGCACCTCTAGACCCCTCATAGATAGTCAGAAATAAAATCTGCTCTCCTTTGGTCTTTGTCCAGCTATGCAACCTATATAATAACTTATGCAGTGCTTAATAAGTTACTATTATCATTATTTTCTACTCAGTTATCATCATGATTATTATTTTATTGACCTAAAGCATTATAGTTCAGTTCAGCAAATTCTTGCGGTCCTCTAACTAACAACAGAGGCTGTAACTCTGAGGGTTCTTTAGTTGCAAATGATGGAAACCATTTCTGGCTAAATAAAGCAAGGGAAGAATTTATTGGTAGAATATGAGGTGGCTTAGTGACTCAAAGGAAAGGCCGAAGATCAAGGCTTCTGGAAGGCCAGGATCTGGAGCAAGTGCTGGAATCCAGGCGCCAGGAACTAATCAGCACTGGAGTAGTGGAGATTAATTGTGCTTTGTGGGGCAGGCAGAGTGGACAGGGAGGCAATGTTCACACAAAAGCATCCGGCTGTGACATTTAAGCTGAGAGCAGAGGAGGAGAAGGAAGTGGCCGGCCATGTAAAGATATTAGAGGAGAGTATCCCAAGCACAATGCCCTCGGAAGGGAATCTTAGTCTGAGAAATGCAAGAGGGGCTAGACTTGTAGGCATACAACATAATATATACAATATACTGAAGGAGGCAGCCAATGTATGAGATGAAGTCAGAGGCAGGGAAGACCATGGAGGAATTTGGAGGCCATGGGAAAAGTCTGGGTTTTACTCTGGTTGTTAAGGAAAACAATGGCGAGTGTTAAGTGGGGACAAGCATGACATGGTTTACTTTTTCAGATCTGCCCGACACCTAAGTGAAAAGTGACTGCAGTGGCGCAAGGGTGGAGACAGAGACTGAGAAAAGGGGCCGAGGTGGAGAGGGGGCTGGGGTGGGAGCCCACGGTGCCTGCTAATGGCCCCGATGCAGAGGGTGGGGCAAGGGGCAGTCAAGAATTCTGCTTTGGACAATTCATGGAGGCTGAAGAGACCAGCCAGTCTGGATTTGGATGTGTGTCGGGGACAGGAGACATGCATGGAGATGCCATTTAAAATGTTGGCACTGAACAAGATCCTTTAGAAAGAGGGCAGGACCCAAGTCCCAAATCCTGGGGCCACCCAAGTTAAAGAAGACATAAATTTTACTATCTTACCTATCTTATGACCTCTCCCTAGCTGTCATTCTGGGGACTGTCCCATTCTCCTGCTCCTTTGTTTAGTGAAATTTCTCAAAGGTTTCTTTATAGCCCCTATCTCCCCTTTCCTACCTCCTGTCCTCTCCTCAACCCACCCTAATCGGGCTGAAATAACATTTAAGTTTTTTTAAGTGTGTCCATTTAGTAAAAACTGTTGAATTTATAATAGGGCATGTGGTACCTGGATGTGAAAAGATATATCCCACTTGACCATTAAGAGCCTGGTCCAGTCTGGGTGAGGTGGCTCACACCTGTAACCCCAGCACTCTGGGAGGCCGAGGTGGGAGGATCGCTTGAGCTCAGGAGTTCAAGACCACCCTGAGCAAGAGTGAGACCCTGTCTCTACTAAAAATAGAAAAAGTTAGCTGGGTGGGGTGGTGTACACCTGTAGTCCCAGCTACTTGGGAGGCTGAGGCAGGAGGATCTCTTGAGCTCAGGAGTTGGAGGCTGCAGTGAGCTATGATGATGCCACTGCACTCTAGCCCGGGCAACAGAGCGAGACTGTCTCAAAAAAAAGAAAAAGAGAAAAGCCTAGTCCAAGCCTTCAAACCTGCCAGATATGCAAGCCCCTGCCCCAGGGCCTTTGCCCTGGGTCTGGAACATTCTTCCCCCAGATAGCTGCTTCTCTTTTTCCCTCTCCTCCCTCAGGGTTCCGCTTAAATGTCATCTTCTGAGTGAGGTCCCCATCCCCCTCCTGACACTTCTCCATTCATTCATGGCTCCTTCTAGGGCAGGAGGGCACCCAAGACAGAGATTCTGTCTGTTCTGTTTCTCCCTCTGTCCTGGCACCTAGAATACTACTGGCTCACACTAGGCACTCAAAAAATATCTGTTGAATGAATAATGTATGAACAAATGACCCGATCACGAGGCAGGCACCGGCACTCAGGGAACACGCTGGACGTTCGTGACAATCCAGTGAGGTTTTGTCCTGAAAATTCCTGGGCAAGAGCCTCCGGGAAGGTCAAAGGTGAAAGTCCGGATTGTTCTCGGCCGCGCTCTGGCCAGCCCAGCCCTCCGAGATCCCCAGGGCCCGGCCCGCCGCCCTTCCTGTGCATTCCTCGGCTCCCAAGTCCCCACCCCCTTTCAACGCCCCTGGATGGAACGGTTCGGGTAATATTTTCCGCGCTAGTCATGCGGCCGAGGGCGCCAGTGACGCGGGCCGGCGTGGGCCGGGCGGCGGGACGCTGCTCTCCCGGGGGCCGCCAGGGGGCGCCGCGTCCCCGCGGAGCTCTGCGCAGGCCGCGCGGAGGGCGGCGCCGTCCGGGGAGCCCGAGGCCGTGCCCGGAGGGTGTGGATGCGCTAAGCGGGCGACGGGGGAGCCTGTTCCGCTGCCCAGGAAGAAAGAGATTGCGCAGGTTCCCTCGTGCTTTTAGTTAAACCAATGTCCAGCCCCAGACTCTGGCTTCTCTTCAGTCGTGTGACCCTGGACGATTCACCTGGTGGAGTCCCGGCTGCCCCATCTGTACAATGACAGTACGGGACCCCACTGGATTGTGGTGAGGATGCGGTGAGATGAAGCTTGCAGTGACAAGCACCGATCGGAAACGGGTGCTGGCCAAGCCTCTCATTCCACAGGGTCCCGGCCGGGTCCAGAGTCCAGGAGGGATCTGAACACCCGGGCCTCGCCAGGTGCCCCAGTTTATGACCACTGGATCGCACCCTTTTGTCCTCCACTCACGTTTCTGCACGACTGTCCATAAAATACACGGTTTTCCCCGGGTCTTTGGTTCTTCATTTCTGAAGGCTCCCGTGTCACCTAAAACTTAGGTTAAATAAATTTGTGATGCTCTTCTCTTGTTAATCTGCCTTTGTTTAAGGGTGTCAGCCATGAGCCTTGCAATGGGTGAGGAAAAGATACTACGTTTTCTTCCCTACAGCCCTAAGTCCTAGTTGGTAATGAGTGGAGTTGGAATTGAAAAAAATAAATTGTCCTCATGCCTGCAGAACTTCAACACTTCAACCCAGGGTAAGCGTGTGTGTGCATCCCTGAAGCTTTCGGTTTTCTAGAACAGTGGCTCTCAACCCTGGCTGCACATTAGAATCAAATGCTTGGTCCTCTCCCCAGCCCAATTAATTCCAGAATTTCTGGAAGCATCTGTGCTTTTTAAAACTCCTCAGGACTATTGATGTCCAGTGGGGACTGAAGACCACTAGACTGGAAGAGCCTAACTTGCCATCCCTAGTAAAACCTCCAAAATCTGGGCAGTAGGGAAGGTGCTGGCATCACAGACCCGGGTGCAGAGCCTGGCTTTGCTACGTACAGCCCCTGGCACATGCACCTTCATCTCCTGGAGACTGGTTTCCTAATCTGTAGAATCAGAATTGCTACACTGCTTCTCTGAGTCTGGAAGAATGAAAGGAGATAAGCTACAGAAAGCCCCTGGCGGGGCTGGGCCCAGAGAGACAGCAGTCAGGGTAGAAAGGCAAAGGTTACTGACGCATTTGCCATGTGCCAGGCACATTGCAAGTCAATACAAGCGATTCTCTCACCTAATCCTCCCCAGGATCCCCCTTTCATAGCTGAAGACCCTGAGGCTTGGGGACATAAATGTCATTGGGTCTGGCCACCTCCTGATCAGTTACAGAGCCAGGACTCATTCATTGGCCCTGGACTGGAAAACTGGGCTGGGACCAGGGGTGACAGCATTTAAGGAGACACTTGCTCTCTGGGCTATACAGGTGTAGGGTGACACCTGAGAGCCAGCACCTCCTTAAGTACCTTCTAAGTCACTAGCGTAGTTCTCATTCCAAAAGGACAGGAGCCAGGCCCAGGCAGGCTTGTTAAAAAGGAATGAACAGGATAACTAGGTCTAGAACCAGCCCTCCTAGGTGCAGGGAGGATGGAGGAGAGGCCAGCAGAGCTCCCAGAGGTTGGCCCTGCGATTGAGAACCAGAGGTTCATGGTGGGAGACCTGCTCTATGTTTTTTAAAAAATGGACCAAGTTGCCACTGAAAAAATTTAAAAAAGGAATAATTTTACATAAAAATCTGGATTTGCAGCCCTTAAGGAATTATAAGGTCTGGCCACATAGGGCCCACATTTCTGAGGGGCAACCAGCAATTCGAGCTGAGTAGGGGCCGTAGCTTTAATTTTAACTTTTTAAGTGCAGCTGAGTCACTCATTGGCCCTACCTGCTGGGCCCCAGTCAGCATTTGGGTTCTTGACCCCTAGGCTGGCCTTGTAGGCTGCCTCAAGAATTTTGGAAGAGATCCAAAGTCCAATGAGAAGTCATGGAAAGGTTTCCAGCCGAGGAAAAACACCCTCATCAGGCTGCTCTGACTAAGCACAGAGAATACACTGCAGCTGGAGGGTAGGGAAAGATGTGAGTGGACCAGGAAGGAAGGAGTTTGGGGGGCTTAGGACTTCAACATAGGAATCTTGAGGGGGCACAATCTAGCCCACAACAGTAAGCATATGAAAAAGCAGGGCAAGAAAATGTCATGACTTGGGGGGAAGGGGGCAGATGGGGGGAGCTATTTTAAACAGACTGCCAGGGAGGGGACACTTGGGCTGAAATTTAAATAAAGTGAAGGGAAGCTGCCAGGAAGTGCATGGGGAAGAGCATTCCAGGGAGAGGAAATGACAAGTGCAAAGGCCCTGAGGCCCTGGGGACTTTGATGTGAGGAAAGAACAGATGGAGGTGTTGAGGCAAGAGTAGGGTGAGCTGGGGGAGGGTGGGAAGAAAATGAGGTCAGAGAGACCAGAGAGATGGGGCTTGGGTCGGACTACGTAGGGCCTCCTGGGTCATAGTAAAGGTCTTTATGTGTTTTTGAAAAAAACGGGTATGAACTTTATTCTTTTTTTTTTTTTTTGAGACAGAGTCTCACTCTGTTGCCCAGGCTAGAGTGCCATGGCATCAGCCTAGCTCACAGCAACCTCCAACTCCTGGGCTCAAGTGATCCTCCTGCCTCAGCCTCCCCAGTAGCTGGGACTACAGGCCCGCACCCCCAAGCCTGGCTTAATTTTTGTTTTTTGTAGTGACAGGGTCTCGCTCTTGCTCAGGCTGGTCTCGAACTCCTGACCTCAACTCTTGACCTCAAGGGATCCTCCCGCCTCAGCCTCCCAGAGTGCTAGGATTACAGGTGTAAGCCACCGTGCCTGGCCTCAACTTTATTCTTGAAGGGACTTGTTACTATCTGGTCCTTCTAGAGTTACAAGTTCAGTGGCGACCCTTTTACACTGCAGAGTCTTCTCAGTATTTTAGTTGGACTGTAGCCAGCTTTTAAAAGAGTTTTAAGGCTGGGCAAGGTGACTCAAACCTATAATCCCAGATACCTATGAGGGGAAGGTGGGAAGATCACTTGAGGCCAGGAGTTCAAAACCAGCCTGGGCAACATAGTGAGACCTCATCTCTACAAAAAATAAAACATTAGCTGGGTGTGGTGGTGCGGTGTAGCTGGTGTAGTCCCAGCTACTCAGGAGGTTGAGGCAGGAGGCTTGCTGGAGCCCAGGAGTTTGAGGCTGCAGTGAGCTACGATCGCACCACTGCATTCCAGCCTGGGTGATAGAACAAGACCTCGTCTCAAAAAGAAAAACCCAACCAAACAAAAAAAGGTTCTAACTCACTCTAGGTGGGGTGGGAGCCACAGGAGGATTCTGAGCAGAGGAGGAACCTGATCTACCTGTCACCCCATGGAGGTGTGGAGAACAGACTGCAGCCACACCAGGGTGCAAGCAGGTCCACCGAGGAGACTGGTACAGTCACCAGTCGGGCAGAGCCAGGGTGGCACTCAGGCTTGTGCTACAGTGGCGAGCAGAGAGGGTGCTGAGGAGGAGTTGGGCTCATATTCATTTTGAAGGGACGGCCTTAGGACCTGCTGTTTGGGTTGTGAGTGTGTGTGTGTGTGTGTGCACACGTGCACACGTATGTATGAACACGTATAAAAGGAGGCAAGGTTAACTCTCAAGATTTTTTTAAAATCCTGGTAAAATAAATATAACAAATTTTCTGCTGTACCTTTGTGGGGTTTTTTGTTTGTTTGTTTGTTTGTTTTGAGATGGGATCTTGCTCTGTTGCCCAGGCTGGAGTATAGTGGCACCATCATCACGCACTGCGGCCTCAATCCTCCCACCTCACCTGCTGAGTAGCTGGGACTACTGGTGGCCGCCACCACACCTGGCTAATTTTATTTTTTGTAGAGATGAGGTCCTACTATGTTGCCTAGGCTGGTCCACTGTAACCATTTTTAAGTGTTCAGTTCAGTGGCATTAAGTACATTCACATTGTTGTGCAACCATCACCACCGTCCATCTCTAGAAATTTTTCATCTTCCCAAACTAAAACTGTGTGCCCATTAAACACTAACTCCCCATTACCTGCTTCCCAAGTCCTTGGTAATGGCCACTCTGCTTTCTTTCTCTGTGCATTTGCCTATTCTAGGTGTCTCATGTCGGTGGCACCATACAGTGTTTGTCCTTTTGTGACTGGCTTAGTTCATGGAGCATAATGTTTTTTAAGGTTCATTTTGTTGCAGCATGTAGACACTCAGGCGTTCAGCCAGGAAATATTTCCATCTCCTGGAGTCTGATCACTTGCGTGTTCCCTTTCGGGCAGTGACCTCATTGTGCTTCCTTATTTTCTAAGTCTGTTCTGTCTTTCTCAGCTCAAGTCTGACCCATTCCAGGAAGTGCTCATTGGTTGCAGGGCGATGCATTTCAAGTGGGCTTTGGTATCAGAAGGAACAGCATTCGCATCCTGATTCTGCCATTTACTTGCTGTGTGACATGGGACTAACCTCTCTGAACCTCAATGTCCCCATCTGCAGAGGGAAACAACAATGGCTCCAATCTCAGGATGTTGTTCTGAGATGACACTACTTTGCCCAGTGCCTGTTACTCTTGGAGAGTAGTACAAATGTTACCTTTTACTGTTGGCTTGCACGTCTGAGCTTTTCCAACACCTGGTCAAAAAAAGTGTTCTTTTTTTTTGTTTGTTTGTTTTTGAGACAGAATCTAGCTCTGTCACCCAGGCTAGTGTGCCATGGCATCAGCCTAGCTCACAGCAACCTCAAACTCCTGGGACTCAAGTGATCCTCTTGCTTCAGCCTCCCGAGTAGCTGGGACTACAGGCACGTGCCACTGCACCAAGCTAATTTTCACTATTTTTAGTAGAGACAGAGTCTCACTCTTGCTCAGGCTGGTCTCGAACTTCTGAGCTCAAGCGATCCTCCCGCCTCGGCCTCCCAAAGTGCTAGGATTACAGGTGTGAGCCACTGCACCAGGCCAAAAACCCAGTGTCCTATATCTGCCACTCTAGTACTTGGCATATGGGCAACCTTACTATTGTCTGGCTTTGGAACTTAATTCTCTATGGAGATTTTACATCTCTAGCTTGAGTTTTCTCCTTCCACTGGGCTCTAGGTTTTTTAAGGAATATCTCTTTGCGTGTCCTAAGGGCTGACCCCTCAGCCAATACAGTATGGGTTTGATAAATGTCTATTCTGCTAACGAATGGCTAAGCTCTGTCCCTCCTGTCTTCCCAGCAGGCCAGCCCCAATGCTATCAGAGGGACAAGTCCCTATACCTTAGAATGTCCAATCTGAGGCTGGAGTCTTCCTCCCTAAATTCCCCCCCCCAGTCTCAGGTCTCAGGATTGTCACCCAAAATGTGTCTCTCCCAACACACACAAAATAAAGCTCCTAAAGAAATCACCTTCGTGTACCTTCTTCTCATCCATAGTCAAGAAGCACACACATCAGTAACGTGGCAAGGACAGCAAATTTTAAGTACACATACACCCTTGTGTACATTTTACCCAAGCTTAAATATACAGAGCTTATTGACCCAGCAATTCCACCTCTAGGAATTTTTCCTATAGATAACCCTTGCCCAAGATAGATTAATAAGGATATTTATTGCTGCGTTGTTCATAATAGCCAAAGACTGGAAAAAACCCAAATGTCCATCAACAGGAGATGGTTAAATAAATTACGATGCAGCTGCACGATGGATACAACTCTACAGCCACTTAGAAAGAATAAAACAGATCTGTGTATATTGATAGGGAGCAATTCTCCAAGATGCACTGATGAGGGCTAAAAAGCAGGGAGGAGAGCAGCGAATGTAGCCGGAAAATGGGCAGGGGGAAGGTATCTTGCTCCTACATGCATACGCTCTTTCTGCAAACTGGTAACAGTAACTGCCTCTGGGGAGAGCATCACAAGGTCACAGTGGGAGAGAGACTGGGTTTTTCCCTGGATACATTTCTATACTGTTTCCATGCCTCACCATGGGCACGCCTTTCCTACCCAAAAGAATTTCTTCAAATTTATGCCACATATGCACTATGCCTTTGTTAGGATGTGGTAACGTTTGGACCTCATGCTAAAAGGGTGCACGACTCTTGAAAGGTTGGAAATTCTGCATCTGTTCTCTGCTGAATGATGTCAGCAGAAGTTGTGTGACCTTGAGAGTTTATTTCAGCGCAGTGTCTTTACATAAGTGCTCAGTCGGCAACAATCATGCCTGGTCCTTAGAAGGCACTTCACAGTGTACAAGGCTGAGAGGTTCTTCACTTTTTGTGATCTCACCTACGCTGACAACAGTGTCTTGGGGTAAACTGGGGCAGGCAGGTACTTCTCCAAGGTCACACAATTAGAAAATGTCCCAGGCCGGGCGTGGTGGCTCACGCCTATAATCCCAGCACTCTGGGAGCCCAAGGCGGGTGGATCACTCAAGGTCAGGAGTTCGAGACCAGCCTGAGCAAGAGCGAGACCCCGTCTCTACTAAAAAATAGAAACAAATTATCTGGCCAACTAAAAATATATATAGAAAAAATTAGCCGGGCATGGTGGCGCATGCCTGTAGTCCCAGCTACTCGGGCGGCTGAGGCAGGAGGATCGCTTGAGCCCAGGAGTGTGAGGTTGCTGTGAGCTAGGCTGACGCCACGGCACTCACTCTAGCCGGGGCAACAAAGTGAGACTCTGTCTCAAAAAAAAAAAAAAAAAAAAAAGAAAATGTCCCAGCTAGGCTAGGTCTTCCCTTCTCTGCTCCTTTCATGTGACTTAAAGTGACCATTTCCTGAGGTCACCATGAGGTGCTTCAGTGTGCCAGTCACCTGTGACTGCCACGTTGCTAAATCCGACCTCAGCCAACCTGCCCTTTCAGGAGCATTTGATGTGTTGGGTCACCCCCTCCATCAAACACATTCTTCCCTAGGGTTCTCGGATACCCTTCTGTCCTGACCCTCCTCCCATCTCACCGGAAACTTCTTGTCATCTTAGTTGGTTCATTGTCATAGCCAAATGTTCCCCCTGTGGAGAGCTGCAGGGACTGGCCCTTAGACCTGATTCTTTCCTGTCACCCTCGGTCCTAGGTGAGCTCATCCCATACATATCACAGCTGTAAATACCGTCTGGATGCTGGTGCCTCCCACGTTTATCCCTCCAGCCCAAACTGCCCCCTGCACTCAATCATCCTCCTGCCTCCGTGACATCTGCACTGCGATGACTAATTGCTGCTGATGCCCTCACGTCCTCCCCCAAGCTGCTCCTCCCACCTCTGTCCCCATCTCAGCCAGCACCAACGCCAGCCTCCCAGCTGCTGAGGCCAGAAGACCTGAAGTCACTCGTGCCTCCTCTTCCTCTCCCACCCTGCACAGGCCCTGCCAGCTGGATCTTCCAAGCAGATCCAGAATCTCACCTGTCTGTCCACCTCCACCCTGGTCCCAGCCACCTTCACTTCAGGCCTGTTATGTCCCAACAGCCCCCTACTGGTCTTCCTACACCTGCCCCAGCCCCCTTCAGTCGATTTTTGACCCCATAGCCAGAGTTAACCTCCTAGAACGTGTCCATCTGTCTCTTCTCTGCTGAAACAGCTCCAATGACTTCCTGTCTCGTTTAGAGTCAAAACTGAACCCCTTAAAATGGCCTCAAAGATCTTCCTGTTCCTCTCCTTCCTCAGTGCCCTCTGACCTTTCCCATTGCTATTTCCTCCCAGAGAGCAAAACGTTCCAGCACAGTGACCTCCTCCCTATTCCTCCCACACCCAGTCCACGTGGGCACTCAGAGGGCGGGGGCTTCCTCTGCCCTCTGCCTGGGGGCTGCTCAGCCTGGGCGCGGTGGCATTTGTGGCTGCACAGTTGTTATGGAGTGTCCTGCGCACTGTAGGCTGGTTAGCAGCATCCCTGGCCTCCACCCACCGGGTGCCGGAAGCACCTGCCAGTATCTCCAGACATTGCCAAATGTCCCCTGGAGGCCACAGTCTCCCCTGCTGGGAACCACTACTTGCCCTGCAATGTTCTTCCTCAGATATTCCCGTGTCTCCTTCCCACCCCCCATTTAGGCCTTTGGCTCAGCTGTCACCTCCTTAGCCAGGCCTCTCTCCACACTGATTATCAGGCCGTCCACCCCAAACTCCCCATCTCACTTCCTGCTGTGTTTTTTTCCATAACACTCATCACCACTGAACACACTACCTACTGTATTGTTTTGTTTATTATCTGTCTCTCTGTGGAGGCCAAGGTCTCCCATTCATGCATCTGTTACAAGGGGTGGCATTTACTCCTCCCTTCAAGAACTATTTATTGAGTGCCTGGCATGCCAGGCCCTGCTATTAAGTGCTGGAGATATAGCCCTGAAAGTGACAGATGAAAATCCTTGGCTTTCTGATGCTTCAGATGCGTGAATGTGAGACCTTGGCCTCGAGAAACTTGTATTCTAGCGTGGGCACAGGGAGCAAGCAGATGAAGAAATACGTTCAGTGGCAGGTGGTGACCAGAGCAACAAAGGAAAATAAAGCAGGTGTGTTAGTTTGCTAGGACTGCTGCAACACAGGGCCACAACGGGGTGGCTTGACACAACAGAAATTAGGCCAGGTGTAATGGTGCATGCCTGTAATCCCAGCATTTTGGGAGGCTGAAGTGGGAGGATCGCTGGAGTCCAGGAGTTCGAGGCTGCAGTGAGCTATGATCACACCACTGCACTCCAGGGCAACAGAGCCAGACCCTGTCTCTAAAAAAAAAAAAAAAAAAAAAAAAAGGGTCAGTGCCTACACATGAGCCTGGTCACCTTCTGGGGGCTGGGGGATCCAGAATGAATAAGCCAGATAAAGTCCGTCATCATGGTGCTGACAGCCTGATGACATTTTGCTGATAGTCACAAGAGCGTGAGTGCTCACAGGACAATACAACAGGGTGCAGGATGGCTTTGTAGAGGGTGACTGCTGGGTGGGGCTGGGTGTCTCCTCTAGATAAAGCAATCAAGGAAGGCCTCTCTGAGGAGGTGAGCTGTGAGCTGAAGGATTTTCCCAGCTGAGCATGGTGCTAGGCGAAGTCCATGGAGAAGGGTCCACAGGTCAGGCTGAGATGCATGGCGCTGGGCAGGCACTGGCCATGGGGCAGGTGCCCCAGAGGTGAGAACCTGATGAGCCTAACAGTTCCTGAAAGTCACTTCCGCTTAATGATAAGGGAGCATGGGCCCTGACCGAATGGGTCTCAAAGTCCAAACCTTCCTTACCATCCCCCACGGCCACCCCATCCCTGCCATGGACTAAAGAAAATGTAAGTGAGAAACAGAAAATAACTCCCCCAAGTCAGATCCCAACGTTCATTTCTGACTGTGGGTCCAGGAAGAAGCATCTCAGAACAGACACTGTGGACAGCCCTGCTCACCTATGGGCGGCTCTCAAGGAGAGGTCAGCGTGGGTGGATTAGGTGGCCCCATGTCCCCAAAGGGTTATGTGGGTTGGATTAGCAGGAACCAAGGCCCTTGGCCCCCTAAAAAGTCACTGAACAGAAGAAAGGGAGAGATTCTCTGCAGATGCAAATTCCCCCCACAAAACCAGCTTTGCAGCTTTACTGCTGTCTGCTGGACCTGTGGCAGCCGTCTCAAAATATGTCAAAGAAAAATATATTTTGGGGTAAAATATTGATTTCCTTCAGATTCAACACATGTCTTCCGAGATGCTAGAGAAGCCTTTTCTCCTGGGAGTTCCTTTGTCCCCAGTTGTTTCAGGGGGACTCGTCAGCCAACAGGAGGGAATGGCAGGTGTCTAAGGAATCAAGTGCTCTGAAGTCCCTGGCTGGAAAAGAATGTGGCTGTTTTAATAAAAAAATAAAACAAACAAAAAAAAATATTCCTTCAGATTGGAGGAGGGAAAAATATAAAAATAAAAAAATAAAACAAAAAAACAAAAAAACAAACAAACAAAAAAAATAGAATGTGGCTGTTTTGACTTTCCCGTAATCATGTTTCTTTCCTTTTGAAGCTACATTTGTTATTTTGCTTCATTTAAGGCAAAAAGCCATGTAGTTGGGGCTGCGGAGAAAGCACAGGAAGACAGACCTGAGTCCAAGACCCAGAACATGTGGCAGGGGTGGAGAGAGAGAGGGAATCTGAGCACAAGTGTGCCCTCTCTTATCAGGTCAGCGGACTCTGTGGATTTGTATTCACGCATCCTGCAAATGTTTACAGAGCGCCTGCTGCAAGCCAAGCACTGTGCTGGGCTCCAAAAGTCCACCCGTGAAGCCAAAGATAAGCTACAGTTCCCTGCACATTCACATTGGCTACAGACTCAAGAAGAGCTTCAGCAGGAAAAGCTCAAAGACCAGGGACTTTGTTTCTCGGCCCTCCCACTGAATAGCAGGTCCTCAGTTTTCCTCCTCTGTAAAATGGGTTCAGCCATCAATGCTGTATAACTCAGATTTGTGAGAGGCTGCTAGGGGACGGCGGAATAGACGGATGGGATGGCAGTATTAGTTGCTCTCTATGGAGTCTGTTTTGTGCACTGAGAACGGGGTAGCTCATTTTGTTTGAGTTCTCACCCCACCCTGAGTGGCTGGTGTTGGGATCCCCTTTACCCAGAGGTCAAAGGGAGTGAGTCTCTCTTCCAAGGTGGCTCAGGACTCCCAGGCAGAAAGGTAACTGTGAGAAGACACCGCTGGGGAAGGTTTAATGGGACCAGAGACTTAGAGGTGACAGATTAATACAGGATGTATTTATACTAAAAAATTGTTTCTTGTTTATCCGAAATTCAAAAAAAAAAAATTTTTTTTTGAGACAGGGGCTCTCTTTGTCACCAGGGCTAGAGTGCTGCGGAGTCATCATAGCTCACTGTAACCTCAAACTCCTGGGCTCATGTGATCCTCCTGCCTCAGCCTCCAGAGTAGCTGGGACTACAGGTGCGTGCCACCACTCCCAGCTAATTTTTCTATTTTTTGTAGAGATGGTGATTCTTTCTTGCTTAGGTTGCTCTTGAACTCCTGGCCTCAAGTAATCCTCCGGCCTTGGCCTCCCAGAATGCTCGGATTACAGGTGTGAGCCACCGTGCCTGCCCAGCCTGAAATTCAGATGGAGCTGAGCATCCTGTATTTGTATTTGCTAAGCCTGGCTACCCTACAGCGGTTCTGGCATCAGGCTGGTGGAGGCCGGGGCTATAGGTGGGACAATAGGCCTTGGGGTGAGTCACCCACTGGCTGGTGAGCTGAGGGATTGGGGACAGGCAGTTTGGGTAAGAGAGCCCTAAGAAGGTACAGCGATGGGAAGGCCCAGAATCCGGGCAATTTCTGCAGCTGGACGCTTCCTGTCCCCAGAGTAATCCACCACTTCTGCCTTCAGCTCCCTGGGGAAATTCAGCAGTCTCCTTTGTTTGAGCTGCTTGCTGTGAATACTAAGTAGTCAGCTCTTAGGCCAACCCAGCCCCTGCACTGCAGCTCTCAGCCCAGTTTGACTTTATGCAGGAATCTTTGTAGCTCCCTTTTATAACCCGGTTACCCCCAGCAGGCTTCTGTTTTCCTGCACTGTCATTAAAAGACCATTTTCTTAATTCTTTAACTCGAAAATTAGAGATTCAGGCTTCCACGATTCAGCCATTCCCTTGTCCAATAATTACCAAATTATTTTTGAGCACCTACTATGTGCCAGAGAGGTACCGCATTGAACAAAATGACTGTAAACAAGAAATCAATCATGAGAATTTATAACCAGTAATTAAACACGTATTAAAGTATTAAATTATGATTACCATAAGCACCATGAAGGCAACATATAACAGGAGGATCTGATTTATTGGGAAATGGGACTAAGAAGGCTGCCCTGAAGAAATGAATTTTGTGTTGGGTTTTTAAAGGATGAGTAGGAGTTTTCCTGATAACAACAGCGGCAGCAACAATAGCTAACTGGTACTAGACACTGTGCTTCCTACGTACTTTCACTACGTGAACTAATTTAATCCTGACAGTGCTCTAGGAGTTGCTATGATCCCCACTCTATAGGCCCAGAGACGTTAAGTTACTTACACCAGGTGACACAGTGAGTGAATGGCAGAGGCAGGTTTGAACCCAGGCAGCCCAGCTCAGAGTTTTCCAAACGAGCTGAGCTCAGAGCCTGGAGCTAAGGCTGGAGAAGGGAATCCCACAGGCCCCCTAAGGCAGGGTTAAGAATTTGAGAATTGCCTGAGAACAATGGGAAACCTTTGAAGGGTTGCAGAGGTGGGGGTTGGGGGATGGGGATACGAACAGGTCCAAATTGAAATTTCAAAAGATCCCTCCAGCTGCTGAGGGAGGGGGATGGGAACAGAGTCCTGGTGGGGGCTGTTCCCTTCCAGCCCAGATAACAGATAGTGGTGCCTCTGGAGCAAGGTACCTCTGCAGAATGGAGTTACGCCGCCACAGTCGACAGTGGAGTCGACGGTGGAAGCCACTCGGAAGGTAAGTCCCACGGGCTCGGGGATGGGAGATGGGGAGGAAAGGTCAAGGGTGACATCCAGATTTGGGGTTTGTGGCACCGGATACATGGGAAACACTGGGAGAAAGCAAAGTTTGGGGGTCTGAGAGCACGGGTTGAGTTTTGATCGAATTGTCTCACATCTGGGGTTTTCATTTGGTCTTTGGTGTGTTTTTATTGTCGTTGTTGCTCAATTGGTTCCTGATCGCCTTTAAGTATTTCCTGTCTAATTTGGTTCTCCACACTATAAGTTTCTTGGAATTTTAGAGGCTAAGAGGGCTTAGCTTTCATTTTTCTTATGAATGTCTAGCTTTTTCACATGGGTAAATGACTTAATCTCTACGAACCTCGGTTTTCTCAACTGTAAAATGAGGGTAATGCTAGTACCTGCCTCTTAGGGTTGTTGGGAGGATTAAATTAGTTTATACACAAAACGTGTCTAGAACAGTGCCCGGCACATGGTAAGCCTCAGTGAGTGCAAGGCACTCTTAGAAGGTGAAGATAGTGATGCTGGCGATGATGTTGTTGTCGTAACAATGAGGAGGGAGGTGGAGGCAGGAGTGGCTGCCCAAGGAGGCTAAAGCCCATAGAAGTCACTCCAGCAACGTAGCAAGGCCACGTTAAGCTTATTGTACCCAGTAACAAGCAAACTGTTTTTAAATGTATGTACTGAAGCTCAAGGAATTTATAATCACTCAAATCAACAGATGTTGAGAGACTCCCGTGTGCAGGACCTACTCTAGGCTCCGGGGATGAACCCGTGTTTGTGAACAACAAGGTTGCTGCCCTGAAAAGCAAATACAATACCTAAGTTTACACTGTGCTAAGTGCTGGGAAGGAAATGAAACTGGGTGGCATGATGTGATCGATCAGAGAGTTCCTCCTGGAAGAGGTGACGTTTGGTCTTGAATCTGAAGCAGGAGGAGGAGCAAATGCAAAGATCCAGGAGTGGGCACTAGTAGTGTGGCAGGAGACAACTGACATGTTTCGAGGATCCCAGAGAAGGTCAGTGTGCTTGGAGTGCAGTGAACAGTTGAAGGGCAGTATTAGACTTTTTAAGTGCATATACAAATGGTAACTTTGTGTATGGTTCAACCTAATAGATTGTGCAAGAAGGTGCAAAATCCTATTTATGGTCGTGGTTGAACTGCTGGAGATCTTATGTAGAAACTACTTTGTGTAAGAAGAAGAGGTCATTCACTGGACAAGTATTTATTGAGCAACTGCTATGCCCCAGGCACTGTGCAGGCCAGGGAACACTGGCCAAGAGGATATACAAAGTCCATGCCTTTGCACACAGATAAAAAGTAAGTAATCAAAAAAATAAGATGCTTATACATTGGGCTAAGTCCTAAGAAGGAGATAACAGGGTGATGCTTCAAAAAGTGTAAGGGAGGTGGCGTCAGATGGGTGGTCAGGAAAGGCCTCTTGGAAGAGGTGACATTTGTGGTGGGACCTGAGT
Organism: Varecia variegata; assembly: GCA_028533085.1. Taxonomy (NCBI): domain Eukaryota; kingdom Metazoa; phylum Chordata; class Mammalia; order Primates; family Lemuridae; genus Varecia; species Varecia variegata. The sequence continues at coordinate 198,225,571 of CM052436.1, read as the reverse complement.
CGTGTGAAAGGAGGCACCTGTGAATGAATGTTCCAGGCAGAGGCTCTGGGGGTGCAGAGGACCTGACATGGGATCAAGCTTGGAGAGGCTGAGTTAGAGCTGAGTAGGAAGGCCAGTGTTGGCAGCAAAAGGGGGTGCAGGGGAGTCACTGACGTGAGATCTGAGAGTAGGGACCAGCACAGAGAGGGCTCTGCCGGCCGTGTCCAGAGCAGCAGGATTTTCTTCCAAAATGAGGGTTGCAAATGTTTTCTGTAAAGGGCCAGATAGTAAATATTTCAGGCTTTGTGGGCCACATGTCTCTGCTGCACCTACTCGACTCTGCCATTGCAGCACAAAAGCAGGCATAGACAATAAGTCAATGTGTGGCTGTGCTCCAATAGAACTTCATTTACGGGCCAGGCCAGGTGGCTCATGCCTGTAATCCTAGCACTGTGGGGGGCCAAGACAGGAGCATCCCTTAAGCTAAGGAGTTTGAGAGCAGCCTGAGCAAAAGTGAGACCCCGTCTCTACCAAAAAGAGAAAAAATTAGCTGGGCGTGGTGGCTTGTATCTGTAGTCCCAGCTGCTCAAGAGGCTGAGGCAGGAGGATCGCTTGAGCCCAGGAGTTGGAGGTTGCTGTGAGCTATGCACTCTAGCCCGGGTGACAGAGTGAGACTCTGTCTCAAAAATAGATTTTAAAAAATAAACAAAATGAATAAATAAATAAATAAAGTCATGAGAAGCTATTGAAGGGTTTTGAGCAGGGAGATGAAAGCGTGGGATTTATGACAGGGAAGTGTGAAGATGTGGCATGATGCTGGAAAGGGGAGGTAACCATGTACATTGGGCAACCGGTTGGTCATTCAACAAACACTGAATTCCCATAATATACATGGTGCTGCTGGAGGGGACCTGGATTAGAGCTGTAACACACAGTTCTAAACTCATGGACTTTATAATACAGCAGGGGAGATTTGAGAGCAAATAAAAGTATCTATTAATACAAACTTCAAGGTCAAAAGAGAGATACAAAAAAGGAAAAGTTGCATTGAAAAACAGCAAGGTGGCAGACAGGTGCTTAAGGTAGATCGAGCTGGTAGGAGTTTAGGGTGCATAGCTGGCCCTGCCAGCATGTGCCATCCTCCCAGGAGCCACCCATGGTGTGGGCGTGGCACGCAGTGCTGGGATTTTATCCTCAGTGGGATGAGAAGGCTGTGCAAGTTTTTTTCTAATTTGTGGTAAAATACACATAACGTAAAATTTACCACTTTAAAGTGTATAATCCAGAGGCATTAAGAACATTCATGATGCTGCACAACCACCACCACTGTCTGGTTCCAGAACCTTCTCATCCCCTAAAAGGAAACCCTGTACTTCATCCTGCCTCTCCCTAGTCCCTGGTAACCACCAATCCACTTTCTGTCTATTCTGGATGTGCTGTATAGACGGGATCCTACAATGCATGGCTTTTTGTGTCTGGCTTTTATGAGGTTCATCCGTGTTGTGGCATCAATCAGTACTTCCTTCCTCTCTATGGCTGAGCAATGTCCCCTGTGTGGATGTGCCGCATTTTGTTATCCACTCATCAGCTGATGGACATTGGGGTGATTTTCCCCTTTGGGCTCTTAAGAACAGTGCCGCTCATAGAAGGTTTGAGCAGGCAGGTGACATCTCCTTGTTAACAGGGTCCCTCTGGCTGTGTGTGGGGCAGAGTCCGAGAGGACAGGGGTGGGGGGAGAGTGGGGGGGAAGCAGGGCCTGGGAGAACAGGGCCTCAGCCCTGACCACATACACAGTGCCACCCCCGGGGGCTCAAGCACACCAGTGAAACTGGAGCAGAATCCCCAGGCGATTCTATTTTATTTTTTTCTTTTCCTTATTTATTTATTTTTATTTTTAATAGAGACGGGGGTCTCGCTCTTGCTCAGGCTGGTCTTGAACTCCTGACCTCAAGCGATCCTCCCGCCTCAGCCTCCCAGGATTACAGGGGTGAACCACCACGCCCAGCCCCCAGGCGATTCTAAAGTGCAGGAAGATGGCGCATTGAGCCTGTGAGTGGAAGGCAGTAGCAGTTCTGGGTGGGTGGGGATACTGGCACCCGTTGAAGGGTTGGAGATGACAGAGCAGAGGAGCCACCTTCAGCTTGTACCCCCGGGGTTGCTGAGGGCATGCATGAGGGCTGCTTGAGGGCTTTGAGCAAAGGGGGAGTCAAGATTTGAAGCAACCCCCTGAAGGGCGACCCTGTTGACCCAGGCCAGAGCACCGCACAGGAACTGCTTAGGGGAGTGGAGAATGAGAGGGCCGCAGCCACCGACGCAGAGAAGTCACACTGGCAGGGGCAAGGTGCTCTCTTTTTCAGGAACCAAAAAAGTCTACAGGTGAAAAGTCAGGAAAGGTACTCCACATGAGGTGACACCTGGGATTTAAAGGGTGGGTGGTATTTCAACAGGCAGAGCCCTGAGGGAAAAGGGGTATCCAGGTTTGGGGGCAGGGCAACAGTGTGATACCTGGAAACAGGTGAGCCATCCAGCTTCCCTGAACACGGAGGGAGATGAGGCAGGAAAGTCAGGTGAGGCGTCAGGTGAAGGAGGCCTTAATGGGGGAGTCAGGGTTTTGTGCAGGAACTAATGGAAAATTGCTGCAGGTTTTTGGGAAAGGGGCAGTGAAAGTGATCGTGGCCAGCAATTGCTCTGAATGCTTTGTGTTCAAGTGCAGGTGTTTTCATATCCGTACATTCCTTGACTCTTCAGTAGAGCCCTGTGAACTAGGAAGTAGTATTCCTAGTGTATGGCTGGAGAACCAAGTGTACAGGGTTATGGAAATTATTTGGGGTTCTGCAGCCAGTCAGTGGCACAGCCATCATCAGCGATGACTAAGTAGCTCGGGTCCTGTGTGTACATGTCTTGATTATCTTTCTGCGGGCCTGTCATTTGCGGTAGGTTCAAGAATGGTGTGGATTAGGGGGCATGGGAAGGTAAAGAACATTCTGGAATATTTTGAGTCTGAGCAATGGAAGGATGGCAGAGGAAATAGTGACCTTGTCTCTGACGTTCTCTCGTTCTCTCTGTGCTCAGGTCCTCTGCATGGTAGCCACACCCGGCCTTTTCTCATTCCTCTGAAACATCAAGCTGCCAAGCTCAGGCCTGCTCAGGGCCTCTGTACTTCCTCTTCCCTCCACCTGGAAGAGTCTGTGTTTTTCAATCCAATGTCACAGGCTCTTTGGAACCTACCCCGCCTCCAAATCTAAAGCAGATCCTTACTTCCCCCACCTCGGCCCTCCCCTGTCCCTTTCCCTTGCTTTGTTTTTCTTTGTAGAAGATCAGTCTTAACCTGACCTTTATCTTATTCATGTGTGTGTTTAATTGCTTGTTGCCTGCCTGCTCAGCTGTCAGCTCCTGGAACGCAGAAAGAGCAGACAGTAAGTTTGGCACTTAGAGGGAGAGGAGGGGCTCCAAACATATCTGTGGACTGTCTGGATCAACAGCCAGTGGTTAAATATGTAGATTTGGGGCTCGGGAGAGGCTGGACCTGGGTGGTTAGATTTGGAATCTGCTGTGGCAGCAGATGAAATCATTGCATGAGAAGGGTTTAAGTAGAGAAGAAACATCTCACACTCTTAAGCATGTGCTCTGTGTTAAATAATCCTCACAACAACTCTGAGGTGAGGACTATAATCCCCACTCTATGGTTATGGTAACTGAGGCACAAAAAGGTTAAATGACTTGCACAAATTCTCATAGGTAGTAAGGGAGGAAGCTTAGAATAGACCCCCCCGCCCTTCCACAACAGGCAGGTTCCAGAGCCTGCCTGCAAGAGTATCAGCATCACTCTATGCCCAGACAAGGAGCACTGATGGCCGGAAAGAAGGAATAGAGGCTAGAGGGAGAAATGTTGGAGAGTCAGAGAGCTGGAGTTGCTGGGCTGGTCGTGTTATGGAAACCCACAAGTGTCTGGCATCAAATGTTAGCAAGAGATCAAGGAACAGTGGAACCAAGACTCACCTGCTGAGGTTCCTTCTTGGAGGTCAGTGGTGACTCCCCCCGCCCCCCAAATTACTTTTCAAGAATATGGCCGGGTACAGTGGCTCATACCTGTAATCCTAGCACTCTGGGAAGCCCAGGCGGGAGGATTGCTTGAGCTTAGGAGTTTGAGACCAGCCTAAGAGTGAGACCCTTCTCTACTATAAATAGAAAAATTAGCTGGGTGTGATGGTGTGTGCCTATAGTCCTAGGCATATGCCTATAGTCCTAGCTACTCAGGAGGCTGAGGCAGGAGGATCGCTTGAGCCCAGAAGTTTGAGGTTGCAGTGAGCTATGATGATGCCACTGCACTGTAACCTAGGGCGACAGAGTTGAGACTCTGTCTCAAAAAAAAAAAAAAAAAGTACTTTTCAAGAATATAAATGAGGAAACTAGTAGGATGTTACAACTGACTCAAAAGTGGATTCAAACTACACATAAGGAATGCTGAAATGAATTTACAAGTTGAGGTGAAAACTGGTAATAATTGTATTCTAGGTGACTAAATTTGCATTTCTATGGACAAGAATCATTCATATTACTCTTAGTTTTTTACCACTTACAAGGGTTCTAAAATAGTTCAAAAACAATGAAAATTGCAAGTAACCCAATGGGTAAGGTAGACAGGATACACAATAACAATTTTTTGCTCATTTCACAAATTTTTCTAATGTTACATTAATCTATTGTTGAAGAAGTATATGTTTGCATGGTTGAAATTCAAAAGGTATAAAAGGGTTAGTTGGGCACAGTGGCGTGTGCCTGTAGTCCCAGCTACTCAGGAGGCTGGGAAAGGGGAGCATTGCTTGAACTCAGGAGTTTGAAGCCAGCCTGGGCAACATAGTGAGACCCCATTTCAAAAAAATAAAAAATAGATTTAAAAAAGGATGTAACGGTGAAAATCTCCCTCTCATCTTGACCCCCTGCCACCCAGTGGCCCTTGCATGCAAACATTGTTAGCAGTTTCTTAAGTATGCTTCCAAGAGATTCTATGCATGATAAGCAAACATGTTAAGAAAACACACACACACCAGGTACACAGTGGCTTGCCTATAAAAAACCACAAAAACAACTGATACTACATTTCATAGACTTTTCTTGTTTTCAACAATGTGTCTTGGAGATTGTTCTGTATCAATCTGTACATAAAAGAATTTCGAGATTCTTGTTTCACAGCTGCATAGTGTTCTGTTGTGTGACAGAACCACACTTATGTAATCAGTCCCTTATTGGTGGCGTGGTGACTTCTGAGTAAACAATTAACAGACATTAAGGAATGGGGGAGTAGTGAGGCAGAAGAGACTGCAAGAGAAGATTTCATTGTAGAATGGGACTGTTAATAGTCCCTGCCTCAGTTTCCTCATCTAGGAAATGGGGTTGTTGGTTCTAATGGCGCCTGCCTTATGGAGTTATGAGGATAAATGGGTTAGTTCATGTGAAGTGTTTAAAACATTACCTGACAGGGTATCAGGGCTTGTAACGTGTTAGCTATCAGTATTTACTGTTATCCTCCCTTGGAAGGGTTGACAATGAAAGAAAGAAGAAAACTGAGTTGGAAGCATCCAGAAAATACCTTTTTTTTTTTTTAGAGTGAGCAGAGGGGGAAATAGTAACAGCAACTAATGAACGTTGACTCTGCAGCGTTGCTACAAGCACTCGATAGGGATGATCTAGTCAGTGCTTCCAGGCAGGTATCATTGTTGCTCCTGATGTACAGATGAGGGAATCGGGGCACAGAGAACTCAGCACCTCAAGCAAGGCTGCACAGCTGGCGAGTAGGGCAGCTGGGATTCATACCCAGACAGTCTGGTACCAGCAGCCGCACATCAACCACTTCATAGTTCTGCTGCTTGATGTGGTGAAGAAGGAGAAGCTTCAAGGGGCAGGAAAAATGGGGCCAGCTATTGAGCCAGGGCTCAGGTGGGCAGGCATCAGATGTATGGCAAAAGCCATGCCCTGTCAGGCACCGGGAATCCTCCTTTCTGATACAGGAAGGAAGACGCAGACATGCTGGGGCCCAGAGGAGGAAGCGGCTTGCTGTTGGGTGGTTTGGGGAAGTGGGCAGATCGGCTGAGGGTAAGAGGGGGCAGAGTGGATCAAGTGCAAAGACCCTGTGGAAGGAGGGAACAGGTTATCAGGTGGATGGAACAGGTGGATGACCAGAGTGGCTGGTGCAAAGTGAGCCGTGGGAGGGTGGGAAATGGATTGAGCCAGTGGGAAGGCTGGTGGGCCATTTTTAGGATTTAGGTTTTCACTGGGAGTGAGATGGGTGTCACTGATGGATTTTGGCCAGAGGATCTGACTTGTGCTTTGAAAGCATCACTGGCAGCCTGTGTGGTGTCACGTGTGTGTAGTGTGTATGCACATGTACAAACATCTGCAGGGGCAGAAACAGAGGGCTCAGGTAGGATACTCTTGCAACCATCCAGGTTGGGAGGTGAGCTCTGATACATATTGGGCATGTGTCGACTCCAAAAACAGGATGGTGAAGAATTCAGACAAGGTGCTTGACTTGGCAAAGCTCTCAGTCCTGCAAGGTATCTCAACTTCGGCTCTACTGACATTCGGGGCTGGCTAACTCTGTTGTGGGGGCTGTCCTTGCACTGTAGGATGTTCAGCAGTGTCCCTGGCTTTACCCACTAGGTGCCAGCAGCACTGTCCCCCACCCCGCAGATGTGACAACCCAAAATGTCTCCAGAAATTGCCAGTTGTCCCCTTGGGAGGCAAAATATCCCCCACTGAGAACCACAGGACAAGTAGGAGAGAGACAAACAGCAAGTGAATATGTCGTCTTCTGTCCATAGTAGTAATTGCTAGGGAGAAAAGGAAAAAAGCAGGTCCTGAGTTTTTCTCCTTCTCATTTTCATTTTGCTCCTGCATCCCTCTCATCCTCTCTCCCCACCCACACGGTGGCCATCTGCCTGGTGGGGCGTGGATCACACCCCCCTGCCCTTTCCACCAGCCCTTTTTGTTTTCCCTCCCGCCATGTGTCTAATCCTGCCAGTCCCTCCTAGAAAGCAGGAAAAAAACCCACACCCTCCCAGGGTGGATATCTTCTCCGAGGGAGGGCCGAGTCCTGTCTGCTTGGACAGAGTCAGCTCCATGCTCTGAAGGTGAGCCCTTCTGCCACCGAGCCCGAAGTTAGCCTCGGTTCTAATTGGCCCAAAAGGAACAAAACAAAACAAGATATTTAAAACATGTCCCTGCCTCAGTCCTGTGCATTTCGCATAACGGTCGAGAGGCCTGCTGCTGGCTGGAGGCAGATAACTCAAGTGTGCTTATTTTCATAGTCAGCCGGACAGGCTATCTCGGGGATGCAGCATGCTGGGGCACTCCTCCTGCGCTCGCCTGGCCGCGGGCCAGCGGGGTTGGAGAGCCATTTCAGCGAGGCCAGGCCCCGGCTAGGAGGGTGCCTGGGGAAGGGGGCTGGGGTCAGCCCTGCCACACCAGCATTATTACTTCGACAGACACTCTCTGCCTGGCTTCCTGCAGCTTGACTGTGTCCCCGCTTCTCTCCAACCCCTGGGAATATTAACAGAGACACGTTTTAATCTATTTTTATTAGCTCATTGCTTATTAATATCACCAAGGAACCTGCTTGTTTACACCTGTGTTGGCTTTTCTATCCAGAGGTACAATGATTGAATTTTTTTCTTCTGTTTCATTTAAGCCAGGGTTTCCCAACCTTGGCACTATAGACATTTTGGATTAGACAGTTCCTTGCTGTGGGGGGCTGTCCTGTGCACTGTGGGATGTTTTGCAGCATCCCTGGTCTTCACCCAATAGCACCAACCCCTTGGTTGTGACAATATAAAAGTCTCCAGGCATTGCTCAATGTCCTCCCCCCCCCTGCCGCCCCGCCCGTGGGGGGAAGGCAAACTCACCCCTGGTTAAGAACCACTGTTTTTAAGGAATATGCAAGCCTAATTTTAGAGATAGCAAAGTGTTTGCCTTGACATCTCGTTGGAGGTTTGTAGGGAGAGGGGAACCTTCTCTGGGCCTCAGTCTGTAATGAGGGGGTTTGAATGAGTCTAATCCAAAGTCTCCCAGCTCCATTATGCAGTGCTTAAAACCTATCTCAAAAGGGTCAACCTCCTAAAAGAGGACACAGGTCACATAGTTGCTGTTTGTAGATTTTAGCCTCATTGTTTCTGCTGTGTTCATTGTTTCTGTGTTCTGCTTTGTTTTTGTTTCTTTAGAGGCAGGTGAAGGTACAAAGTTTAGGGATATGAAGTCATGACTGTGTTGGAAAAGTGTGATCTCTGGCACTTGCCAGCTGTGTGACCTTGGGCAGCTCACTTCACCTCTCTGGGCCCGGTACCAGGTTTCTAACAATACTCCCGACCTCATGGAATCAGTCTCCATAAAACACTGATTTGGTAGTAGTAGTGCTGGGACTGCTCACTGCCGTGGGGCTTTGAGAAGAACCACTGAATGGATCTCTAGGTCGAGGCCTGCCACATTCTGTTTTCTTTATTTCCTGCTTATCTGCCACATTCCATCAAGCCCAGGGGCCCTTAGTAGGCCTGCCCCGGGCTTCCTTTTCAATCTGTGTTCCTCCCAGGGTTCCATCTGCCACCATACTTTTGTCTCTGTCCCCAGCCGAATTGCCGTTTTCCAGATAACCCCAGACCTACCCGAATGCCAACAGCATTCCTCAAACAGAGCAGAGCTGCCAGAATAAGCCAGCGGCTTCCTGCTCTTTGCCCCAGAAAACATTTCTAGTGATCAAGTGATCAGAGGGAGGGAGGGAGGGAGGGAGGGAGGGAGGGAGGCGATGCTGCAGCTGCTTATGCAACAAGCTTTAATCCCAGGTTTAAATCCACCGAGCACCAGCGGCCCATTTCATTTCCTCATCGGGTCCTGGAGTGAACTGCATGCGAGATCCGCCCCACCAACCCACAGTCCTGTTTGTTCTCCCCAAAGCAACATCCGTGGAAACAAACAGTATCCATATGGTCCGGTGCCCACACTGCTGGGGGGCGGGCACAGGCTGGTCAGCTGTGGCCTCTGTCCCTTGTCCCCCATGTGGTCTCCCTGTATAGGTTTCCACCCCCAGGAAAAGCAGGCCCCTCCCTTCTGGTCAGGCCCAGGCCTGTTGTCCTGAGTGCTGGACCTTTGTCTGGCCGGGTGGCCGTGGAGTTGTCCCTCCCTGCATCTTGCCTGGGCAGCCTTGCAGCGTGGCGTGTTATAAGAGTCCCAGCCAGGAGGAATTTATGTACATGCAGTGGGCATCTGTTGCCCGTGGGGGAGAGGGGGTTGCAGGGAGGGCAAGCCATCAGCTCCTTGTTTTCTTTGTGGGAACAGTGTGGGACACGAAAGCCCACAAGTCCTAATTTTAGGAGGAGAGGGGGAGACTTTATTGCTCCATAGTTTTACCTCCTGGCATATGGCCGCGTCAACTCTGGAAGCTTTCTCCAGCCTCTAAAGAATGGTGTTTACTTAGCCTCTGTTGTTCCAGCTTGCTGTTTTAAGAAATCTCATTAATTAAAGCACCTTGTCTTTTAAAAAAGAAGGAGGAAAGAAAGCAAGCTTGGACATTTTAAGGTCCTTTTCGATTTGCCTTTTCTTTCTCTGGGTACAGACCAACTACAAAGGCAGCTTTAGGGAGGAAACAGGCAAAGACCTCCTAATACTATGGAAATGGGTAGAATTATAAGCAGCTCTGAACAACTAGTTAATATTTTACTGGGGAGCAGCGCCAGAGATGGGGGCCACAGGGGAGGGGGTGCCAAGCGTAGGGTTGTGTGTGAAATAGCTGTCCCATCTGCCTTAGGGGACGAAAAGAAGCCGTCCTCTGTGGGAAGAAATGGAGCAGGAATCCTTGTGAAGCTCATGGGATCTGCCTGCCCACCACGGAGGGCCCGGTTCCCCAAGCGCACACACGGGGGGATGACAGTGGCAGGAAGGGCTAACCTGCGGGTGTAGGCCTGACTAATAATGGGGCTTCTTGTTTCCTCGCTGAGTTTGCCATGCCTCTCCCTCCCTCCGGATTTCAATGGCTTCTCAGCCCGAGAGGCACTGCCTGTGCCCTGGATTCAGAAGGTACACGCCTCCTTGGGAAGCAAAGGCGAGAGACAGCGGCTCCTCTCTCTCTTTCTGCATCTGCCGGGAGAGCTGCAGCTGGTATTTTTCCACAGGCCTTTTCTGTGATCTCAGGGCCTAGTTTTTTCCCAGCCAGGCCCCGAGTCCGAGAGAGGGTTAACAGGCAGGAAGCTGAAGGCATCGCAGACTAATACGGAAGTCAGATTTTTGTTTAACTGACAGGTTTAGCAGGCCTCGCGGTGGGGGAGGGGCCGGGAAGTTGGTAGATCCAGGCATGTGGCCTGCTAGGAGCGCATTTGGCTTTTCTTAGGGTAAGGACCGAGAGGGGCCCCCCTTGGCATCTTGGCAGGGAGGCAGGAACCCATTTTGGTTTTCCTTTGAGGACTGTCCGAGGGGGGCGAGAGGCTAATGGCTCCCTGGCCTGCTTTTCCAGGAGGCGTTTTGACAATGACTATGCAAACTTGACCACTCTGCTCCCCTCCTCCCCTCAGCTGCGCGACTCCTCTTTGCTCGGGGAAGCCAGGCTGCTCTCTGCGGCGTTGCTGGGGCCTCCTGTGCTGCCTGGGGAAGCCCAGCTCCTCAGAGGCCTGGCCCAGGCGCTCCTGCTTGCCCCCCTGGCCTCCTCCCTGGGGCTCCCCGCTCCCCAGCTTCCCCTTCCCCTTGGACAGCCACTCTGCTGGCTGTCCTAGAAGAGGGCTAGCCTTCCTCCTTGGAAAGGGGCCGCTTCTGCGGGGGCAGGTGAGGGTGAGCCCTTCAGCCCACCCCAGAAACCCTCTTCCCAGGGGCATCCGGGCCTCAGGCTTTGCTGGAGCAGGTCAGGCTGGCTGCACTGGTTTGCCCGTGCCGGGAAATCTAGCCAGGGTGTGGGAGAAGTGCGTGCGGGGGCCCCTTTCCCAAGTTTTTCTTGCTGCAAAAGGCCTAGCTTAGCCTGTCTTTTTCTATGCACAGGATGGCTCTTGCTCACCCGAGCCTCACAAAGATAATCGCTCAGGAAGTGTTTCAGCCAATCCGGGGCGGCTTTACACTCGGATTTGCCGGGGCAGCCAATCGGGGATGAGCTTTTATTAGGCGGCCAGATCATCAGCCGAAGTGCCAAACCCTTTTTCTGTGAGAACTAGGAGCCTGTCCTCCATGTTTTATAAGTATTGACATTACACAGTGTTAACAATGCATCCACAGAGGTAAGCTCGACTTTTTAACCATCTTTTTCCCCCCTCCCTCTGAGACATCCGAATTGTGGGCGAGCAGTGTGATTTCTCTGTGGCTGGCCGTGCCACACTCACCCCCAGAGCACTTATGTTAACTTGGAACTGTTTAGAGAGAATTTTTTTGCTTTCTTGGGTCACATGGCTAAGTAGCCATTAGCCATAGCTTGATTTTGCAAACTGGCAAGGGCCTGGCACACCTTTTCTTCCACCAGGGCATGGTGTTTCTGGAATAGTTTGAAGCTAGATCCTGGTATGCCAAAAAAGAAGCTTTTTTCTCCCCCTTTCTCCTTTTTTTCCCCCCTTCCCTCTCTCTTCCTCTCTCTCTCTCTCTGAGCAGTCCCCCCCTCCCCTGCACTATTGTCTTCTCTTCTGCCACATGCCTGCTGGGGGAAGAAAATGGAAGGTAAGGAGCAGGCAGGCTCCTCTCCAAGGAGAGCTCATGGCAGACAGCAGAGCAGGCAAGTCGGCCTCTCCAGAGAGGTTCTGGGAAGTCTGGACTAAGTTCTGACAAGAGAGGACGTGTGTTTGCAAAAGAACCCAGCCCTCAGCAGAGCAGTGCTAAGGGGAGAGTCTGGCTCCTGGGCCTAGGTGGGTGGTGGTGTCTGTACATGGTCTTTTCTCATCCTACAGGGCTTCTTCACTTGAAACTGCAATTGTTCAGCCTTTTTCCTGACTTGGGTTGATACAGAGTGTTCTTCTGCAAGCCAGTCTACAGCCAGCAAATGTTTCTGAAAGTGTTTTCTGGGCTTTGGAGGAAGTTTTTGGAGTAGGGATGGGGATTAAGGGGTGGTGGTGGTGGGGGAGAGATCTTGGACAACATCCTGCAAACAAAAATCTGAGGACTCTTTGAATCCCTTAGCTTTCTACTCTTGCATGATTTCAATGAACTAATGTTATCTTTTATCCCTGTTTTCATTTTCCTACCCCCCCTTTTTCACATTGTATCCTCTGTCCTCCTGTGTGATAGAGTGCAGAGGAAATAAAATCATGGCTGTGGCTCATGACAGCATTCCATAGTCAGTTGTTGGGTTGTGGTGTTGTTGTTGTGTGTGTTTTTAATAATACCATGTAACTGTTTAAAAAAATTTCCTTTTTGATCAAGTCCCAAATCTGCCAGCCTGTTCTCTCTTCCTAACTGTGGAAAAATGAGACGGTTGCTTGAACATTTGTTGGGTAAGTAAAGCAATCCATTTCCTCTGTGACCATGTAAGAAGGAGTTTTGCGAACATTTGGGGTCTGTTTGTAATAGGGGGTCTTGGCTACAGCAATTGGGGGCTTCATTTGCAGGAACAAAAGAAGGGCTTTTTAAAGAGTGTCTTGATTTTAGGTGACTGTTTGAATCCACTGTTTTTCCTGATAACCTGCAGCTAGGATTGAAGATTACACTTCCTGTTTACCCTCAGCCAGGAGAGAAATGTTCAGTTCATTGTGACTTGACTCTGGACCTTTAATGGGGTTTGTTTGGTTATTAGAACTGTGGGTAGGGGATCTGCCTGTGAAATGTAATGAAACTGCTTGTTCTTAGAGGCACAGAGCCCTAAAAACATCAGTGGGGGAGGAGCTGGTGGTGGTGGTGGTGTGTGTTGGGGGTGGTGGTGTCAGTACTTATGTTTTAGGATACTTCACATACAGTGTAAAATCTCATCTACCACCAAACTTGGTTTGATTCAGGACTCACTGACCAACAGATTCAGCCTTTTTCCAAGCCTGACCCACACACCTGTACGCACGCTAGCCTTACATATGATTTATTTCTCACTTTTTACATTTCCCCTGATCTCTTAATGCTATAGCTAGAATTTAAAAGTGGAAAAAGTAGACTCTTGTTTAGCATTACCTTCAGAATTTCCCCAGAAGTTCACTACATAAATTTCCAGCTTGGAGACCAATCCGGCATGGCTGCAAAAGCTGGAAATATATTCACAATTGCTGTGTTATGCCAACTTTGTGGAGTCAGTAATCTTTTTTCTTTTAAAGTAGTATCCAGCAACCCACCTTTTGACACCACTTGGAAAAAGGTTCGTTTAATCAGGAGAAATGTACCAAATTCTAAGTTCAGAAAAGTCTGTGTAAGGCAAGCCAGCTTCTTAGAGTAAAAGTGCAGGCAGTTAATGATGTTATATACTTAAAACTGAACAGTGCCTCTACCCCACACAAGTAAGTTCGGACACTCAGCTATTTCTTTGTTCTTATCTCCTTGCTGTAAATGGAAATTACATATTGAGGTTCTTGTGGCCTTCCTAGAAGCAATATCTAATCACAAGACTCCTGGTTTGGTGCCTTCAACGTTTGCATAATACTGTGTTTGTTGGGCTGGAAGGGAACTTAAGGGCAAGGCATTTGTCCTCTAAAAGCTTTCATTAAAATGGCTCCCACAGGTTTGGAAAGCCAAGATCTGTTTTCAAATGTGCAGCCCCAGCAAGTTCCCTGCCCTGGACCAAGCTAGCCACTTTTCCTCTGGTACTGTGGCCACCACCCAGCATGGGTCTGTAAAAAGTTAATTGCTTTCAAGGTAGCATTATTGTCCAGTTTCACTAAAGGGGAAAAAAAAAATAAATGTCTGCATTGCAGCAGGACTATGTAGGGACAGCAGTGCTGGCTCACAGAGCAGCCCAATGGGGCTCCTCTGTGTAGCTTTTGAACCAATAGACTTGGAGGAAAGGTTAAAGATTGACAATTGCAGTGGCTGGACTGAGAATGGGCCTTCTGGAAATTTCTACCATCTTTGTTCCTTTTAGGAAAAGCAGATCTGCCAAGCTGAAGAGTCTCCTACATTCTGTTCCTAGGGCATCTCCCCTCCCCTCCTTTCTTTTTCTCATCAAGGTAGAATGTTCTCTTCTGCCATGTTTGTAAATTGCACAGGGGGGAACAGAACATTGGGCTGTTTTCCTTTTTCCTTCTGCCGCCTCAGTCCCCAAAGAGGATGCACAGCTGCAAGGAACAAACACAGACACACTGGAGCTTTTGATTCCTCTCTTTTTTTTTTTCCTTCAAGACCCTCCAGGATGGATTCACTTTCTGCTTTGGGAAATTAAGTGGTGTTCACGTGGGGGAGGGGGAGTAACTGCTTTTATTAGCTCCAGAAAGTGGTCAGTGTTCAGTCTGTAACTAGGAATTAATTATATATAATCACTCCGTAAACTTTCTACAGAGTTTTTCTAATTGCTGAGCATGAACATAGTTAGCCCGTTGGAGCCAAGTCCAGTTACTTTTATAATTAACAGCTCAAAGATTTGAGTCAGAAAGAAAGAAACAATGGGGCCTCTTGGATTATAAATTAGGGATGAAAACAATAGCTTTTTTTCCTTTCTTTCTTGTAACCCCTTTTCTTTTAAACAAAACGTTCCTCCTTTTCTTTCCCTGGGAGAAATGGTGGGGAAACTGCACCAGGTCTTAAATAGGGGAAGGGGAAAACACTTACAGGGTGACAGTCACCTAGAAAACCCTGAAAGCAAAGGTAGGTTTTTAAAAGTCCAACCACTTCCAATATGTGATCTCTTTGTTTCTTTTGCCCTCTTTCCCCCTCTCTCTCCTGTGGCAGAGGCAACAGACGTGTGTCAGCCTGGGAGCCCTAGATCTAGCTTTGCCTCTAGTTGACCCCGAAAAGAAGGGTACATTTAAAGGGGCCTTCACCACCCCACAGCAGAGATTTAAAAAGGGAATAATTTTAGAGGCCCTTTGGTTGCTGTTAAAATGCAAAAATGAGTGAGGACTCACCCTTGGCTTCAGGTTGCTAAGACTGTGGTTGCCCTTCCCCCCTCCCTGCTCTCCTTGCAGACAAACAAGCAGGCAGTGGTGACGCCAGCTCCACAGCCAGTGGGCTGCCACCCCCCACCCTCATCATGATTACCTACCTACTGGCCGGCGCAGGGCCAGTAGCCTGTCCTTGCCCTGGCGTGGCCTTGGGCACCGTGCCTTCCTTTCTCCCCTGAAGCTAAAAAGCAGTCACCTTGAAACTCCCCACTCCCAGCACCAGAGGAGTTCTGAGGCCAATTCTCAGACCTGTAACAGTAAATTACATTATCCACTATGAGGCTGTTAGTTTGGCCTCTAAAAGCGGGTTTTGCGAAACCCATTGTTAATTCTCAGGGCTCTGTTGGGAGTGGACAAAAATCTAATTTGTGAGTATCCTGTGCATTGGATAGGGGAATGTTTTACTTGTGTTTCTCCTCTGCAGACTCAGATTGTCTTTCCTTGATGTTAACTGTCTTAGGACTGGCTGCTTCAGAGGGCTGGGTATTTGGTGGCTGTTTTCAGGCTTATAAACAGCCCTTTTATTTTACCTTGGCCTCAGACTGAGGTGCAGCCCTTTAGCTTTTCTTTTCAGATGCCTGCTGTTCTTGAAGCACTTTCATTTTACCTAGCTCCTTTTTGGTATGGATGCAAAGCTGGTTTCTAATAGACTGAGAAGGGGGAATAGGCTTCCTCTCCACCCCGCACACCACCCCAGCCTGCTCCCTTGGAACATTTTTGTGTTTGCACAGACACCTGTCTGTCTGCATTTTATGCCACGGGGCTGCAGAGTTCCTAACCTTCTACCACCTGATTTGAGGGCATTGGGGCCTCATTGCAGAGCCTCATGTTGAAGGCTCAGGATCTAAAAGGGGAGGCTTTTCCTTACGAACCTGTGACTTCACAAACTCTCCTTGTCATTGCAGATTTTTTTTAAGCTTCTAAACGTTGGGTTGTTGGTATCCCTTGGTTGAGCTTTTCCTAGTTCTCATATTTAGGAAGGTGGCTTTGAAACTAGCAGGGCTGCTTGAACAAGAGCTACAGCTATTGAACAAACTGCTACCATTTTAGCTTCAATACAGGAATGAGGCAGTGTTGCCAGACGCCATTTTAAGAATCCTGCATAAATAGCTTAGCTACCGATGACTCTGCCTGTTTTAGGTGAGTGCTTATATAAAGCTGCTCTGCTAACCATTCCCTCCCCCCCTCCCAAATTTCTTAAAAAATTAATTGCAGATTTAGGGAAGCATGGTTTTTTATTTTGATGTTAACTATTTTGTTATCTGGAAGAGGAAGATGTTATGCCTTGGGGATTAAGTATTTCTTACAGCCTGGACCATTTGGGTATTTTGAATGAAAGTAAAAACCAGGAAAAGTCCTTTCGAATGATGCATGATTCTTGAATTGTTGTGAGATCATCCTCATCTGTAGAACCAGAGTCTTGTGCATGTTGGTTATATATTCTAGATGGGTTTAGATATTCTTCGTTAAAAGTCAGTAGGGGCATGGGGCACTTGGGGAATAGAAATATCTGGGCATTGTGTATCCAGGCATTTCTCTTTCAAAACTAGATGCTTTTTCTTTTCTTTTTCTCTCTCTTTTACAAGTGTTGGGGATGAGATTCCTGGGAATTACGGACCAGCCCTGAGTCTTCAGAATTAATAATCAGAAGGCTTAAAGCATCCTGGAGGTGCAGCAGTTCATCTGCAACTTTTAATTGCTCTTTTTTCAGTGCATGCAGGATAAGAAGTAAGCGTAAGGCTTTCTTGCTCATGCATTGGGGGAGAAATCTTTATTCTTTTTGGTACTAGATGGGATGGTCTTGGTTGTGTTTGCAGGCACTATTATTTCTTCTCTGAATTGCCTGAAACGTGTGAGTTTGTGAAATCCACAGGCAAGTGACTTGGGTAAATGTGAGTGTAAGTGGTGGTGGTAGTGTATACAATGTACATAACTAGTTGATAGTGTATTTTCCTGTTGGGGTGAGAGGCTGTTGTTTGGTTTTCAGCTAATTTTTACCCATTTCTTTAGGGGGGAGGGGAGTCTAGTCTCCTCAACAGACCTTTAAAGAAGAAAAAAAGTAATGTCAGTTTGAAACAAGGGCATGTTTGTCTCATTGTTTTTGATTTAAATGATCAGGGTTGCTGGAAGCTAGCAGATACGGAAGGAGAGAAGCTGTCTATTTTCTAAGACCTTACTGTGTTAATGACAGAAGTTCAAAGTATTTTTCCAGATGTAGTTGCCTTTTCTTTTTAAGAATTATTATTTGACTTTTTTATCCCCTCCCAAATGACTGAATAGTTCTTAACCTAAATTGACCAACATCTGTGGGGCGTTCAGACAGGTACAAATCTTTTGTCGCTACCACTTTTGATGTAATATTCATAGTTTTTTTCCCCTAATAATATACTTGTTCTTAACACTAAACCAAAAAAAGAAGGGGGGGGGGGAGAGAGAGATTAGTGGTGTAGAAAAAAGGAAGTCCCTTTAGATGTGGCTATTCAAAATGACTAATTTTGCATTCTGGTCTTTGCTTTTGTAAACGAAGTTTTTTTTTTTTCCCCCTCTCTTCTAATGCATAGACACTGCAATTTCCTTTAGTCAAATACAAGATGTGTGTGTGTGTGTGTGTGTGTGTGTGTGTGCATGCGTGTGCGTGCATGCATGCATGTGGGTGCACGGGTTCCTTTTGAAAGGATAAGCTTGCTGATCTGTGAAAAAAGATGGTTTTCTTAAATTGTTGTGCTTGAAATCCTGGGCTATAAAGTGGTGGTGCTATTGCTAAAGTTAGGTGATAATGGTGCCCACTTGTAATACTTGGAAAGATAAAACAGCTTAACTTTTTCCTCCCTCTCTCTTCTGCTCCAGAATTATCTTAAACTCAGCAGCAAATAGCCACCACATAACTAGTTTGCATTTTCTTCGCCTCTCAGCATTCCTGCCTGAAGTATTCAGCTCCTCTAGGCTGTTACAAGCCAAATAATTGTTCTCGTGAATGCAGCCTTCCCTCAAGATCAATACACCTTTGAATGTTTTCAGCTGCAGAAATCCTTCAAGTGGGATTTTTTGGCTCGGTTATGCATAATTGTTTCCTTCACCACTGTACATTTTGGTTGGATCACAGATTAGCATTTTTATCTACCACTGAAAATACCGGATTGGTTTCAAAAAGTTTAGGATTTCACATACTTCATGCTAAAGAGGGAAACAGAATTCGAGTTGCTACAAAGATCAAGGTTGCTATTTGTTCTTTTGAAGTTAACCATCTCCCCATCTCTGAGGGCTGCATGGGCTTTTCGTGAAAATTTATTTCCAATCATTCCAAGCAAGAACTCATCAATAGCATCCAGTTGGACAACCTGTGTATGTTCCAGGCAGAGTGCGGCGTTCCTGAGTTGAGAATGTTTTCCTCTTAAGTTGGAGTAGAAAGTATTAGTGCTAAAATCACCTCCAATAAATCACCGTTGTATTACTGCATATAAGTGAAGTGTTTAAATTTAGCAGGCTGCTTTCTTCTGATGAAAACCATTTGTGACAATATGTCAGTTGTTTCTTTGGTGATTTTTTTTTTTTGTTTTTTGTTTTTTTGGTCACAGGTTTTCTCCACAGATGCTGTGTAAATGAAATTGTTGACAGCGTTCAATATCAGAATGTTAAACATGTTAGTATTCTGATTTAAACCCTAACTACGTTCCTTTTTTCTCTCTACTGGGACTAGTTAAGTCTGAGGCCTCCAAGCTCCTATAATTTAATTCTGGGGTATTAATCTTTTCCTTTCTCCCTAGCTCCCATCCTGAATCCTTTTCTCCCAACCAACGCAGAACTCTCCTAAACACATCTCCATCGTACACTGGGGTTCAGGTTCCAGGCCTGAGGCTGCCTTTTTGGACTTGTCTTTTGCCTCATTGCAGTCCCAGACCACTGAACACAGACGGGACATTCTCTGTTCCTCAACCTCCTCCTTCCTGTCCTGGCTTTGAGTCTTCCACACGGAAAATTCCATCCGTATCAGTTGGTGATGCACCCGTTTCTTCTTGTTGAACCACGGTCTGATGGAATTCCATCTAGAGCCATTGCTCAGATTCCTGTCACCTCAGCTGCAGCCTGAATGTTTTGGAAAGCTCTAGCACCTCAAACCATTTGCACTTGTAAAAGCAGAACTTCATTTCTTCCTTTGGTTTAGCTTGGGAGGTTGTCTGTGAGGGGAAGATCTGAAGCAACCTGCTCTCTGTTCAACCCAAGTTCCAGCCGAGGGGGGGCGGGGGAAGTTCTGGATGACAGACCTTGCCAGCAGAGAAACCTGCTTTATTCTCTTTTCTCCCCAACCCTCAACTCTCAGCCTTGTGTCCTTTAAATAATCTTTCCTCATTCTACTTTTGTGGTGGGGGATAATTAGTCACGAGGCGATAGCAAGCTACATCTGTTACAGAGAGGACACATTCAGGGGGTGGAAGTGTGGAGACCCCACTCTTAATTCTTGGGATAAATGCTGCTAGGTTGAATGTTCTAAGACCGAGTTTTTAGCTTCTTGCCTGGGTGTATTTTTCTGCTTTGTAATTTAACCTATACCTTTTTTTCATGTTCCTGCCTCATTGGGAAAATTCTAAGATTTAGAGGGGAGGTCTAGGAAATACTCTTTGCCTTGAAGAATTCAGAGACCCAGAAGTCTGGGTACTCTGCAATACACCTCCGACCTGCCTGCCTTTGAACCCGGTGTTAACAGTGAGAAACTTGTTTATTTGAAGGCTGGGTTCTCATTGGCCCACAGGGGTAGATTGTAATTGTGTGTCTAAAAAAATGCCCTTTGCGTCCCCCAGTAGCATGACAACTGGAATAGTAATTTGGCTTAAAAAAAGGAACAACCTTGTGTTTCAAAAGACTACTTTAGGAGTTTGAACGCTTTGTTGAAATCAGGTGTGGGTTTCTTCCTCCCCAACCCCTGGACAAGGAAGGGGGAATGTCTTCAAGGTGGGTTTGTTGCTAGAACTTCCAAACAGCTGCCCCCATGGGGCAAGTTCTCAGCCTACCTAAACATGAACATAATTTGCTCTGTTTCAGCTTGGCTGAAGAGGAAATAAAAACAGAACAGGAGGTGGTAGAGGGCATGGATATCTCTACTCGCTCCAAAGGTGAGTAAAAATCTTATATTATCTGTTCAAGAGCTAAGGAGGAAATTGGAATTTTCTTTTTGTTGTTGCAGAGCGGTGAAGTGTGGCTCTCTGAGCTGACGTTGCAACTCTTCGTCAGATTTTGATGTAGGACCTTTGATGGATGAACCTAATTTATGGAGAAATCTCCTCCTCTTGATTTTCTTTCCCTTGCGTGTCTGTGTAGGTGTACTGACTTGTCGGGAATCGTCCTGACAGTAAATTTTACTTGTGTGTCATGACGGAGGGTGGCTGGCTACCTCTCCACAGGGTGACTTTCAGGAGTCAGAATTTAAATGAAGCACGTTCTGGAAGCAACCGGAGTCTCCAGCTGCTGCTAGTTTTCTGATTTTAACAACAGGCCTCTTTGGAATCAAATCGAAGAAGTGGGATGAAGTCAGCCCACTTCATTGGAAAACGGTGGTCTTGGGTTAGAGCTAACAAGGAAATGCAGGGCTTTCTGGAATCCTGGGGCCGGTGTTTGCATTTATTTCAAAATGTAGCAAATTAGGGCAAACACAGTTTATGTTTTTATTCAGAAGCCTGTAGGAGACTCCTCAGTGTCTTCTAATTGAGGGATTGGTACTTTGCATTTGGTCTGCCTGAGAGAGATTTTATGAGGCTTCCCAAAAGGAAGCAGTTACTCACTTTTGCCTTCAGGGTGCTTTTAAAAATGAGCTGCTGGAGTATTTTTCATATCTTCGGTTGATGAAAAGGCTCATCTCCAAACTGAACGGTTGTACCAAGGTGTTTTTATTCCTTCAACAAGTCAGCGAGTGCACACAGCCCAGCAGCGCTCAGGGTTCTGAGGAAGGAGGAAAAGGCTAGAAGGGGAGGGGGTTATCGCAGACCCTGTGGGAAGGAGATTCTGATCTAGCTCGAGTGTCGCAAAAAGTGACTCCTTAAAGGTGTCTGCAGCAAAAAGTGTCGTGAGGGATTTTGTAAGACAGTATGTCATTTTGGGCAAAGCTGGGGGTCAGATGGTCAAGGCTGTGACCTTGGACGTGAGCGGGCCGCTGCTCCCTGGCAGGGCTCCGAGAGGAGGAGGAGGAGGCACCTCACGTGGGAAGGCCAGGCTGGCTGGGGAGCGGGAGGAGGAGGAGGAGGCCGGGAGGGTGGGCCGGGCGGAGGGCTGCCCTGGCCTCACGGCAGGAGGTTCCGGTACCCAGATGGAGAGAGGGGAGCTGCGGGGGGCTTTTGAGCAAGGAAGGTGCCTTCACACAGAGGTGTTCTGAGACCGTGGATGATGGAGGGAAGCATATGCCACTCGGCCACTTCCTGGCCCCTTGATGTGGTCAGAATTGATTGTGGTCCAGTAGGAAATGGGACAGAGTAGAGAGAGCCCAGGGAGAGGGGGCCAGGAGGGGTGGGTCTTGTCCTCGTTCTGCCACTCACTTTCCTCGGGGGCTTGGACACCCTGTCTCTGTCCCTCTGTTTTCTTATCTGTGAAATGGGGTCTTGGATTAGATTCTACCTAAGATTCCTTCCATCTTGGGCTTGTAAAAATAGCACTTGCTGACAGCATTTATGAAGGCTCTTGCTCTTACTGGGAACTTTCTCTTGCTGAACTCTGATCCCCTCACGGGGTGGGTGTCCTTCCCACTTTGCAGATGAGGAAACGCATGTCGCATGGGCAGTAGGTGGGACGGCAGGATTGCACCGAGAGCCGCTTCCTTCCTGGACACGCCTGTGATGCCACGTGGCCCCGCTGTGGAGACGTTTCCCCAAGGGTCGGAGTCAGGGATGGTCACCCAGGGCAGGAAGCCTGCCCTGCTCAGGCCCCACCTGTGCGTGGAGACCTCTCTCCTCATCTTCCTCTGTACCCTCTGGATGCTCCCAGCCCTTCACCAGGTGGCACCCCTCTCTTCTGCCTGAAGCATGACCGCTTTGGGGTGACTGTCGTCCCTTCTCTCATGTGCCCCACTTCCATCCTCTGCCCACAGCAGCCAGGACGATCTTACAAAACGTGGGTCAGATCCTGTGTCATTTTGCCAACTCCTTCCGGTGACCTTAAGCTCTGAAGTCACTCTGGCCCGCCTGCCTGGGCCAACCCCGTTCCGTGTCCTTTGAGACCTTCGGTTCCCCTTGTCCCTCTTCTGCCCTGACTCCGCTTGGCCACCTCCTCCTCTGCTCCTCCTCGGAGCCCCCTCGTGTCCTTTGCGGGGAACGTGCGGCCCTGGGTCTGGCTTCTCGTTGCTCAGACTCGGCTCGGATGTTGTCTCCTCTGAGAGGCTTGTGGTGGCCACCTAGTCTGAAGGAGTCAGTCCGTCATTTTTTTACTATATTTTTAAAAATGAACTTTTAATTTTCGAGTCGTTTTAGATTTTCAGCGAAGTTGTGAAGATCGTGCTGAGAGTTCCCGTGTTGGTGTCCCCTGTTACTAGCGTCGTGCATTCGTGTGACATATTTCTCACGACTAATCTATCGATAGGGGTGTGTTATTGCCCACCGTGCTTCATGCAGATTTCCTTACTTTTTCCACTGAGATATCACATGACATTTAGTTGTGATGTCTACTTAGGCTCCTCTTGACTGTGACAGTTTCTCAGACTCTTCTTGTTTTTGATGACCTTGACAGTTTTGGGGAGTACTGGTCAGGTGTTTTGTAGAATGTTGCAGTTGGGATTTGTTTGATGTATTTCTCCTGCCAAGAAGGTGGTGTGATGGGCTTTGGGGTGGAAGACCACAGAGGTAAATGGCTATTTTCATTACATCGTATCAAAGGCGCGTAGGCTCTATCCCTGCTGATGTTGACTTTTGATCACCTGGCTGTGGTAGAAGTTTCTTCCCTTTCTATACTGTGTTCTTTGTTTTTTTTTAAAAATTTTTTTCCTCCTGCCCTTGGAGGTCACCATACCGAGCTCTTTGGAAGGACGTCACAATGCGCAGCCCACACCACATGTCAGGAGTGAGGGGTTGTGCTCCACCTCCTGGAGGGCAGAGTACCCACATACGTTGTTTGGAATTTTTCTATACGGGATATTTGTCTCTACTGGACTCAAGGCAGTTACTTTACACTTTGGGTTATGATCCAGTACTACCAGTTTATTGTATTGCTCATGTTGTTCCAGCTTTGGCAGTCGGGAGCTCTTCCCGTTGGCCCTTGTGTCCCTCTGACAGACCCCATCACTGTGGGGTTTGTTTCTTTCTTTCCTTACTGAGCACATTGTTACTTTCTGGCACTGTAAGGTTTCCCAGGCTCATCTTGTATGGTTCTGCCTCAGCCCTAGAACGAGCCATTTCTCCAGCGACTCTGGTTTCTTTTGTTGGAGAATATATTAGAATCCAAGATCTGGGCATTAGGTGTGCTCATTGCTACTGGAATGTGTTTGCTTCTAGGTTCTCTCAGTTGACAGAGCAAGGAAATGTGTATACTCATGTATTTATCTGTAAGCATTTCCACGTGTACCCGTCTGTCTGAATGAGCTAAACACGGGTTCATACACTTGTCTCCAACTCTTACCTTTTATGGCATGGATCTTTCTAGCCTTCTCTCCTTGTTTATCTAACCTCCCACCCCACCAGTAAGAAAGCTGGCTCCCACCATCCTCCATTCGTTTGCTATTTTCTAGTACATTTTTAACCTGATCTACAACGTACAGTTGGATGTACTTTAACACATGTATGCACCCCTGGGACCATGACCCAGATCAAAATAATTGAACATTTCCAGCATCCAGAAGGTTCCTTATCACTCTGATTTTGTTTGTAGCCCTTGTCAGGACCTTTTACTTCCTTATTTGTTGTGTTGCTGTGTCAATGCAGGTTCTTCCTCCTCTTTTTTTTTTTTTTGAGATGGGGTCTTGCTCTGTTGTCCAGGCTGGAGTGCAGTGGCTGTTCACAGGCACAATCATAGTGCACTACATGCTCCTGGCCTCAATGATCTTCCCACCACGGGCTCACGAGCATCTGGAACTACAGGCACACACCACCGCCCTCCGTTTGTAGGCTCCTCCTTTAGGCGGACCTGGACCGTTACACCCACCTTTCTCTTCCCTTGGATAGTCAGGATGGCATAGAGGTTTAAAAGAACCTGGGTTCTAGAGCTAGACTCCCTGGTTTTGGCTTGTCCTTTTCCTAGCTGAGTTATTCTTTGTGGCTCAGTTTCCCCTTGTATATGGGGATGATAAAGATGGAAGGTTATGGTTAAGATGAAATTTGCTCACACATACAGAGTGCTCAGAACAGTTTCCGGGACATGGTGAGTGCCTGAAAATGGTAGCCATGGTTAGAGTCGACTTGGAGAGAGACAGTGAGCTTTTACTGATTGGTCTGTCGGGTGGTGAGAGCTACTCACTGTGTTCTGCTGTTTGCCCAACTTGCAGCCTCTAGGAAGAGAGTATGGTGGTAGATGAGGAAACCATGCCCAGACAGACCCTCTGCCCAACAGGGACACAGCCGAGAATTATGCAGGGCTGCCCAGCAGGCAGGCTCGGGATCAGATAGAAATTTACTTCTCCGGATCTGGGATTCCGACGCTTTGCACTGTACTGCTCTTGTAGCTTCCCGTACTGCCGGCCTCTGCAACATGTACAGAAGCTGTCCTACAGCTGTTTGGAGCGATTTTCCTAGGTGCTTGGGGAGCCTTTGCTTTGGTGGGGAGTCACTGAGGGGAAGGGGTCACATTGTTTTGAGGGAGACCTTCCTCTCTCCTCAGGGGCTCCGTTGGTGGTTGCCTCTGTGTGGAACTGAGCTCCCATTTCCCAGAGAGAGTGGCGACCATGGCTGCTTCTGTTTACAGGGCACCTTTCTAATGGAGCCACTTAGGTCAAGCAAGGAAATTGTGTGCGCAGAGACCTGGAGTTAAGATCCTGGGTTGCTGAGGTTCTCAGAGCTGAGGTCTGCATGGTCAGGATGTGACGTTTGGCCGGGCACGGTGGCTCACGCCTGTAATCCTAGCACTCTGGGAGGCCGAGGCCGGCGGATTGTTTGAGCTCAGGAGTAAGAGACCAGCCTGAGCAAGAGCAAGACCCCGTCTCTACTAAAAATAGAAAGAAATTATATGGACAGCTAAAATATATATAGAAAAATTAGCCAGGCATGGTGGCGCATGCCTGTAGTCCCAGCTACTTGGGAGGCTGAGGCCGGAGGATCGCTTGAGCCCAGGAGTTTGAGGTTGCTGTGAGCTAGGCTGACGCCACGACACTCTAGCCCGGGCACCAGAGACTCTGTCTCAAAAAAATAAAACAAACAAAAAAAAAGATGTGACATTTGTGAAGGCCCACGGGGACGGAGGCTTATCCCTCTTTCAGTCCTAGTTATCCAGACTCCACAGTGGGTGATCCAGGCTCAGTGAACACATATTTATTTCTCCAGCCTGCTTTTCTTGTGGGTTGGGAAACTCCGTGCTTCAGTCCCCAAATGGCACTATCCCGGTCGGGGTTCTTTGATTGTGAGCGGTGGAAACCAGCTCTGGTTAATCTGGGCAGAAAGGCAGTCGCTCCTGGTGTTGGTGGGAAGGGTGGGGGTCCACGCTGCTCTGGGGGGAGTGGAGTTGGTCCATGGCCTCCAGACACAACAGCGCAAAGTCCACGTGTCTCCTGTCTGCCCTCTGACCAGAAAAGGGACACCTGGACCCACCAACAGTGCCCCACTTCGAAAGAGATAACTCCTCAAAAGGAGATGAGGTGACCACCCTGGCATCTTGGGACACTGGCGATATTATTCTGTGCTTGCAGGTGGAAAACAGCCCCCGAGCTGTACTGTACATGGAAACTAAGACACTCTGGCAATAATTGGTGCAAAATTCTTTAATCCTCTTCCTACATCTAGTGCACAAGAGCTTTCAGGTTCTTTAACTAAATTTTAAATTTGTACACCCCTCTCCTC
This sequence comes from Varecia variegata, assembly GCA_028533085.1. NCBI lineage: Eukaryota > Metazoa > Chordata > Mammalia > Primates > Lemuridae > Varecia > Varecia variegata. The sequence goes on along the minus strand of CM052436.1, from coordinate 198,199,614 downwards.
CTGACACGTGCTCACTTTATTAACTGAGTAATTCCCGAGTCAGTCATTGCCATTACGCCAGCCTTGGCATTTACTAGAGCGTTCTAGTTCTCGGGAGACAAAGCTTTTGAGCTTTCAAGATGTCAGGTTGACATTTGTGTCCGAGGGTAATGATCTGCTGAAAGATGCTCAAACGTAAATCAGAAGTGCCATCTAGATGCCAGATGTATTTGCGTAGCTAGTATTTTGTGAGTATTTATTAGGTGCCGGGTATTATATGCAGATTACTTCATCTGATTGTCATAACAATGCCATGATGTAGTATGTTGTTATTCCCATTTTATAGCTGAAGAAACTGAGGCTCAGATGGAGTAATGAGGTAGCAGAGCAGGGTCGGAGCTGGGATCAGGTTTAATCTTTGGTTTTAAACCTTTGTACTTAACCATGAGTTGTGTCCTGAGGGTTCCAAGTCTAATGCTTGCTGGCCCAGCAGGTAGATCAGTGATTGTAGCTGGCATCTGAGGATGCTGGGGGCTTTGGTGAATGGGAGAGGGTCTCCATAAGATCGCTGACCAGCAGGAATGTGGCTCACTCAGTGTTGCCAGCTGGGATTTTTTTTCCCCTGTAAAACTGCCTTGATTTAGAAATGTGGTCTATGCAGACCAGTTTCTTAAAAGACCATCCACGAACCCAGCAAAACACATTTCCGGGTCAGAAGTGGCCGAGGGCTGTCATTTTGCATTCTTTACGGAAGACTGGTCATGGCACAGTTCATTGCAGGATTTGGCCGCACGGTGTGTACAGAGCAAGCCCCTTGAAGACCAGGGATTTGAAGCCTGAAAAATGATGGACTCTTGTGAGTTGAGTTCACGTCTCTGTACAAAGGCGCCCCTGTTTGGGCTGCTTGCATCTTGATCCTGCCATGTGTGCATTTTGTGGTAATGATTGTGGTGTGCGATGCCAGGCTGCCAAAGCTGAAACCATTTTAAAAAATGTCTGTGTAATGTCACCGGCACAAGGGAATGCGCTACTTGGAAACATGCACAGATGCAGCGGAAGCCCAAGATATTAAAATCTTGAACAGTATCATTCTTGCTGCGATTTGCCTGGGTATGGATATGTTTTCAGAGACAGGATGCTAGAGAATATACAATTATAGCAATTTGCTAACCAGCCCCAGACCTTAATTAGTACAGGATCCTTGTTCTCACTGTTGTATGTAAATTAAGACTTTCACAAAGGGATTGTTTATGAGGACGCCTGTGAGATAGAGACCTTCTGTCATTTTTTTTTTCAAGGAAACTCTTTAAGAAAATAGAACCGTAAACAGTTTTAATCACAGTGCAATGCAGAAGTGCTGAGAATTTTTCTTTCAAAAAATGAGCATCAGTATTTTTAACTCTATTTTGGCTCTTCTACATTTCCGACAGCCCAAGAAGTGCCATCCATGTACCGTGCAGGGGAAGGAATTTGTGAGTTAGATAACTACCAGATTGTTCCTCTCCTAACAAGGTCTAAAATATCCCAGAACTCTGAAGATGTCTGATTATGGTTTTGCAAATGAGAAATCTTCTACCTTCTCTTGGCCAGCATCGTCTCCACCGTGCATCTGCTCACGGAATCCTGTCGGCAACGTCTGTGCAATTGAGCTTTGTGGTTCGCTTGTGGAAACCTTGAGTTTGCCCCATTTTTGAAGCGTGATCCACGTTATGTGTTTATGTGACTATTATTATTCTAGAAGACTGTGATCTAAAATTGACCATTTTCAAGCTTAGTTTAAAAAGAACCAGCTCTTCTTTTTCCTCCTTTAAATGCCTGTAGAATAAACATACCAACTCTGAGGACTTGTAGAGATCCTGGCACATTTTTTTGCCTGAAAGTTTTAAATAATAGTTACTTCATTTTGTCCCATTGGCCGTGGATCCTTTACTGGTGACTTGAGCGCGGAGCAAGTTTAGAAAAGCCTACGTGTCGTAGTTGGGGCAAGTGGGAAGTTATAGACCCTCCAACCTCCTGTGTCCCCCACACCTACCCCAGGCTTTCCTGGAAACCTAGAGAATCCAGCATTGGACAGACTTTTTGACAAATGAAAGCATCTTTATTGAGATATAATTCACACACTGTACCGTTCTCCATTTTAAAGTGTATCGTTAAGTGGTTTTTAATATGTTCACAGAGTTGTCCCATCAATGCCACAACCAATTTTCGAACGTTTTCGTCACCCCCAGTAAGAAAGGTCATACTTATTAGTAGTCACTTCCCATTGTCTCCTCACCCAGCCCCTGGCACAGTCGACGGTCTGTGCCTGTGGATTTGCACACGGTAGGCGTTTCATGTGAGTTATAGAGTATGTGACCTTTTGTGTCTGAGTTCTTTCATTTAGAATAACGTTTTCCAGGCTTGTCCACGTCATCGTCACATGTGTGCATCAGTACAGAGGGTGCCTGACTTTGATGACGCAAAAGTGATACCCATTCGTGACTTACGATGGTTTCAGCTTACGATGGGTTTGTTGGGACGCAACCCCATCGTAAGTCAAGGAGCATATTCATTTCTTTTTTATGGCTGAGTAATGGTCCATTGTATAGCTATACCACATACCCGGGTGTAGATTTAGGAGTGAAATTGTGCGGTCATAGGGTAACTATGTTTAACCTTTTGAAGAATGCAGAGTTGTAAACATGGTTGTCTCCTACACTTACTCGTGACTCCACATCTTCCCTACTGGCTACTTTCCTATTTCTGTCCTCTTCTGCAAAGCCACCCTTCTTAGGAGAGGTGTCTGTGCTCCTGTCTTGGTTTCCTTGCCTCCTACTTTCTCCTGCTGGCGACACTGTGACTCCATGCAGCATCCACACTCTGACTGAGCTTCCTGAAGATTCCACGTTGCCTTTTCCAGGGGAGTTTTTCAACCCTCATCTGCCTTGATCTCTCAGCAGTGTTGGACATGGCTGATGGTTCTTCTGGAACCATCTCTTCCTTCGACTTTGCCACCACAGTTCTGATTTTCCTCCTATTTCCTTGGCACCTCCTTCTCCCCTCTCTGGCCATTAAATGTTGGGGTTGCTGAAAGCGTGGCCCTGTCCTTATTCTCCCAGCATGTTCTTTTTCTGGGTGATCTCACCCACATCTGTAGCTTTATGACTCTTCGGTTTATATTTCCAACCTAGGTATCTTCTGAGTCATGATGCAGAGGCCTGGCCGCCCACCTGACCTCCCTACCTGTTGTTCATGGTCATCTCAACATGTCCAAAACCAATTGTGTATCTTACCTCTTCCCCTTCCTGCACCTAAGCAAAACACCTGCTTCTCTGTAGGGAATAAGCCCAGCACTCTGCCAGTAGTCTAGGCCCGGGATGTGGACTTATTCTTGATTCTTCTGTTTGTTGCTTTTTTGTGTCATTTTGTGACTTAACTTTGTCTATCAGGTGGATAGAACTTTTATCCTGAGACTGAAGTAAAAGCAGCCTTTCGGCTAGAGAGGATGGCTTTGTTTTCAGCATAATCCAGTGCCTGGAAATAATTACCCGAGCTCAAATGTCTGTTCTCTGTGAAACGATTGGTGGCCTGTCTTTCTTTTCCCTCTAGGGACTAGTATTCTTTGAAATGGCCCCCTTGCCTCTGATTCCTTTCCTTGCCGACATTATAATATCACTTTAAGTGGGCTCTTTCTAAGACACGAGTCTGATTGTCCCACTCTCCTTTTAAATTTCCAGTGGCTCCCTGAGACACCGCAGTCTTTAGTTAGAGATTCAAGGCCGTGCTCCTCTTTCTTTTCCCACCTCGGGTCAGCACTGCAGGGGCCCTGCAGACTCTGTCCCTCCTGTACAGCCTGCCTGGCTGTCCTGTTTTGTCCTGACCTGCCAGGTTCCTTCCTGTGAGCCACACTTTGCAGCTCTTTGCCTCCTGCTCTCCCTGAGGGCCACCCTCTCCCACCTTGTCCCCGTCCTTGCAGACCCAGGCCCGCCCTCTTTCTGAACCCTTTATTTATACCTCCCCTACCGTGGAGTCCTTTAGGTTCCAAAGTCAAAATCACCCTTGAAAGTACCTTAAATTGCCCGTGAAAGTAATCAGTTTTGATCAGAAATTCTTATGCATACTAATGGTTTGAGAATTTCCAAGCTAGACTAAAGGGGGAATGAAAGGCAAGTTCACATACACATTTCTGGGTATCACATCATTATGCCTTGAATTCAGCTACCAAATCCCTAGAGGCAAATAGGGATGAGTGGATGACTCAGAAGCCTCCTGTTTGCCTACTAGACTTGCTCCTTTGTCTTAATATTAAGCTTCTGCAGCTGTGCTGTCCAATACAGTAGCCGCTAGTTGTAGGCAGCTGTTTAAATTTACATTAATAAAAATTAAAATTCCTTCCTCCATTGTGCTAGCCACATATCAAGTGCCCAGAAGCCACAGGTGGCCAGAGGCTGCTGTATTAGGCAGGGCAGATGTAGAACAGATACAGAACATTGCCATCATTAGAGCAAGCTCTGTCGCACAGTATTGTTCTGTAGCCTTAATAGAGTCATGGCAGGAGGCTGAGGCAGGAGGATCGCTTGAGCCCGGGAGTGTGAGGTTGCTGTGAGCTAGGCTGATGCCACAGCACTCTAGCCTGGGCAACAGAGCGAGACTGTCTCAAAAAAAAAAAAAAAAAAATTGATTTGTTGTGAGTGCTGTGCTGGATGTTAGAGGTGGAAATACCAAGCCAGGGCCTGGCGCAGCATAGGACATGCTCCATAAATGATTGCTGTGTTAGACTTTGAGTTTTGCATGATCAGACCCTCCTGGGCCTGCCTGTTCTTCTCTGAAAAGTTCTACTAGAAACATAGCTTTCTTCTTATCTTCCCAAATTGGCATTTCTTACTGGGGCTGGGGTGGGGAGGGTAGGGACTGCAGCTGTAAAGGATTTTCAAGGTTGTGTTTAATTATCTTGAAACTTCTGAAGACCTTGGCAAACGGGGAATCTAGAGTTCCACCTGAAGGGAGAATCCTGGAAGATTGTTCATGTAGAAATGGGGGCCCTGTGTGGTGGGATCGTATGATTTTATTTTATTTTTATTTATTTATTTATTTTTATTTTTTTTATACTGGCAGGATCAACCAGGTATTATTTTATTTTTAAAGAGAAGCTAGAAATCTGGATTTTAAAATGCAGTTTCTGCCAACTTTAAAATATTGACAAACTTACCCAAATTTTAAAAGTAACGCCCAGCTCTGGGTGGTTTGGATTCCGTCTGCAGGCCCAGGCTGTAGGTTCCCCTAAACTGATGTCCTGGCCGCTGCTACTTTTCTAGAGCACTGGCTTATCTCATCGGTGGCAGTGGGGCTCCCTTCCTCATAAGGCTGACCTGGTTTTGTGCCCCACCTCCTCCTAATGGTCCTCCCATGGCTCCCCATCCCCCCACTTCAGTTTGGGGACCGTCTTTCAAACCAGGTGGCTATTTCTTGGGTTGGAACCAGATACAGTAGTAATTGGTAAGAGCTGACGGGCTGTGTTGTAAGACAAATATGTATCTTTAAAATCTAGACTCATCTCAAGCCTGGTGAGATGCTGACACTCTGAGAGGCCCGAGGGAGCTAGATGGAGCCAGGAAAGAGCAGATTGAATTTCTCTCCGTTGAGCGGGATGCAGGGAAGATGAACTTGAAAAATAATCTTGTGCTTTCCCTATCTGAGGCCGCGCCCGAGTTGTTGCATGTAGATCGGTACCTGCTTTCTGGGCCCTTGATTCAGGCTTCAGGGGCAGGACTGACTGGGGAATCCAGAGCCAGGC
>CM052436.1:198178541-198193762 GCA_028533085.1 Varecia variegata | reverse complement strand
TGGCTGGCACACCTTGGAGCCTTGTTAACCCTGTCCAGTCGGTCAGATGTGTGCTTTGGGGCACTTCCCAGCCGGGCCATGTGCCGGGCACTGGGCTGCAGCAGAGGACAGACAAGCTGAGATCAAGCCCACGTTCTGGTTCTGGAGGACACACAGTAAACAAGTGAACCAGCAAAGGCAGATAATTTTCAGCGAGGGATGACTGAAATGAAGGAAAGAACAAAAATAACTTAAGGATGATTATAATAAGGAGGCTGGAAGTTGGGGTGGTCAGGGAAGGCCTCTCTGGGGAGGTGACTTTTGAGTCAAAAGCTGAAGCTGGCAACTATTGAGAAGAGCAGGCATAGAACATTCTAGATGGAGGGGCCAGCCAAGTGCAAATGAGCCTGGCTTGTCTGAGGAACCGGAGGAGGCCATTGTGGGGTGCGCTGGCATGGACTTGTAGTCCTAGCTCCTTGGGAGACTGAGGTGGGTGTGCATTGCTCGAGTCCAGGAGTTCGAGATCAGCCTGGGCAACATAGCAAGACCCTGTCTCTTCAAAAACAAGAAAGAAAGGAGGTCACTGTGGTTGGAGTTAAGTGGATAAAGGAGAAAAAACTGTGAGCAGGACCAGGTCACTGGGACACTGTAGGTCTCGCTACGATATTGGGTGTCTACTGCAGTAAGTCCCTTGGAGGGTTTACGCAAGGGAGTGCCCTATCTTGTTTAGGTTTATGAAGGCCGGCCAGTGCATAGTGGCAACTGTGAAGGTTGGATGAACATGAACAGGCAGACGTGAGGATGGGCGGGGAAGGAACATCCCTTTTGCGGAGCACCTGTTATATGCCAGACACCGCCTAGGCACTTTCATCCTCACCCTGCAAGGTTTGGCATTTGTAATTCTTTCTGCAGATACCCAGGACTCTGAGGCTCCGATGATAGGTGTGCCACCGCGCTGTGTGAGCCTGGAGTTCTCTCTGACCAGCTCTCCCAAACTTGGGAGGAGGGTGCATGGGGAGGAGTCCTGGGAGAAGGTCAATCCGGAAGGGTGGGGCTGGGATTGTGGGGCCCCTGGAAAGCTCTTTGATCTGTGAGAAAGTCCATAGTCCTGGAGGGATTTTGAGCCTCGCTGGGTTGAACCCATGATACAGCCTGAGAGGATTCACTGTGAAAGTTTGTGTTTCTCATCAGTGAGCCTTTCTCAGAAAAAGGCTGGGAAGAGCTAGTCTGGTGACTACCATGGTGAAGTTGCAAACAGATTTGGGGAAACGGGTTTAAGATTTTTCTTAAATCTTTTCTGCCCACTCTCCTGGCTCCTCCTTCCTTCACAAGAGAGTAATGGGTCGTGTGCTCATGGTTCTCTGATGTGCCGGATGCCTTTCACTTTGCATGCATCGTCTCATTTAATCCTAACGTGCCTTTTTGGAAGATTCTAGTGGGTACAGCTGAATGACTACCTCACAGAGAGGCTAGGTAACTTGCCCAAGGTCACACAGCTGGCAGGTGGCAGTGCTCGAATTCAGGCCGCAGTGGCCTGGCTCCGGAGCTCACGCACTGAATAGCAGTGCTGTGTTGACATTGGCCAATGCCGAACATGCCCCTCCTCTTGGAGAATTACCAGGTGGCACTCATAGCCCGAGGAGAGGCAGCTGCCCTGGGCAGTTAAGGGCTTGGGGTGGCACCCAGCTGTGATGGAGGTGGGGCATGCTGCGTCCATCTGCTGCCTTCCAGCGTGTGCCTTTGCCTTTCTGAGCCTCACCCACAAAATGGGAACAAAAACACCGTCCCCAACTCATGGGATTCTTGGGAGGATTCCTAAAGTAGCTTCTCAGTAAACAATAGCTGTGAATGGCATGAGCCCAGTTTGAAAAGGAAATGGGGAAATATTTCCCTGGCTACACCCTCCTGGTATTTCTCCTGCTCAGCTTTTTGTCTATCTGTAATCAGTTTCTTAATCGCTCTATCCTTTTTAGCCACATTACCATGGGCCTGTTTTTCTCTGGGCTTTAGTTACCTTATCAATAAAATGGGGGTGCTGAGAACCTGTCTCCTTGTAGCATTCTGGTGAGTTGTAAATAAATTGATATTTGTAGTTAGAACGGTGCCTCCCAGATGATAAGTGCTCAGCAAAAGGTAGCTGTTACTGCTGTTATTTATTTCTGGCAGTCCTCCCATGAGGCCAGAGGCCTTCCCGTGAGTTTCCGTGCTAGCCCAGGTGTCTAGTAGTTGCTCAGTTAACTCTTTGTTGACTGACTTGCCCCATTGTTGTTTTCTGTTTGAAATCTGAAGTCAGGGCCAACAGGTGAAACATTAAGAATCATTTTCCTTCTTAATGAGTACACACGCCTCTGTGAGTGGTATATTTACACAAGGCCAGACCTGCCTGGTAGCTCGATGGAAGTTTATGCCAGGTTTCTCAGCCTCGTGCTACTGGTGTTTTTGGCCCCATCATTCTTTGCCGTGGGGCTGTCCTGTGGGATGTTTAGCAGCATCCCTGCTCTGTATCCACCAGATGCCAGTGGCAACTCCTCTCCTTGCCCAGTTGTGACAATCAAAAATGTCCCCAGACATTGCCAAATGTCCCCTGGGGGGACCTGGCTGAGAACCGCTGCTTTACTCTGTTCTAAGCACCTGATCCTTGTAAAAGTAGCACCTGCTTGATTCCTTCTTCACCCTTTATCTATGGCTGCATCATGATATTTTGCATCTAACCCGCCTTTGGTGTTGCTTCCTGTCTTTGGCTCCTACACCCCGTGCCGCAGTGGCTACCCTAGTCCCTCCTTCCGCGCACTCCCGAGCCTGCAGGCGATAGCACACATTCTTAGACTCACCCCACCGATACCCGAGTGATGTTAAGCATCTTTTTGACCAGGGGCATTTGGGTGACATTCTGGGTCTGAAATCTTGGCTTCCCCAGAGGAATGTGACAAAGGCGACTGTTAGAAGACCTGTCCTTCCTCGGTGTTTCAGTACAGAATTTTCTTATCTTCATCAGGTGACTTCTAGAGCGGCTGGCCTCCACCCAGGGCACACGGGAGCGGTGCTGGGTTAGCGGCGGCACCTCTTCCTTCATCTCTCCGCTTTCTGAAGCTTCTTTATTCCCTTTTCTTCTCAACGCACTTCTGTGCCTCAGCTGCGGCTGGCACTGAATCGTCTTTTTGTTTCCGAATTGGCCCTCTGCTGCTGCAATTCCCCGCTGCAGATTGAAAGGCACCAGCACCTGAGCTTTTCAGCGTCTGAGCCAGGCTGGGCTTGGGGGTGTGGCCCGCCGCGGTGCTTCCTGGCAGCCCGGATAAATAATGCAGCCGGGCCTCGGCCTCCAGAACCGGCTCCTCTGCCAGCGGCGAGGCGAAGGCCAACGCAACCGGTTACTCCGCATTCTCTTGGTGGCCTCAGATATGCACACACGTTGGAGGGAGCCTTCTGGGCCTGCTGAGGGGGTGGTTGGGGGCAGTGCTTTCCCCGAGGGAGTCGGGCCTGCCAGGTAAAATCTGAAAGAGCCTGGCATTCTTGAACCGGGAAATTCCTGTTGCGATGTTGTCCTTTTTCCGGAGGGCCCCGTCCCTGTTGAGGGGGAGGAAGGGCCTGGGTTGCAATTGCCTCTGGTTGTTGAGGGCTAAACACGGGATTCATTTGTAAATCAGCCTCTTTTCCCTAGATTGAAGCAATTTCTGTCCTGCCGGGCGAGTTTCGGGTAGTTCGCCTTTTACATATGAATGTGCCCTTTAATCACCACTTCTGCCTTATTGAGAGCTGGGTGGAGGAGGCTGTGTCTAGTGGGAGAGGATTATCCCTCGAGTATAAAAGATGGGTTTTCTCTTTCCTGGGAGAGGTGAATCAGAACTAAAGAGAATTTGAAACAGTTATTAAAAAAAATTAAAGACACCTGCAAAATGCAAACTGCAACTACCCCCCCCCAAGTTCCTTTCTGATACTGTCACTTCAGCCTGCAGAACACCTGTAGTAGCTTATATTTATTCACAATCCAGTGAAATAAATGGCCCTTCGGTGCAGTGCACTGAAGACTTTCAGCTCAGCCGAGCTGCTGTCGAGGGTGATAAATGAGAGCCGAAAGCCTGGGGACATGAAGGCAGGTCGCTGTGCCTCAGACTGCCTGATTGCAAAGAGGTGACAGTGTCCTTGCCCCGCCGGGCGACCTAACACGTGCAAGACTGGGGCTGGCCTGGTAAGTGGTGACTCTTAGCCTGTCCTCTTTGCTTCTTCTTCCTCCTCCCCCTGGGAGAGGCCGCTGAGGATCCGGAAGCGGGAATGTCTGCCGTGGGTGAGCCTCTGCTCTCTTTTGAACAAGAGAGGCTGGGCCCTGTGAGCAGCCACGCATTCTCAATGGCAGGTAAGTGTCCCCTCCTGGCGCCATCTGCCCTTCACTTGCTCTGCCTCCGAGGTACCCTGAATTCCTGGTGAAATGACATTTTCCCTAAGTTGGGAGTGACCCTTTCATTCCACTGCCTCATTTCCATTCCAGCCCTCCTTTCCTGGTTCTGGACGGGAAGTTCTCATTCCCATGCAGGGATTCTTTAGAAGCATGGCTAGCGCAGGCCAGGGCAGCCGCTCTGGAGGAGACAGCTCAGCTGGCCGGCTCTGGCGGGCCCAGGCCAGCCAGGGCGCAGCCTCATCCTAGAGTAGCTGTGGGGTTCAGAGATGCTGAGCATTTGGGCAAAGGATCATTTGCTTGGAGTTTGTTTTCAGTTAGATGTTCCTTGCGACTTAGGCATTCTCTCCTGTAAGGAAAATTTTGCCTCCCCTCCCCACTCCCCATCCTGGGCTCTCAATTTATTATTTCTGCTCTCTGCCAAGAGGAAATTCCAGGCTTTTGTTTCTTTATGATGTAATGACTGGTTGGGGAGGGCCCGAAGATTCCTGGGGAGGGAGGCCTGTTTGGGTACCTGCTCTGGTCTGTGTCTTTGGGAGACGCTTTGCAGTGATTAACGGAGCTCTGCCTCTGCTGCTGGCGAGGGAGCACCAGTGTGCGGTCGTGTTTGAAGTGGGCTGCCGAGAGGACTGGTGATGGAGAGAGAGCTGCCACGCCGGCGCTGCCGCTGACCCTGCCTGTGCGGTTAGGGGAGGGAACATGGCGTTTTTTACAGTCTGATTGAAATGCAGAAATCATGTACTGGGCTGATGCTGGTCTCCACTTGATACTGGCTGATGTTTTCCGTGACTTTGAACTTGTGGGATTTGAGAAAGCAAGCTCTGTTTTCGGAGTGGGGTGGTGGTGGGGGAGCAGAAAGAAGAGGAGGAAGAATGATTGTTAAAAAGTTACCATTGATTGAGTGCTTACTTTCTGCCAGGTATTACACTAAGAACTTTACATGAATTAACTGGTTGAATCCTTCAATGACTCCACCAGGTACCATTGTCTCCATCTTAAAGTAGGACAGAAGCACAGAGAGGTTAAGTAGATTCCTTAGGGTCACACAGCTGGGAAGTGCAGAAGAGCTGATTCCTGACCACTGTGGGATTCTGCCTCTGTCTTTTGTGACCCATTAGAGCATGTGCCCCCTGACTTCTGTGGAGGGTGACCAACTTGTCCTTGGTCACCCTACTCCTGTGGCCTGCCATGCTTTCTCGGCCTGTTGACCAAGCCTCTCTTTTCATTCAGGCCCCAGCAGGCTTGCCTTCGACATCATTAAGGAAATTTAACACCCACAAAAACACAAAGTGCCTGGCCTTTCAGCTGCGGCCCTTTCCCTAGAGGGAGGGGACAGACAATTCCCTGTAATGGTGTGTCATTTCCTAGCCCCTGGAGAACAGCCTGTGCTGTGACTAAGGCACCGGATGTGGGCTGGGGGGGCACCTGGTGTGGCCTGGCTGGGAGGCCTAGATGAATATTGGAAAGGGGGAGGGGGGAGAGCCATGGAGCCCCCAGTCTATTTTGTAGCATAGGGCAGGTTCTGGTGCCACCCTTTGAAGATTGGGAGGTGGATGTACTTCCTGGGGACCGTTTCCTCCAGCCCTTCTTGAGACAGAGTCTTGCTCTATGGCCCTGGGTGGAGTGCAGTGGCGTCATCATAGCTCACTGCAATCGCAGACTCCTGGGCTCAAGTGATCCTTCTGCCTCAGTCTCTCCAGTAGCTGGAACTACAGACAGTGCCATGACGCTGGGCTAATTTTTCTATTTTTAGTAGAGATGGGGTCTTGCTCTTGCTCAGGCTGGTCTCAAACTCCTGAGCTCAAGTGATCCTCCCGCGTCGGCCTCCCAGATTGCAAAGATTACAGTAAGATTACAGGCGTGAGCCACCTGGCTGGCCTGGGGACTGCCTTTGAGAGAATAGTGTCATCAGTGAGTGACAACACATGATTTTCTACCTTCTCCTAGTTTCTGGAATTCTTTGTTGGACCTTCCCTGCCCTTATACCTCCATCTTCTGTCGAAGGAAACAAAAAAGGCAACATGAGAGTGTACGAGGGCTGTCTGGAAAATATCCAGCCATGTACTGTGTTCTGATTATATTAACAATGGCTGGATACTTTCTGGACAGCCCTTGTACTCTTCAACGATAGACCCTAAATTAAGAAATCCTCTTGCTACAGAGCTGAGGACAAGGCCCTCCTGGTGCAAGGCCACGTGGATCAGTGGTTGTGAGCCTGGGCGTTGTACGCCTGGGTTCACATCCCAGCCCTGCTACTTGGTATCTGTGATCTCGGGCAAGTGTGACTTAGAGGGAGCTACAGGAGGGCGATTTGAACAGTGCCTGGTACCTCGCGTGTATTAAGAGAAACTCTGAGCCGTTAATACCCGTGGCTCAGGAAAAGCTAAGAGGCCAGGTTATCTTGAAGTGAGGCGTCCTCTAAGTCAAAGGACATCCAGGAAGTGCTGAGCAGGATTATTTCTGGTAGTTCACAAGACAGGTTTGGGAAAGATCTCATCACATGCTTGGTTCTTAATACCCAGTAGACCTTCCCATATTATTAAGATTTCAGTGAAATGTCACAAGGAGGGAAGAATTCTGCTGCTTTCTGCTCCATGCCAAGCTGTTTCCCTGAGTCACTGCTCTGTCCTCTTCCACAAGGCAGCACTCCTCCCTCTCCCACGTTAACTCCTTCAGAGCCAGACTGTTGTGGGGGGTGAGGCATGGGGGTGCTGGGGAGCCAACTGGGTAGAATCACAGGTCGTGCTACTTCAGAGAAGGCAGCAGGAACGTGTTTCAGATCAAGGGTGAACTATTTCCCAGTGATTGGTCCATGGTAGATACTTGTCATTGCTCCAAGTTTATAGATGAAATGTGCTTAGCAGTACAGCCTCGTCGGAATTAAATCATTAAAGAAAAAAAAAATTGACTCAGCTTTCTGGAAAAGGTGCTGATGTTGGCCTGGTTACTACGTCTGCACCCCGCAGTCTGTCACCACCAGAGGCCCAGCCCCGACAGGAGTGGGAGCACTTAAGTCCTAATGCCACCCTGCAGTCCCCTACCTCCAAAGGACGCTGAATCCGGCAGGCACTTCCCAATTTTTCTCCCTAAGAGCCTTCATCGAAAATCCCTGCTGTTGACTGATGTGTCTGTTGTTTGCAACCTATTAAATTTCTACCCCTTGGATACAGCCACTGAACTCATTAACTCCAGGGGGAATCCGTGTGTTTGTAACAGCAAACAGGATTGGGCTTTTTATGTTTTGCTGAGATGAGAAGGTTTGGAATACAGGCGACCGTGGGCCAGACCTCTCCCCGCTTGCTGAGCAGGACCTTGGTCTCCCCTTTTGTTTCCTGGTGGGTGTGGGCAAAACTCTCTTGCCAGCTCCAAATTGCTTACAAGTGTATTAATTTTTAGGGATTTTTTTTTTCCTCTTTCCCATAGAATTAAAGAATTTAGAAGTTTAAGAGGGACTTTAAGACCCTCTGGGCCAGGTGTGATGGCTCACGCCTGTAATTCTAGCACTCTGGGAGGCTGAGGTGTGAGGGGATCACTTGAGGTCAGGAGTTTGAGACCAGCCTGAGCAAGAGCGAGACCCCCGTCTCTACTAAAAATAGAAAAATTAGCCAGGCATCAGGAGGATTGCTTGGGCCCAGCAGTTTGAGGTTGCAGTGAGCCATTATGATGCCACTGCACTCTAGCCCCGGCAACAGAGTGAGACCCTGTCTCAAAACAAAACAACAAAAAAACCCCAAACACCTTTGAGCCTAATGTTTGTATCATTAGAGCCGAGGACACCTTTGGGAAGGTGAAGTGGCCTATGGCCCTGCTTCCCAGGAAGTTACGTTCATGTATAACATGGTGGCATGTGGTTCATGGGTCCCTGAAGCACTGTCATGGACTACAGGCAAGAACTTACGGTTTTGGCCCCCTTTCCCCCTCTCTTCCCATTTTACAGGTGAGTCCCTGTGGCCCTGAGAAGTGAAGAGACTTGCCTGGGGTCATTTCCTGTTTAGACTCATTGTCCAGCCTTGCCTCCTTGCTTGGTTTCTCTCTGCTGAGTCCTGAACCAAGCCCTCAGATAGTGGTGCGGAAGTCGAGGGGATTGGCTCACTGCTGTGGAAGGAGGATTCTCTAGTCATGAAAACTCGGACTCCATCCGTCAAACATATACCAGATTTGTCAAACTAGCGTACTTCCCAATTCCTGGGAAACTAGTTAAAATACGGATTACTGGGGCCTACCCCAGTGTTTCTGATTCTGTAGATGTTGGGTGGAGGCCCGAGAATGTGCATTTCTAGCCAATTCCCAGGTGATACTGCTGCTAGTGGTACAGGGACCACACGTTGGGAACCATTGTCCCAGGGAGTCATAGCCGTTCACTTGGATAACAGACTGTCCAAGGAGGAGGTGGGGCCCTTTCTGGCTCCAAGGGCTGAATGAGCATCGCCTGAGTCTATCTGCTGTGCCCCATTTTCCAGCTCGGTGGCTCTTCAGGAGGGTAGTACCACTTCTTTGAGAGCGTTTGGGAAGTTTGTGGGTGTACTGTTTGTTCTGACAGTGTTTAGGGGTACTAGTGGGAATGAGTGGCAGAGTGCTGAGGTTGTCCTTGCAGTGAGGAAGAGCTGTCCCTTCCAGAATCCAATAGTGTTCCATTGCGAAACACCGGAACACACAACTTGCTTTTCCCCAGACATGCCCCGCACCTTCCCATTGGCAAGTCTTTGCTCATACAGATTCTTCTCTCAAAATCTCACAAACTAAAAACATGGCAAAATCCAAACCTTTGCCTGATTGCTTTCAGTTTTTCCCCAGGCAGGATGCCATTTCTTTTGAGACACATTTTCTTTGAGCCCCCAAACACCTTTATGAAACATCCATACACTGGCGCTGGAACAGCATTGTTGGGGTTTATCAGATTTACGTAGAACAAACCCCAAAGTCCCTCCTGTGGTCTGCAACCCTTTGGTGATACTTCTTATCCTAAGTCAGGCTCGTTACTGGCTTTGGTTTGCACTTGCTGCTTTTTTATGTGAAATTAAGCCTTCTAAATACTTTTTGATGAAGTCGTCCAGGCTCAAGATAAATACAGTACACAAGGGCATACAGTGAAAAATAATCCTCCCCCCACTCCCTGCAGGCGTCCTCCCACGGCAACCACCAGTCCCCAGGTGGAGCGCTGTCGTACTTTTGTGTTCATCCAGGAACATTCTAGGGTTATGCAAACATTGATGTGTATATTGCATCTTTAATGGGAGGTGTGTGTTGGTTCGTTAATGGTGCTAGACACACGTTCCTTTTTTGACTGGGTGCAGAAGCTTAGGGATTGTCATACGTTGGTTCCTGTAGAGGTGCTTCATTATTGGTGGCTGCGGAATAGTCCATTGTAGGACCAGAATATATTATGAGACCAGTCCTCTACTTGCAGACATTAAGGTTGTTTCCAGTCTTGGGTACGGCATAGCGCTGCAGTTGGATCATCTTGAATGTGCTTTGCTCCCTTGTGACTGTTTGTAGGATGTGTTTCTAGGAGGGGACTGTTGGGTCAAAGGCTAGGTGGAGGCGGTGAGAGTTTTCACGTGTGACGGGTGAAGACCCTTCTGGGAATGAGAGGAGGTTTTCTCTGGGGGAACAGGCCGACCCCAGGTGGAACCTTTTTAGTGAGCTTCCTCGCTAACTAGCTGTCGTGTGCCTGTGGGCCAACCCTTTGGGCTCTCTGGGCCTCCAGTTTGATGTCTATGGCGGGATCCCGGACTCGGGGGTCTTTTCACCCTCAAGGTGCCTGTGGTTAGCATTTAATTTCCTCTCAGGGCTGGGTCTCCGTTTTTACTCGGGGTTGTCCCAGAGCCTGCCTGGGGAGGCAGGAGAGCTCCATCGTGTGGGTTGGGTTTTTGGAAAACCGTTCATTGTCTCCCTTTGTGAGTCTGCTGGAAGATGCTTTGCCTTCCAGTGAGAAGCAACCCACTAGGAGGACGCGCATGTGGCCGTGTCAGAATGGACTCTGTTAATCTGCCGTCGTGACTCTTCTGTAGACAGGGGAGGGAGAGACAGTGAGGCACCAGGCAGCCTGCGTGCTGGCACTTGCCCAAGCGGCACAACGGGGCGAGGAGAGTCTTTGGAGCTAGTCATCTTTCTGGATGTCATTTCCCTTTCCACCCTCCTGTGCCCTTGGCATAGCTCTCCTTTTCTGTGTCCATAGTTTTCGTTCCTTAGGACGTAGCGACACCGAGCCGTGCCATTATGTGGGCCCTAAGCTAACAAGACCACCGTCAGGCATGGAGTGGATTCACGCCCTTACAGGTGAAGATCGGCTGGATGGTGGTGGAAGGGTACATGTGTTTACACATGATGCTGGGAGACGAAAACAAGGGGTGGATTGACAAGAGTGGGGCTGGCACTTTTCACGTGAGAATTGGTGGGAATGCCATTGGTATTGATCACTTTGGAAGAGGGGCGCAGACATGATGCCTGCAGTGATAGGGCCGTGAGAACTTTCTGGTGTGTGGGGTGTATTTTTACACAGTGGTGCTCTGTTAGCCTAATAAACATGAGTAAATGCTGTTGTCATCCACAAAGATGAATGTGTGCCTTCATTGCCTTGAAGTGTGTAGCCTTTTTGGTCTATCTTTCATGGTTTCCTGCTTTTACCAGCAGGCATCATTGTGGAGAAGAGATATTTCTTTGGGGTAAGAATGATATTGGTGCCTGGGTGGCAACTCTTGGCAACTTGGTCATGGCATTGTCTGTCAACAGGGACACAGTAAGGAAGAGTGATGACTGTGGCAAAATGGAGAGCTCATTTCCATCTAGGTGGGTGGCTGTGATTCGGCTGTATCTGGTGCCATGAGGTCATGTAAGCTTGATCTGGGTTTTTTTTTTTTTTTTTTAAGAGAAGCCCCAAATCTAGATTGTTAGGTGAAGTTTCCCAATTTTTATATTTTGGCAATAAAGTTTTTACAAAAATGTTACTTAGAATGCAGAAAGACTGACCTCTGAGACAGACTTTGAGGAGGAGGGCAAGTAATTCTAAGAGGAGGAACACTGAAATGGCATCGGGAGTCTGGGGACAAAATGCACTGTGTCCCACACTCCCCCGCCCTGTGGGCCCTCGGCCTCCCTGACTGCTTTCAAACGAGTGGTTCTGTGTCTCTTTCAGATCCTGGCTCTACAGAGAGAACAGCCCAGAAAAGAAAGTTGCCCAGCCCTCCACATTCTTCCAACGGCCACTCGCCGCAGGACACGTCATCAAGCCCCATTAAAAAGAAAAAGAAACCCGGCTTACTGAATAGCAGTAACAAGGAGCAGGTAAAGCAGCCGCTGGCAGCGGTGTCGGTGCCGCGCGACGGGCCAGTGGGCAGCACTGAGGCTCTCTGGGTCTTTCTAAGAGCCAGTGTTCTCTGCACTTAGCAAGCTGCCTTGCACTGGCTGTCATTTGCATAGGACAAAAAGGGCAGTTCAAAATGGGGCTGTGTAGGACTTTCCAGTGGGTTTTCAGATCTGTTTTGGGGACAGAACAGTGACACAGATGAGATGAGGGCGTTGTTCTGTAAGGGTTGGGGCTTTTCTTTGGATTAATGTTTTCTGTGTGGCCTGAGGATTTTCCCCCTCCTGGGCCCAGCCAGTAAGACTGATTCTAAGCTCTGCCTGGAGGTGGCTGCTCCCCTCTGCTCTCAGTTTTCTCATCTGTAAAATGGGGGGTTTGGGTCTATGGTAGGAGGCACTGCCTGAGGTAGACTTAGGTGATTAGCACACACCCTCCCCCAGCAGCCAAGACCAATCAACTAGACTTGGAAAATCCATTCGCTGTCTGGATCTTGTCTAAGGAAACTTCTAGCTTTAAAATTCTTTGATGCAGGCTAGGTACTCTTCTGATTTAAAAAAAGATTGAGAGGTGGTTTAGTGGACTTACTGGTGGAATTTACCTCTCCCCTCCGTGGACTGTGAGATCAGATCTCCTAGTGTTGAAAGAAACCAGGTCCCAGTGGTTCCGGTGCCGCTTGCTCTTCAGCAGCGATTGCTGGGGATACGTTTGTCCATGATGTGCATTATTGAGTCCTGGAGCAGGCCCCAGGGATTTAAGGCTGAATTAAACAAGATTGTTTCTTTCACGGGAAGAGAACTTGCAATGGTTAAATGCCCAGGACTGTGAGAGGTGTATGTTTCTGAGCACGAATCTATTTTCAATCTCAAAATTACATAGCGAAATGCCAGCTCTGCTTTTACTGTGTGGCTGTGGGCAAGTTAAACCTCTTTTGTGCCTGGTTTTCTT
Source organism: Varecia variegata (assembly GCA_028533085.1). Taxonomy (NCBI): domain Eukaryota; kingdom Metazoa; phylum Chordata; class Mammalia; order Primates; family Lemuridae; genus Varecia; species Varecia variegata. Next base: position 198,181,145 of record CM052436.1, on the reverse strand, counting down.
GTATACTGAAATGGGGATATTGCTGCTGCTACTCATTTCACACGGTTGCTGTGAAGATTAATAGAGCTAAATGACATCAATAATAATAATAAAAATCAAGCCAGGCTCTAGACTAAGCGGGATGTTAGCCACAAGTCGCATGTGGCTCTTGAGTACTCGGAAGCGGGAAGTGTGATGGAGGAACTGAGTTGTTCATTTTATTTAAATTTAAATGGTTACAAGTTACCAGCTTGTAGCTACCACGTTGGATTGGACTGCGCAGGTCTAAGTGAGTTAAGAATTTTGTTAGAGAAGAGACTGGTGGGTCCTAAATAAATTTTGAGGGTCATTGCAGTACGTAATAGTGTTGATGATGATAGTACTAAAAGCACTATTTGCCGTGTGTCGTCTGGTGCTGTGACAACCCCGTGAGGAAGAGCTGTAACTGTGTCCGCTTTACAGATGAAACACGCAGGTTCAGAGAGGTTGTTACCTCTTCAAGTTCTCAGAACAAGTAAGAGGCTGCATTTGAGCTTAGGTTGGTCTGTCTGGCTTAAAGCCACTGACACCCTACCCCTGTGACCTAGGGGCCAGCTCCTAGCTGTTGGGACTGAAGACTAAGAAAGAAACATGAAGGCCACAGATAATCCTCAGACTTTTACTTAGCCAGTAATTGAACTTCCTGGACCAACGCTTCCTTACTAGTTACCAGTAAGTCTTGAAAGCAAATGTTGTCCCTTCTGTGCAGAAATAGTCTCCTCAATGCCTGCTCTGTCTGCGTGTGCACACATACACATGCTTTGTGAGTTTCTGCCTGTCCTTTGGGAATTGACTTGCACCCCTCTTTCTGGAAGCTGATTTACTTGGGCAGTTCAAGGCCCTCTCTTCCCTCCCTGCCCCATCTCTGTGTTAACACCATTTCTATAACACTTAGGCCTTGTGACCACAAAGATGTGTTTGTAAGTCTGTGTCCCCCTCTGGGCTAGTAGCCTCAGAAACGCGTCCAGTGTCTGGCACTGCTGGCTCCCCCAAGTTAGACACAGAGTGGGGGATCAGGAATACAGAAAGCACTTGGGGTGTGGGACATGGCAGAGCACAAGTAAGTGGATGCAGGGCATGAGTGTGCTCCCAAATTCCCAGTTGTCTTCGGTGTGGGATGGCAGAGGAAACATGGTCCACCTGGACACCAGGCTCGTTCTGGCCCCTGGCATCTGGGAGACTTGCTGTGTGACCTTGTTAGTTGCTTTCCCATCTTTGAGCCTCAGTTATGTTGTAAAATAGGGATTTGAACTAAGAACATCATAAGGTTGATTATAGGTTTGTGTTTTGAACTAAAACTCCCAAGCAGAGAAGGGGCCAGGAGATTTTTGTTGGCAAAGAAGTTATAGCCTTAACTGTAAGGAGAAGAGATTCCTGACCTTCGACCCCGTAATTCCTTCTAACATGCAGTGTTTGTGTACAATCTCTCTCATGTACAATCTGTTTTCTCAAGGGGAACTTAAATGCTTTAAAGGGAGTGCCATGGCATGATCATGGCTCACTGCAACCTCGTATGCCTAGGCCCAGGTGATCTTCCTGCCTCAGCCTCTCAAGTAGCTGGGGCTACAGGTGCACCACCATGCCCAGCTCATTTTTAAAAATTTTTTTATAAAGATGGGGGCAGTGGCGGGGTGGGGGGTGTCTCGCTATGTTTCCCAGGTTGGTCTTGAACTCCTGGGTTCAAGGAATCCTCCTGCCCTTGGCCTCCATAGTGCTGGGATTACAGGCGTGAGCCACTAAGTCTGGAAGGGATCTCTTTTATAAGGGCACTAATCCCATTCATGAGGGCAGAGCCCTAATCACTTCCCAAGGGCTCTAAGTTTCTAACCTTTGGGTTAGGATTTCAACATAGGAATTTTGGGGGTGGGTGGGGGGGACACAAACATTCAGACTATAACACTTAGAAAAATCTAGCAACAGCTGGAGCTGAGCAGAGCCTGCCGCTTTGGACATAGGGCCTGTGCCCTCTCCCTGACCCCACCCCTCCCTGGAGCCCTACACTGCCTGTTCTGCTTATTCCATCCAGCTCTGGGTCTCCGTAAGCTTTCACTTTCTTTTGACTTCTGCCACATATCAAGACTCTCCATCTCTTACCTCTTTTTCTTTTTCTTCACTCTAATTTCTCTTCTGCATTCCAGTAGTCTGGAAAGAAAGCCATTCTGACCTTGTAAAAAACAGATAAACCATGTATTTCCACTTTTGATGGAGACCTTTTATTACCAAGTAGAGATATGGGTTGAGTTTTAACTTTGGCCCCTGTTTTACCCATTTTTTACATATTGGGAATTCATTACTTTTAGGGGAGTTTTAAAAAAGTCCTTTGGTCCAATGGCTTCACCCCCTAGCAAAGGTTTGAAAATGCGTGGGAGGATGTTCCCGGCATTTTGTGGAGGAGGGTCAGGTTGCTAAGTGTCCTGCAGTAGATGGGACAAGAAATGTCTTGCCCAAAATGTCATTAGGGCCTTTACTGATAAATATCACTCTAATCTTTAGTTCTTTGGGACATTTTGAGTTCACAGTGTCCTTTGGGGAGATGTTCCCCCCCGCGCCCCGCCCCCCTCCCCCCCCCCCCCCCCCGCCATTAAA
>CM052436.1:198157973-198172151 GCA_028533085.1 Varecia variegata | reverse complement strand
GGGGGGGGCCTCACTGAGATTTGAGAAAGACTGGAGGAGGGGAGGAGCGAGCCATGCAGACATTTGGGGGAGACCGTCCATGCAGAGGGAGCTGCAGGTGCAGAGCTGGAGGCAGCAGCTCCCGGGCGCAGTGAAGTCTGCGTGTGCTTCATTCGTAACAAAGCCTGGACACTCCACATTACACTGGTTATCAGGGTTTCCACTGTTCTGAGGTGGCTTTTATTCTTGGTGACCCCACCTATGATGTGTTTTTGAAATGCTGAAAATAAGAATGTCATCTCCAAAATCCTTTAATGTGGAATGTCTCTTGGATTCAAACGTATTGTAGTTAGATCTCAAATGGGAAAGCTTTCTTATGTATGCTATGAAAGGTCACCCAGATGTCTTTAGTGGGGAAAAAGCAAGCTATAGGACAGTATCTGTGGTATGCTTTTGTGTGGGGAAAGGAGAAAAGTAAGAACTATATGGAAAGAAATTAGAGGTCACATCCATGTGATGATGACATGGTAATGGTATTCTGCCTCTAAAATGGTAAAAGATGGCTGCAGTTCTTTTTGGGTTATCCTGGATGCAGAAATATGTAAGCTGTGCTTTGCTCAGCAACGCCCTCCTCTGCTCAGAGCCTGACCTCATTCCACTACATTTAGCGTGGGAACTGGAGCCTTTACCAATTTTTTTTTTTTTTTTGGTCTCTTCCCAATTGTTTAATGATATTGCAAAAAAGATAGTGGTTCAGATAGGATGCTTTGGCTGCAATAATAGTTCCTGATCAAAGGCAGCTGAAACAAGAGGAATTTGATATCATGTGTGGGAAGAACCCAGAGGCAGGGCCAGTGTTTGTTCAGAGCCAGGCTCTTTGCATCTCATTGTTGAGGTGAGTGTAACCCATAGCTCTAAGATGGCTACTGGGAGTTCAGGTGTCACGTGTGGACAGGCTGAAATCCCCCTAAGAGGAGGGTGTCTCTCCCTGGATGCCGGATTCACCCAGTATCTCCTAGCAGATTTTCCCTTGGGCTCATTGGATCACCAGTCCTCAGGCAAAAAACAAGAAAAAAAAAAAAAAGGCTTTTAAAATGCTGATCTGGACTTTTTGTGTTGTTGGACCCAGGCACTGCCAGCCAAGAAGGAGTGGTGTGGGGGTTATGGGAGGCAGCCCAGGTGTTCACCATGGATAGTTACCTGGAAACAAACCAGAATCAAACTAGCAGGTGTTCTGTGTCTAAGGTTCTCAGGGCCCCAAATTTCTTCCAGGGCTGAAAGGGTAAGGCAGGCGCTGGGAAAACGAGATGTGTCAGGCCCTGGCAGCTGAGCAAATGGACATGTGCGTGCGTCGTGCACTGTTCTCAGCTTCTGAGTGACTCTTGTGTTGGCCTTTTTCTCGACAACCAACGAGACACATCTGCGAGCTCCTTTTGCAGGCCCCAGAAATGTGGAGAATGGAAACTCAATCCAAATTAATTGCAGAAAACTTTTCTCAGCTCATCCTACGCAGATGGGTAAAGAGTGTTTCCTGACATCATCGGAATTTGCTATTTTTGTTGTTGCTGCTACATAAGGATTCTGAAGCCTGAAGATATAGTATCAGATTTACATAGCTGAATTAGGTTTCAGACGCTTCGCTGGGTCTCTTCCTTGATGGGAATTTCCCTTATGGAATGACATTTATTGCCTATGGAAATAGACAGCTAGACTCTGCTTCCTGTGTGGTTTGCCAGAATGTCCTGAGTCAGTTCACGTCGGTGGAGATGGAGAATGAAGTCTCACTATCAGTCGGCGACCATCCCTTGTATTCTTTCTACAGGAAAATCTCCCCCTTTCCATCAGTGATGTCATTAGTCAATGCTTTGTCAGTTTCCTGAAAGATAGCCCAGAACTCTAAGAGGATCAAGATAAGTGGCTGATAAGTATTCCTCCCAGGAGATCACCCTGCAACTGTCAGTGGCCTTTGCTTTCTTCTCCTATTCCTGAAACCCAAAGGTTGTAATAATGACGATTTTTCAGGTCCCTGTCTACCCACACCTTTCTCAGATCGTGTTGTCTTCATGAGCTAAAAACCATTTCCTTCTAAGGTAATAAATGAATCGTTGTGCTTTTTAACTTTTACCCCCCGATCCAGCACATCTTGGTCTAGTAGGTTGGAGTCTTTGCCAAGCGAAACAACTCGTCTCACTTAGATGGGAATTGCTCTTTTTATGTGTGAGTTGATGGAAAAAACAGAAGGGAAATAAGTACATGGATAGTAATTTCTTTTTTCTAACCGTGCATTCATATATGATTTTGACTTGTAGAAAATTACAGTAGCAGAGTGCATCGAGACGCAGAGTAAGGCCATGACGATGCTCACCACTGAACAGTTGTCTTACCTGCTCAAGTTTGCCATTCAGAAAATGAAACAGCCAGGGGTAAGAAGAAGATTCGTCTTGGTATAAGCATACATGAAACTGGTGACTTTTGTTAACAGCTTAGCTTTTCAGACATCTTACGTGTTCGTTGGGCCTTCGTGTGTGCCCAGATTCAGCTATCGGTGAATTAAACCTAAGGTATTATGGCATTCAGTTAAGTCTCTGTAGTGAGCACTGTGTCCCAAAGGAGTTTAATTGGGAAATGACATATAGTGGAAAGTTGGTGAAGATTTAAAATTCTGATTGCTTGTGAAGTGAAACCTCACACCCCACTGGGCAAGGGGGAGCTTTCTGCTCCCTCCCACAGGAGTTAGTAAAATTCCATTTCAGTGAGAGAGCTGAGTCCAGCACAGTTGATTCATAACTAAGGTCTGATGATGGAACCTCCACATGAAACTCAACCAGTGACATAGCTGTAGAGGGTGAGCATCTGGTTAGTTCCTTCAATTTTGAAATGGGAGTTGACGTAAAGCCTTTGCCCCTTAAGAAACACCTGCTGAGAAAGCAGGGCTGGCCAGCTGTGTGCCTCCCAGCGGGCTGTGTGGCCGTCAGACTACAGCCATTGCGGTTTGTGGATTTACTGTGATAGTGTTCAGGAAAATGGCAGAAAAGTGACTTGTTTTAAAAAACGATAACATGACAATATACTCAGCGTATTATGACAGATGTCAGATGAATCTAAAGAAACTAGAGAATGGGGTTTCCCCTTTCTGATTTGCACAAAGGCTCCATAAGGGCCAGCTGGGATCCTTTGTGAAACAATGAATCAGGGTTTGCTTTCTAAATCAAATGGATATATGGAAATGTAGAATCTCAGGGCTGGCTTTTAGTAATCACTGTGGTTTTCTTTAAAAAAACAAATAACAAGCTTTTCCTTTGAGATTATATTCTGGAGCATGCCAGTTGGATGTCGTTAAATTGGGAACCTGTTTGGCCCTTTAACAAGATCTCAATCAGCGGAAGCAGAAATGTGTAGCCTCAGTTTGGTTAAAAACTTTCTTTCTTTTTTTTTTTTTTTTTTTTGCTGTGGGATGATTTTTATGCTGAGTGTGACAAGGAATTACTTCCTGTTTTTCATAGGCTAAATTGTATCTGCTGATGATTGGGTCATGTAGACTTGTCAACACCATAGAATGATATATAAACCAACAAGAAAAATGGAAGAAGGCATTAGTTTCTCACATAAATTGTTGTAAAGTCAATCAGGGCAGAAAATTGTCGATTTTGTTGAAGCATCTTTTTAACTTTACAGTGTGTTGTAATCGTCAATCTTAGTGTAAGAGGATGGGACCTGTTCCTTGGGTGTATACTGAAAACAAAACCAAAACCAAAACACAGCTGGGCCCATGATTACCAAATAACCAGGTATAGTTAGACGGTGGACCAATTTGGAGTACCGCAAGGTCATCCTTTGTGGAAACTTTTACAACTGTATTGTCTGGGCCAGGCACAGTGGCTCACGCCTGTAATCCTAGCACTCTGGGAGGATTGCTTGAGCTCGGAAGTTCAAGACCAGCCTGAGCAAGAGTGAGACCTCATCTCTACAAAACATAGAAAAATTAGCCAGGCGTGGTGGTGCGCACCTGTAGTCCCAACTACTTGGCTACTTGGGAGGCTGAGGCAGGAGGTTGCAGTGAGCTACGATGATGCCACCTTACTCTATCCTGGGAGACAAGGACCAGACTGTCTAAAAAAACAAAATAAAACAAAACTGTATTGTCTGAAAACTTGTCTCCATTTCTCAAGTCGTTTGTTAGCATTAATGCTTGGTCTTCCATAGCAATGATGGGTTTGTTCTTGTGTGTGTATATTTTCTTTTATAGACAGACGCATTCCAGAAGCCCGTTCCATTGGAACAGCATCCTGACTACGCGGAATACATTTTCCATCCCATGGACCTTTGTACATTAGAAAAGGTCGGCCTCCAGCAAAGACCCGCGCCATGGTAGCCCGTGGTTGTCGAGATGACTGATTCTCCCTCACTTCCCATGCACTGTCTCAGATTATGTCTCTACATTTTCCTTGCTCCATTTTTATTTGGATGGAAGAACTTTTGATCCCCTAACTTCTCTCCTCTGTTAACATTCTTCTAAGATTGCAGTGGAGTGTCGAAATCCACTGATAATATTTCTGTGAGTGATTCTAGCTTTTTACCTGAAAAAGTCATAGCTTCTAGGAGTTAGTGATTTGATTGATTCGAGCCTTACCGCCTCTTTTCTTTCTTTTGGAGGTGCTAATGAGAGCAACAGGAAGGAAGAAGAGAAAATTAAGTGTTTGGAAAACCTCCAGATTAGCAATAAAGTTGTGGCTTCTTAGAACTTGACCTATTCTACTGATAAGGATATTTCTTTAATGCCTGAAGGTGTTTTTTAAAGTTCATGTTAAAATTCCATGGTGAAAATGACACTTGCTTGCAGCAGTTTGGGTTGTGCACATCATCCTGGTGCTGATGTTCAAACTGTTCGGAGTAAAATATGGGAAATAAAATGCATCCATAAGGAGGATGCATTACTTCATATTGTCTGCCCTGATAAGTTGGAAACAATAAATTCACTCTGTTTTGGGAAATTGCACACACCCTCTTGGTGTGGTGGGAAAAAGAAGCTATTCAAAAAAAGACAGGATTGGAATCCTAACTTTATAAATTAATAGCTTGGGAACTTTGCGTATGTTCCTTAACATTATGTACCTCAGTTTTCCCTTCTATAAAATGGGGATGATAATAAGTATTTCACTGAGTTATCATGAGCTTTATATGAGACCATATGAGTAAAAAATATTACATAAGATATCCCGTTCATTGGAAGGACCTATACTTTGATAAATGACAGCTGTTGTGAGATGAGAAAATTCAGGTTACTGTGATGAATTCAATGAGTACATTTTTATAGGGTTATAGATCTCAAAAATAATGGTATCTTGGGAAGTGAGTAAAAGAGCACTAATTGATTTGGCAAATGACTGCTAGGAAAATTATGTGGGGATGCGAGCATTGCTGGCTGTGGCTTGTTGAGACTCATTGGTGATTATGCTCCATGGCTTTTCTTCCCAGAACGCTAAAAAGAAACTGTATGGCTGCACAGAAGCCTTCCTGGCTGATGCAAAGTGGATTTTGCACAACTGCATCATTTATAATGGGGGTGAGTGGCTTAGATGAAGCCTAAGAAAGAAAGTTTGCCGCGTGTGTGTTGTGCTTTCATCTACCCTTCATCAAAATTCATACCTGAGGGCCAATAACTGAGGATACTTGTGTATGGATTGCTCATGTGTATGAATCGGGGGTGGCAACTACGTGAATTTTAAGGTATGAATTGACATCCACAGTGGCTCCAGGCTATATGTTGCTGCTACCTCTGTTGTTTCCAGCAACCTTATTTTAATGGAGGTATAATTGCATAAAATAAAATGCACGGCTTTTAGAACATTTCCATCAGCCTATTTCATTCCCTTCTTGCCTTTTTCCAGTAAAGCCCCCTCAAAAGAAACCAGTGTTCAGTTTTCTATCACTGTAGATTAGTTTGGCACGTTTTAGAATTCCGTGTCCATGGAGTCATTGAGATCATGTGCTCTTTGGTGTCTGGCAGCTTTCATACAGTGAGACTGTGATGCATAGATTCATCCGTGTTGCGTGTTATCCGTGGTTTGTCCTTTCTTGTTGCTGAGTGGTTTTCCAGTCTATCAATACACCACAACTACCTCGTTGATATTGATGGATATTTGGGTTCTTTTCAGCTTTGGGCTATTACGAATAAAGCTGCTGTGATCTTTCTTGTACGAGTCTCTGTGTGGACAGATGTTTTCATTTCTCTTGGGTGAATACCTAGGACTGGTATTGCTGGATCATTGAGTAGATTTATAGTTAACTTTATGATAAATATCGCCAAACTGTTTTTGCAAAGTGTTGTATCATTTTATACTCGACTAGCAGGGTATATGAGAGTCCTCACTGCTCCGCACCCTTGTCAATACTTGATATCATCTGCCTTTTTAATTTTAGTCTTTCTTGAAGGTATGAAATGGTATGTCACGGTGGCTTTAATTTGCCTTTCCCTACTGACCAATGGTATTGAGTATCGTTTCATTTGCTTATTAGTCGTTTGTATATGTGTTTTTGTAAAGTATCTATTTAAATCTTTCACTCATTTCAAAAATTGGATTGTTAGGAGTTCTTTCTACTCTGGACAAAGTTTTCTTAGTTGTGTTTTCGTCGATTTAGAGGATCGAGCCCTCTGGCCGCAGTGGGGGTTTCCATTCTAATCTTCCCACCTGGCACTTGCTCGTCACTCCATCTTCCCCCAACCTCCTCTGTCTACTTTGTGGCCAGGTCCATCTCCCAGCGTCCTGCCCCACCCCGTTGCTCTTGGCCTCGGGTCCTCTTGTGCTCAGTCCCCTGCTGCAGCCCTCCTCCTCCTCGGTCTGGATAACTTCCCTCCCCTTACCCTGCAGTATCTCGGTCCTCTGAGCTTTCCCGATGGCCCGGACCTCGCTAGGTGCTCTCATTAAGGGCTCTCGCAGTATCTGTACTTCCCCACGGCAGCGTTTCGCTTTCCGACTGGTGCTGTTTTTATTTGTTTCAGTTGCTTATTAGGATGTAAGGTCTTTTAAGGGCGTGTCTTGTTCCCTGTACACCCCTCAGGCCCAATGTAGACTGTTAGCTAGTGTTTAAGGAAAGACACATGAACAGATGTCTGCTTTAAGCACACATACTGCATGATTAGCTTAGCAGCAGGGCCGAGGGTGCAGGGAGGGGAGAAAGGAGAGGCACGAGGGAGGCACTGAGAATTTGTGTCAAGATTATAAACGCACATATACAGAAAGGCCTGGCCCATCAAATGGTACAAACAAGCAAATGAAGTCAGGTGGAAGAAACACATCAGCACAAGCCAGGGTGGATGTGGCCGCGTGAAGTGCTGGGGGTTCTGGAGAACAGGGAACTCCCGTCTGGTCTGGAGAGGTCACTGTTGGCAGCTCCAGGGCTTTCTTGGTTACAGAGCCATGAGATCTTCTGAGTTTTCAAGGCAAGTGGGAAATCTAGGTATTGTTTTTTTTTGTGTGTGTGAAATCTTGTCAACAAATTTATAATTTCTGTAATATCGAGGTTCAAAGAAAACATGACTTTTTGACCATCTTGTCCTCTGGTTTAGTGCAAAGGTGAAGGGTTTCTAGACCTGGGGCCAGATGCTTATCTTATTAGCGAAGTGTTCTCACGAGAATGTAAGGGATGACTCCTCTGAGCCTTGGCCTCACAGATGAAACGCGCACATTTCAAACTTCCTTCCTAATGCGGCTTCTCGAGGAGTTAACAAGAAAATGGATTTCAAAGCACCAGGCACACCAGCACTAGTTCTTTCCCTCATACCCTTCGTGGGTTGGAGTCTGCAACAGTGCGTAGCATAAGGTTCCTTTCCACTAATTCCCTTTAGGGTGTCAAAGCATTTTGAAAACAAATCCACGATCTCTAGGGAAACCCACCTAAATTGCTCAGTTTCGGAGAACACATCAAGGCACCAAAGATTGGTCAACTTTAATGGGACAAATTATTAATACATAATTTAAACCAGTATCAGAAGCCAGAAACTTCAGGTTTTTTTAGCCTTTAAAAACTTAATCCTGGGGGGAAAGCAAGTTAAAATGTTGGTGGTGGAAGAATAATCCCCAGGCTGGGTGTTGTAGTGTTTCCGTTAGAATTAATCCTATTTTCTTATTCCCTTAGGAAATCACAAATTGACGCAAATAGCGAAAGTAGTCATCAAAATCTGTGAACATGAGGTATGTGTTTTCCCACTGTCCCATTTCAGGTGCACCCAGAGTGAGGGGTTGGGGTAGCTGCTGCTGTTTCCATTTGCAGAATCTCCCAGTGGGTAGCCAAGGTGATTTTGGAATTTGTTGAGGCATAGACAGAGCCCCTACTCTGCAAGGAAAGTAGAAGCAACAAAGAGCGGTCCCCATATGTCACTAAACAGCCTAATCTAAGGGAGGTGGAAATGATTTTTTATTTTTCACCCTTAAGTCATGGGCAAGCACTGGGTATCCTAAGGTTTCTTGGTTGCCTAGAATAGAATTGATAATTTCTGACTTTGGCCTTGTAATCTGTGGCATTGAGTTAGGTCTCTTTCAATCCTCTTGGAGAAGGTTTGGGTTTTGACATTTGGGGGAAAGGCCTCGACTGTTTCTCAGAGAGTGGCCCAGGTGTCCTGGAGAGTGTGTCCCTCTTGTAAATACTCACACTTTTGATGGTGTGGGTAGAATAAACTTGTTGGACTTGTGAGCCCTGAGGCTATGGTGGTTGTGGGATAGGCTGGCAGCTGAAATGATGTGTCTTTATTAGATCCCAACTGTAAGAATAAAAAACTGAGATGTAATGACCTTCATCCTGTCTGTGTGCTCCTGTTCATTCATTCATTCATTTGTAAAGAAAATCTGTTTGGATATCATTGGGATTCATCTATGTCTGTATATTCGTATATAGAGAGCTCTATAAACTGCCTTTGCACTTAGTTTATTTTCAGTATTTTCTGTTTTCCTAGGTAATTAAACACACAGGAAGAACAGAATATTTCCTGGCTGTATAATATTCCTATGTACAATTCATGGACATTTGTGATATTTCATTGTTCCTTTTTTGTCATTTTGGTAGTATCCAGTTTTATCAGCATTTTAACATAACAAGGTGATTGCACCTCTGGTGATTTCCTTAGTATAATTTTTAGAAATGCAATTCTAGGTCAGAGGCTGTAAATGTGGCAAAGGCTTGAAGTAGAGCCCTCTTGATTGTCTTTTATTAATCGCAAAGCTGTAGCAAATTACACAGTAGCCTGGAGTGGATGAGTGTGGTCGTTTTTCTGTGTCCTTTCCAACACTGAGAGTTCTAATTTAAAAAATATATGTACATACGTTCCCTGCTTCCCAATGTGATCAGTAAAAATGGTAGCATCGCACTGGAATTTTAGTTTACATTTCTTTGATGGCAAGTGGTGATGGACTGTTGGAGATACGTTCCTATGGAATAGCCCAGAAGCAGAGTGGGCTAGAAGGAGATGCATTCTGCCATTTATTCATTTGTTCATGCATTCATTCACTCATTTATTCATTGACCCATTAAGTAAGTCAATCACTCTTGTGATTGCTGAGCTCCTGCTATGGCACCTTGCGTGGTGACAGGAGGTGAAGAGCAAAACAAGGCTGATGATGACAGGGAGATCATAGCAGATACCTGCGTAGTGGTGACATGCACGGGCTTTGGAGCCCGACTGCCTGGGTTCAAATCCTGACCCTGCCACTTGACTGCTGTAAGACCTTGGGCAAGTTACTTGAGTTCTTGGGGCTTCATTTTCTCCCTTTGTGAAATGGGGGTGACGACAGCCTTACCTCACAGAGGGTGTGAGGAATAAATGAGTTAATGTGTTCAGAACACTTAGAATGATACCAGCACACTCATTTACTAAATCTTCAGTAAATGTTAACTGATGCTGCGATTGCCGTGTCACTTGAAGTGCTTTACATTTATCTCATTTAATTTGTGTAACAACCCTACGTGGGGGGTACTGCTATCATCCTTTTTCTACAGATGATGATATTGAGGGTCAGAGAAGATAAGCACCTTCCCCTAAAATCACAGAACCGTAAATAGAAGAGCCTGAATTGAGATTCAAGATGTTACTCTAGGGACAGGTACTTTAAGAAATAAAAGGACAATAAATAAGTTAACTGAATTTTCACATTGTCGTCAGTGGAAATAAAGAGGTGCATAGAAATTGGGCATGGCAAGCAGAGGAGGCCAGAACGGCTGGAAGGGGGGCTTGGGGAGCAGAGCTGGTATGAGATGAGCTCAGACGGGTGGGTGTTGGCCACATTATACCTGGCTTGGAAGGAACTGATCTGATGTTTAGATTTTATTGTTAGTTTCTCAACTTGGCACTATTGACATGAGGGGCCAGAGAATTCTTTGTTGTAGAGTCGGTCCTGTACATCGTAGATTCCAGCAGTGCCCCCCTGCCTAGTTGTGACAACCAAAAACATCTGCAGACATGTTCCCAGGGGTGGAGGGAAGGGCTGACCTGCCCCAACAGAGAACTACTGGTATCAGGGCAAGTTACTGGAAGCTTTTAGGCAGGGGAAGGACAAGATCAGATTTATGTTTGTAAATGGCGGCTCTGCCTGGCGCATGGGGAAGGTCGTAGTGGGGGAGAGGGTGAAAGACAGAGGCGCTGGGGAGTCGGCTTTCGTATTGGACCAGAGAGAAGGGACGTGGCTTGGGCTGGGTGGATGCATTGGGATTGGTGAGTGGTTTGGATTCATCTCTAAGGTGTTCCTGCTGTGGGACTTTGTTTAATCTTATCCTTCAGAATCCTCAAGCATTTACTGAGGGCAGCCAGATGTAAGGCCTCTGGGGTGACACATTCTACTGTATTTTTGCTTTACAGATGAACGAAATCGAAGTATGTCCAGAATGTTATCTAGCTGCTTGCCAAAAACGAGATAACTGGTTTTGTGAGCCTTGTGTAAGTTGGATTCACTTTGCTTGTTTCATTTACTGAACCCTGTGCTTTTGGCGACTACCCCGAGACAGCTTTATTCAGGTGGCTTATTAGATGAAACTGTGGATGGAGTTTTAAAATAAATTTTTTTTTTCGAGACAGAGTCTTACTTGGTTGCCCCGATAGAGTGTAGTGGCATCAGCTTAGCTCACTGCAACTTCAAACTCCTGGGCTCAAGCGACCCTCCTGCCTCAGCCTCCTGAGTAGTTGGGACTACAGGTGTATGCCGCCACGCCTGGCTACTTTTTCTATTTTTAGTAGAGATGGGGTCTCATTTTTGTTCAGGCTGGTCTCAAATTCCTGGCCTCAAGTGATCCTTCCACTTCAACCTCCCAGAGTGCTAAGATTACAGGGATGAGCCACCGTACCCATCCTAAAATAATTTTTTATTGATAAAGTTATGGCAGAGTGAAAATAATCCAGGTAGGATAAACTTCTTAGGCTGAAAGTTCACCTGCCAGGGAAGCATCATCATTTGCTGGGTTTATTTGCCTGGGCGCACTGCAGGATGCAGGGTGAAAGGGAGCTTATCAGAGGGGGCTGTGGGATGGGCCAGAGCAACGCAGGTGGTAAGATGAGTGTCAAATCAGTGTGTCATTTGCAAATCTAGTTGGGCCTCTTTTAAGAGGTTTGGAAATATTTCCCTGGATTAAGTCCACAGTCTTCCCAAATAATGGTTCTTGGGGGGAAGAAAGTCACCCTGGCTTTCCCCATGGAACTGCATTTTCCAAATCAGAGGAGTACATTGTTGGGGTGGGCTGGTGTGTGTGTTGGAAAGATGGAGGGTTAGAGGGTTCGAGGGGGATAGATTGGGCAAGTTAAGTTGAGAAAACATACCTCACATCTCTTCCTGACTTTGGAGATTAACGCCTTTGTAGCTAAGGCTCAGTGTAGCCTTTGATAAAGAATAAAGGTAGCTAATATGGCCCCTTATTACATGCCAGGCTTGATGCACTTTTAATCCAAACTTAACAGAGGGTGCAGGTATTACTGTCTCTGTGTATGTTGCACAGAAAGGTAAGATCACGTGCTCATGGCCACCCAGGTAATAGCACAGCCAGGATTCAAGCCTGGTTTTGCCACCATTCATTTCTTCTCAATTTCACCGTTTGACACCATTCCAGTTTTGTCCAGGCATCATGGCCACACTTTCTAGGGAATACCATGTGGGCAGACCCTGCTTGAAATTCTTCTCTTTCCATTTGGGACCTGTGTCCCTCAACCCTGCTTCATCCTCACGTACCAAGCCTTAATGCGTACGTTGCTGTCAAATGTGTACAAACTGTGGATTTTGTTTCTTTTCCTAGAGCAATCCACATCCTTTGGTCTGGGCAAAACTGAAGGGGTTTCCATTCTGGCCTGCAAAAGCTCTGAGGGATAAAGATGGGCAGGTTGATGCCCGTTTCTTTGGACAGCACGACAGGTGGGTATTAAATTTGGCTTTGAATGTGTAGCTTTCACTGAGCCTTTGATACTGTCATTGGAGAGGAAAAGAAGTGGAGGGTGGGGTATCACTTTGTTTATTGCCATGATACCAGCCATTGATCTTGTCATTGAGAAATGTTTTCCTGTGCTATGTTTAGCTTGATAATGCGTGGGCTTCAGTTTTCTCAGGTATGTTAGAAAATAATCTTACTTTACTGGTTCTGTTGATGAAACCAGTGTTGGAATGGGTCCTATGCTGCTGTTTTCTTTTTCTTTTTAATTTTTTTTCTAGAGTAAATTAAACCTCTGTGTAAATTGCTTTTCAAAATAATGCTTTCAGGGATCAGAAGTATTTCCCTGGATTGCCAGTAAATGAATCTCTTATCATAGTGCTGAGCAGTTCCCTCCCTGTTCCCTTTTCTCTGAAGTTACAATGGGAAATTATAAGGGGTTGCTGTTTTGACAGGTGTGAGCCCTCCTCCCAGCCTTCCTGCCCTCCCCTTTCCCTGTGCACCAGGCAGAGCGAATTATTCCAGCTAATAGCAGTTCCCTTTAGCATGGAGCCCCCTGCATGCATGAGAACGACAGGTAGGCCGAGATGAGCAGCAGTTAATATCTTAGTTCTCTTTTAGCAAGTTATGTTATGATTAAACGAGGCAAAGACTCTCTCAGAGCCCCGCCAGGCAGTTGAGAAAGTGCGTGAGTGTGTAGAGGAGACTATTTAAAATACATGTCCTAAAAATTAAATATACATACAGAATATACAGGAGATACAGTTTATATTTTTAAACATCAGAATCTGAAAAGAATGCTCTCTTTGTTAAGTTTTGCTCGTCATCTTGCAGATCAAAGAAAAAGTGTGAATTCGAAAGTAATCTGCAAAATCATTTACTAGGAATCCCAACAGTCCATTGTCAGGAGATAAAATGGAAATTAGTTGAGATGGTGCTGGGTTCAGTAGGAAGTATTATACTTTGATTTTCACCACTCTTGTTGGAAATCTTTCTAAAATTCATTTATTCCTTCATTCAAAGAAATCCATATCTGGTGCCTGCTGTTTGCCGGGCTGTGCACTAGATGCTGGGGACATGTGAGTGAGCCAGGCAGGTCCTGCCCCTGCCTGTCTGCACGCCGACGTCCTGGTGGGGAAGGCGGATAATGCACAGGTGAACAGATAGGCCAGGTAATCTCAGATTGGAAGGTGGTGCACCAGCAAGAGCAGAGGCTCAGGGTTACGGAAGGGCCGAGGTCCAGAGTGTTCAGGAAAAGCCAGGAAGACAGTGTAGTTTACATAGGGTGAGGGGAGGGGGAGGATGGTGGGGGATGAGTCATGGGGGGTGCAGGAGTTTGTTTTTTATTTGAAAAGCAGGAGGAATTGGTGGTGGGCTGTATATCCCACCTCTTCATCAGAGAGCATGGCAAGTGTGAACTGTCTCGACGACTTGGTATTCTTATTGTATGGGGCGACACAGGATGGATGTGTACACTTAGGATATAGGCGGGTGGCGGGAAAGCAGGGCTTACTCCCCTGTACCAAATGTTCCCAGACCCTTAGAGTCGATGATTCTGGTCTCCGCTGTGACCACTCTGCAGGGGTCTCTTATTCCTTACAGATAGCCATGGAAGGTGGTTTTGCAGAGGCTTTTGTCCCAAAGCTTGCAGGTTGAGGCCTTGATTCCATATGGGGGCTGTTGTGGAAGCCAGGCCCCCTCTGTTCCTTTGTGAAATGTAAAGCATGCGTCCAACAGCCCCTCTTCCTGCCTGTCCTGTCTTCTGTGGGAGTGCGACATGCTGTTCATTTGGGGTGTCAGGGA
>CM052436.1:198111801-198148716 GCA_028533085.1 Varecia variegata | reverse complement strand
TTAGGATCGCTTAAGCCCAGGAGTTTGAGGTTGCTGTGAGCTAGGCTGACGCCACGGCACTCACTCTAGCCCGGGCAATAAAGCGAGACTCTGTCTCAAAAAAAAAAAAATTAAAAAAAAAAAATAATTCCTTTAAAAGTTTAATATAAAATAAATATATAATTCTACCTTAGGAGGTAACGACTTTTAAGAACTGAATATACCTTTAGATTTTTAATGTATATAATCACATTGATAGTAATAGTAATAACTTTTTTGTGGTAGAATGGGGTCATATTAAGCTTTCTGCTTCTTTCAACATAGCAATATTTTTTTGACATCTTTCTGTGTCAGTATATATGGTTCTAATTGTCACTAGTGGATAGATGGCACATGACTATGACAGAGAGGTGGGGCATGTGAATGGCTGACTTTTGGAAAACATTTCCTGGGGAAAGAAATCTGGTTTCCTGAAGTAATGTGAATGCAAATGTTTTAAATGGATACACTGATTTGTCTTGTTAATGTAAATTATGTATATATAAAAATATGTATTTTGAAATGCATTCTATGCCCTTGCTAACTTCCCAGCTCCCAATGTCATAGTCATTTTGGCCAGCCTAGCATTTTACATATTCCTGTAGATGGCCATATATAAAGCCAGAATAAAAATTTTAAAGAAAATATTGAACCTCTGTGGAGTCATATAATTATAGAATTCCTCTCCCTTTCGTTATAATTTTCCATGTTAATAAATACATTTTTGCACCTGTTTTAAAGGTTTATTCTCCAGCAAAATCACAAAAGTATTTAAAAAGGGCAAAATGGCCTATAATTTAAGTACCTCTAGTTGGCTTTTTTTTTTAAGTTGGGAGTGGTACCCTGTACATGATTAAACAAGAAAACCCAACAGCTATGTTATAGTAGTATAGAAAGATGTAAAACAGAAGAAAAAGTCTTTCTAATCTCATATTCTGAGTTCTATTAATAGTTTCTCTCCAAAGAAATAGGACGTGTATGGATGGTTCTGGTGGCGGAGTGATGTGATTTCAATGTTTGAGGGCTTTGCTCCAGAAACAGGGTACTATGGCATATGAATAGTGCCGTTGTGAACATGTGTGTTGAAAGATACGTTTGAGTACCTGTTATCAGTGCTTTTGGGTATATACCTAAGAGTGGACTCCCATGAAATTCAAAAGTATCGTGTATCTGTTTATGTACCACATGTAAGTGTGTACTTCATGCATAAAAGGGGTAGTAAGATTTTTTTCACCCCCTAAGAACCACTTTTTACCCTCTTGGGGGTTGTAGTGTCCCCACTGAGAATGCAGGGACCCAGGGTGACAGCAGTGGAGTTGGAGCTCAGTGGAGAGATTGGGGATGTATTTAGGAAGCAGAGTGCAGAGGCCTTGTGGAAGAGTTGGGTAAGTTGAAGCAAGAGAGCAGTGGAGGAATCCAGGTGATCCAGGTGTGTTTGTTTGGCTTTGAACCACCAGGTAGGAGAGTTAACTGATATTGGGAGGATGGGGCAGGTACAGATGTTTTCACATATTGGGGAGATAGGACAGTTGGCATTTGGAGTGGGCCTAGGAGGTCTGTTTTTCAGGGAGATGCAAAGAAGAGTGTGCAGTGTGGGACTCATAGGTTGCTAAGTGACCCTGAAGTGTGTCCTCTTCCCTGATGACATGAAACTTTGCACCCGCAGATGCCTGGGAGGGGGGGCCCTCCCCTTTCCTGGTGGAGTGGAGGGTGAGCCAGACGCATCTCCAGGGGAAACCGGTTGTTTCTTTGCGTAGCAAGCACTTTTACAGAACCAGTGGTAGTAACAGTAATAATAATAGCCCCCGGCTGAAGGCATGTTGCCTGCCACGTGCTGTGCCAGGCATTCTATGAATCCTTGCCGTCAAACTGGTTTAATTTATTTATTTTTCTAAAGTTAATTCTTAAAATAATTTCTTATGTTTATTGAGCACTTGCTAGGCACCAAACGGCGGCATGGTTTACTTTAGCTAATCCTCACCCCTTCTCATTTCCAGATGAGGACTAGGACTCCCGCAGGCACCCTGCTTCTTCCCTATGTGGATTTCTCAATGTCAGCACTTCTGACATTTGGGGCCAGATAGGTCTTTCTTGTGGGGCTGTTCCGTACATTGTAGAAGGGTTCGTAGCTTCCCTGATTTCTATAAGATGCCACAATCCCACTCCCCTAGTTGTGGCAACCCCAAAACGTGTGCACACATTGCCCACCGTGCCCCGGGGAGGAGAACCGCTGAGCCAGAGCACCGGAGGTTCAGGTGATGAAACCAAAGTCCTGGAGGTAACTGGGGAAATAGAAAATAATGCTGCAATCATAGCATACAATTAACAGAACACTCACTAGATGCCAGGCACCCTTCAGGTGACTGACTGATTGATTTAATCCTCACAGCAACCTGATGAGGTGTAGGCACTTTCCCCATCCCTTCACATCATGTAATTAGTGTCTGTGCTGCTGCCAGGAAAAAGATGCAGAGGTGACAGTAACTTGCCCAAGGTTACACAGCACGTCAGCAGCTGAGCCAGGACTAGAATCCGCAGTGTCTGGCTCCCGATCCACGCTTGAATCCAGGCCTCTTTATGCTTGGAGGCTTTCCCGCTATATCACGTTAAAAATGATGTTGGCAGGCCCGGCCCGGGAGCTGAGACTAGCTCACGTCTGTTGACTGGCTGTGCAAGTGTTAACCCATCATCGAACCCTCATCCTGAGTGTACCCATTTGGCAGGTGAGAAAACTGAGGCAAGCGCCCACCCATGGGTCCTGTTGCTTTTGAAGCCCCCAGAGACATCTTGATTCCTAACCCTAATTTGCCATCAGTGTATTCCTCTCAAGGACCAGGTCACCTTGGAACATCTCTTGCACATCACAGGAGAGCTGGCCATCATGTTGTCAGTCATGTGTTCAGTCCCCGTTGTTTTTAAATGGGCCCAAGAAGTGCAAACAGGACAGTCCCAATAACGTGGAGTTGAGGGCAAAGCGGCAGGCAGGATGGGAAAGGTCTTCAGGAGGCTCTTTTGGCCCCTCCAAAAGCTTGTTTTGTTAAAATAAATGGTTTGGTTTCCTGTCCTCCTTCCTCTCATCCAGTGCAGTGAAGCTGAGAAAGGAGCAGCTTGTGGGTAGTTTTAAGGTATTTTTAAAAGCCTCAGGCATAGGTGCAATTCTCTGTTCTCTTGTAAAAAAAAGTTTGAAACACAATAAAGAGGGAGATAATTTTCCAACGTCTCCTTCACTCCATCTGGTGCTCAGTTGGGCTCCATGCGGCCTCGGGAACCTTTGAAACAGGAGCTGGAGGTTTCCCAGGGTCTGTGCTGGTCACTGGCAGGTGCAGAGGCCCCGTGCGAGCCGCAGCGGCGTCTCCTCCCAGACAGATGACACGCCTCTGTAAGCCTGGCTCTGGGTCTCCGCATCTGGACTCCGTGGGGGCTGCGTTAATCGCTGTTTATTTTGAGATTTATACCCGTGAATGGGCCAAACCAATTTCAGTGGCAGCTTAGCCGATTTGTCTTAGAGCTTTGTGCTTAATAGAATAACCAGCGAGGCCTTCTTCCTTTGTGGCTTTAATGGTTTAACGTCTAGTTAAAGCCCTTTGCTTAAAATAAACGGCCAGCCCTCCCCGTCCCACCCCATGTGTGAGGCTGCGGTGGCCTAATTGAAATCAAATACAATTTCATAATTTCTGTTCCCTCCCTACCCCACACAAGTTTTACTTGTTTGTTTATTTGTAAAATCTGTCTTTTAACAATGACATACTTTTTCAGCTTCACCAACCTCTACAAAGACAGGACAAGCAGGGAGTCTCTGTGACAGCCCGAAACCTTTCTCTCCTCAACCGTCAGCTCCAATCACAACGAAAACGGACAAAACATCCACCACTGGAAGCATCCTGAATCTTAACCTGGGTCAGTTGGAATTTTTGGAAGGATCTTTCTCTGGCAACCGTGAATATTTTTGCAAGTTGTGATATCCTCTTTTGTATGTGGTTCTCGGACCTTGAACCCTCTGTTCAAAAATGTAAAAGATACAGTGGGACAAGTGAGGGATTTCCTTGGGCTTGTGGACATGCAAAGTGGTTTGATCTTGACATATATTAGGCCAGTGTCTACAGCCTTCCCTGCCCTTGACCTGAGTAACCCCCTTCTCCTGTATGTAAATGCAGACTCTGAACAGAAGTGCATTTTGTGCATCAGTGTTTACCTTGTATCACTATGTGCAGTGATATTCCTTAATTCTCTTGTAATTTTTTTGAAATACTGGTATTCATTTCCTGAATAGTAATAACAATTTATTATTTTTTAACCCACGGGGTTGTTGGTTGTTTTAAAAACTCTACCTTAGGCCAAAGTCTTTAGCAAAAATTGGTACCAGAAATGCTAAACAACCAAGTGTGAAGTTACTATTGATTGATTATTGATTGGTTCATCCCATCATGACTCCTGATTTTCATCGAGCATGTGTTGTGTGCTATGCGCTTTTCTAGGCGTGGAGAGAGTGGAGAGCAAGTCAGCTAAGGACCCTGCTCTTGTGCAGCTTGGGTTATAGAAAGGGAGTGACAGTGATCAAGGTAAATAAGCAAGGTGGGTCCACACCATGATGGCTGCCTCGAAGGTAAAACATGTTGACGTGACAAAGAGAGAGATGGGCAGGTTGGGGCAGAGGTAGTGGTTTACTTAGGGGGAGGGCTTAAGGGGGGGGTCTTCTTTGAGGAGGTGATATTTGAGCTGAGATTTGCATGATAAGAAAACCCAGCAGTGCCACTCTCTGGAGGAAGAACATTCTAGAAGGAATGAGAGATTTTTAAAGGCCCTAGACTAAAGATTAACTTGGTGTATTAGAGGAGTAGCAAGGAGGCCAGTTGGCTGCATCCCAGTGAGTGGGGAGGAGGCCGGTAGATGGAGTCAGGGAGAGAACAGGGGCCTTATGGACCCTGCCGTGGAGGGGTCGGCAGGGGAGGGATGTGGGCAGACCTCACATTTCAGAAGGACCACTCTGCGGCTGTGTTGAGAATAGTCCCTATCAGTTAGCTATTCTTACCTGGGGGCAATTTAGTAACACGCCTCGCCCCCAGGCACTCCTCTTGGTTGTCACACCTGGCCTGGAGGGGTGGTGGTGCCACTGGCATCTAGTGGTTAGAGGCCTGGGATGCTGCTAGCGTCCTGAGGTGCACAGGACAGGCCCTGTAACCAAGGATTACTGGGTGGTGGTGGTGACTGTGCTGTTTGTGGAAGGCAGGAGAAGTAGGAGCCAAAGGTTCAGTTTGGGTTCTGTAGGTGTGATGTGTCTGTCAGATCCTGGATAGAGAGGTCAGGAGGGCAGTTGGAAGCAGGAATCAGGGTGCCCTGAGGCCAGGGCAGGGCAGGGGGTGTAATTCCTGGAATCTTGATTTTTTTCGTGGGATAGCAGTAGTTCTCCTCACTTTGGTGGGGGGAAAGGAGGTTGCATGCTGCTAGCATCTAGTGGTTGGAGGCTGGAGTTGCTGCTCGATATCCTGTATTGCACAGGACAGCCCCACACAGCCCCATTATCCAGCCCCTACGGCTTGCTGAGGTTGTGAGTCCGGGCTAGACCCTCAGGAGAGGGCCCTGGACCTTAAGCACGTGGAGGTCAGGCAGAAGGAGGGGCAGTGAGTGAGGGGAGCTACACCAGGGAAGTGTGTTGCCCTGGAGACCTGCGGTACAGGGGGTTTCAGGAAGGGAGGTGGCCATCTGAGCCCAGCAAGGCTTGTGTGTCAATTCCACAGCCTTTGGTGGCGGGCGCCCTCCAGGCCCATCTTGTCCTGCAGTGGCATTTTCAGTTGGAGAAACTGAGGTCTGGAGAGGAGGCTTGAGGTGCCCAGGATCCCAGAGCCAGGGGCAGCAGCAGGGCTGGAGCTCGGCCTGTGTTCTCCATCCTGGGTCACCTGTTGATGAAGCCCAGGTGTGATAGGACAGTCAGGGTGGTGGTTTTGGGGGTCCAGTTCAGATTGGTTCTCACTTAAATGAAAGGGGACCCATTTGCTGCCTTGGGAACATTCATTGTTCCCAAAAATGTGGTTTGCTTTCTCACGCCCTCCTCCCACCTCCACACCCCAAAAAGAAACGCTGTGCGGAGGTGTTCTCACAGTGACATTTCCTCTGCCAGTCATGCGTGGCAAGAATAGCTCTCTCCCCAAACCAGGTGGTCACTGGGCATCCTCCTGACACTGTGGGTCTTTCAATTTGGCTTGAGCCGTTGTGGGAAAGATTTCTCCCCCTTGTGTGTCCTGGTGGGTGGGCACGGGGGAGGCCGAGGCTGTCTTGTCCTGTCTCCCCTGGTAGCTCTTCCAGTCCTGGGACACGGTTCTCATCTTCATCAGCGGGAACGAAGCATTGGGAATGTGGGCGTTTACGGGCTGGGATTTCAGTTACCTAATGGAAAGAGGATCACCTAGGGACTGATGGAAGTACTGTGGGTGGGTAGAAAAGTCAGAACGTGGAGGGGAAATGCTAAAAGAATTCTCCAGCAGTTCCCCGGGGACTGGGCACGTGCTCCATGGGGCTTGATCCTGTCTGTCATCCAAGCAACTACCTACGTCCAGCAGATCCAAAAGATATAGGGAGTGCCAGGCATAAATGATGAAATTATTGTATCCAGCAAAACAGGATTTCATTAAAAAAAACAAAACAAAACACTGGAAAAGGCAAATTTCTAGAGATGGATCAGATCAGTGATTGCCTGGGGTTGGAGTGGAGAAGGGTTTGTCTACAAACCCGGAGTGTTCTTCTGGAGGTGGGATAGTGCTGCATTCTGTTTGTGGCGGTGGTTACATGAATTTGCGGGTGTTTCAGCTCACAGAACTGTATTCCCTCTCAAAATGAATTTTACTTTCTGTAAATTAAAACTATTAAAAAAAATTACAACAACCTTTGAAGGAGGTACTAACTCTATTTCACAGAAGCGTAAACGGAGGCACAGAGAAGCAAAGCCACCTACCCAAGATGACATGTGGTTTCTGGTGGAGTCTGGCCTTTAGGGTCAGGTTTGTCTCCTCCAGAGCTTGAGCTCTTAGCAGAGATACCCAATGCAGTGTTACCAGACAGGGCCGTGGTCTGACTTTCATGGCCCTGGGCAGTGTCTCTTGTGCCTGTTGGATAAGGCAGCCCGGCTGCAGGGGTCGGAGGTAAGTGAAGATTTGGAATTGGCAAGAACACGGAGGACAAAGTGCCTTTCTAAAGGAAGTAGCTGTCACCAGTTGAACTTGTCAGACTCTGAATTTTCAAGAAAAACAGAAATCCAGATTTTTATGTGAATTCTCCTGTTTTTTTTTTTTTTTTTTTAAGTTGGCAATCCATTTCATTAGAAACACAAACCAAAAACTCTACTTGGGCCAAACAAACAATGCAACCAAAAATACAGAAACCAGTCCATGGGTCATTCGTAGTTTACTCGACTACTCTCCAGTATGGTCACTTGTCTAACCGTTCATGCATGAGGGGACGATGGTGCAGAGGCCTGGTTCTTGCCCTGGTTGCTACCGCACCGTTCCCCTCATTGCTGTCTTGTCTCTAAGATGAGGAGCTGGGCCCCTTCTGGGACTCAGTGGCGATTATAAATAAGTCATAAACAGAAACATGTTTCTGAGGCTGGAAGAGAAGAGGAGGGCCTGATTCTTTTCTTCTTCTAGACTCCTGTTTGCTTTCTCCGTAATCCCATCTCCTCTTATCTCGCTAAGGTGTTTACATTGGGCTGAACACACCAGGAGTGCTGTTAGTGACAAAAATGTGCCTTGATGCTCCGGTGAAGATGCCAGCAGAGCAGTGGAACGTTGTCAAACCCAGAGCACTTGCGCTTGTTTGTTTCTCCGCTGCTGCTGACCCGAGGCCCCCTCCCTCTGCATCAAGCAGTCCCTCGGAAGTCGTGCAGCGCCAGGGCCCAGGCTTTCCGGACGTTGTCCTGCTTTTCTTTATAGTGAGAGGCGGGAGGCTCTCTGCCTGGCTTTGACTGATGGATGGCATCTGCCGGGGTCTCTCGTCTAAACGATGTTGTTCGCTGAAGGAACTGCCATTTTGTGGCTCCTGGAAGTCCCTGAAGTGCCCATCCTTTTAGAACAAAGGAGATCTCTCTTTGTTCTTTTTAACTGAAAAAGAAGTGTTTATATTTTTCTTTTAAAAGTTTATTTTGTTTTTTAGAAGTAACAAATGCACATGGTAGGAGAAATTTCTTTGTTTTTTTTGTCTGTCACCTGGGCTAGTGTTCCGTGGCATCAGCCTAGCTCACGGCAACCTCAAACTCCTGGGTTCAAGTGATTCTTCTGCCGAAGCCTCCTGAGTAGCTGGGACTACAACCGTGTAACACCATGCCCGGCTAATTTTTTCTATCTTTAGTAGAGACAGGGTCTTACTTTTACTCAGGCTGGTCTTGAACTCCTGAACTCAAGCGCTCTTCCTGTCTTGGCCTCCCAGAGTGCTAGGATTACAGGCGTGAGCCACCGCGCCTGGCCATGTAGGAGAAATTTCAAAGTACAGAAGGGCATTTTATGAAAAGCCAGACTGTCCATACCTCTGATCACCTGCCTCTATGCCCCCTCCCCACAGGTGACCATTGTTGCCTGTTTTCATTGCCCTAGAGAGCTCTTCTAGATAGATACCATTGATTCTCAGCCTGGGTGATTTTTTTGTCCCCCAGGTGACATTTGGCAATGTCTGGTGACATATTTATTGTCACACCTGGGATGTGGGTGCTACTGGCATTTAGTGGGTAAAGGCTAGGGATGTTGCTGAACGTCCTACGACACATGGGGCAGCTCCTCCACCCCACTACACCCCACCCCACTCTGTGCCCACAACAGAGACTCCTCCGGGCCCTAAATGTTTTTTTTTTTTTTTTTTTTGAGACAGAGTCTCACTCTGTCACCTGGGCTACAGTGCCTTGGTGTCAGCCTAGCTCACAGCAGCCTCAAACTCCTGGGCTCAAGCGATCCTTCTGCCTCAGCCTCCTGAGTAGCTGGGACTATAGGCATGTGCCACCACACCCGGCTAATTTTTTCTATATATATTTTAGTTGTCCAGCTAATTTCTATATATATATACACACACACACACACACATTTTTTTTTTTTTTTAGTAGAGGCGGGGTCTCGCTCTTGCTCAGGCTGGTCTCAAACTCCTGAGCTCAAATGATGCTCCTGCCTCGGCCTCCCAGAGTGCTAGGATTATGGACGTGAGCCACCATGCCCGGCCCTGGCCCTAAATGTTAATAGTGACAATGTTCAGAAACCTTGAGAATACACAATATCTATATTCCATTTCCTTCTCTTCTCCCCTATACCAGTGCTAAAGTGCTCTACCGCTTGTTGCTTTTTCATTAAACAGATTGGCTTTTGATATCAACACATAGAAGTCTCTTATTTTAGCAGCCTTATTAATTCCATTTAATGGTAAACTAACATTTATTGAGGCACCTTATTTATTGACTCTAGCTTGTTTTCTATTTTTGCTGTTGAGAACAGCTGCAGGGAGGGCGCTCTGGCCCACCTGGGGAGGGTGTCCCTCGGATGGCTTCCTGGAAGCGGAACGAGGATCAGAGGCCAGGTGCGGTTGACATTTTGAGAGGTGTTGCCAAAATGCCCTCGAAAGAGATGCTTCTGATTTATGTTGCCTCCAGAAATGTAAGATCGTGCCTCTTTCTCTAGCGTGGGTATTTTTTATCCCTTGTTTCCATTTATAGCCTAAGCTGTCTTCGTATCAGCTGAAAAGTTCAAAATGTTGGCAGCAAGGGTGGATTCTGAAGATATTCCTGATATAGAAGGGCAGGGGTGGAAGAAGTCCTGATAAGCTACTATGAGCTAAATGAGAAAGTGAAGCTCTACTTTTTTCTCCCGGCGGAGGAGGAGAAAGTCAAAATACACTGAAAGTTTTGAGATAGCTAATTACATTTGACCGAACTCCTGAAGGTCTGCTCCCAGGGCCTGGTCCCAGCCTCCGGGCATTTGGTGGTTTATTCTAACAAAAATGAACATAATGGTAGTCTATTGAGCAGAGATACCTTATTTCGTAAAATGAGGGGCTTTACCTTCTTTGCATTCTTCTTGTTTATGAATATTCTAGAGTTCAGTCTTTTTAGGCTAAAATTTAAGGGGATGCATTTACTGGAGGGGTACATAGAGATAGACACACACACACACACACACACACACACACACACACACACACAGCTTAATTATTCTAGTGAGGTCTGTCGCTTTTCATGAACTCCAGGCGAGTGATGCTACGAACACAGACACGCAGGAGTTAAGGCAAGTTGTAAGTTTTCTTAACCCACCTAGAAGATTAGTCTAATACAGGAGTTCTCAACCTTAACCTGCCAATTGGAATCACCTGGGGAGTTTGTAAAAGGCAGATACCCAGGTCCTTCCCCCAGGCCTATTAAGTCAGAATCTCTGACGGTGGGGCCCAGGCATCAGGATTTTCTAAAGCACTACGGGCAAATTCACTGTGCAGCCAGGGTTAGCAGTTACTGGATTAGTATAGGAGATGGCAAATTTTATAGCTTTCAGGCCACATCTGGCCCCCTACCTGTGTTTGCAAATAAAGTTTTATTGGAACACAGCCATACCTATTTATATATTGTTTATGGGTGCTTTTGCAGCGGAGGCTATATGGCCTGCAAAGCTTGAAGTATTTGCAGAAAAAGCTTGTTGCCCTCCATCACAGATTTTTTGGGTAGCTGTGGAATGTAGTGAGCATACAGAAATGCTCTTGAAGACACCGATAAACATGTCCCTCAGGCGGCCCTCCTCTCCTTCCCACCTCGCATGGGAAGTGTTTTTGTGAGATCCTTCTTTTCCGGCTTTATGCTTGAAAGGGCTGCCTTTTCCCCCTGGGATCCAGTGTGCTTCCACATTTCTGAAAGTGGACGTTATAAAACAGGCCTCAGATCCTTCCCCCTTTGCCAGCACCTTTGCAGCTCAGCTGTGAAGTCCTTCAGTCCTGCTTACTCCAGCTGCTCTCGAATCTGGTTTTTCTCTTTTCTTTCAGTATTTCTCTGGTCCTTATTCTTTTTTCCCTTGCTGTTTTATCACTGTTTTACCCTACCGGTTCTCTTTGTCACCTGCTTCAAATTCCTTGCAGACAGAGAGTAAGTAGAGATCGTTTTCTAGTTTTCTCCAGTAAATTTGACTGAATGTTCTTTCCCCTCTCAGAGGTGGCTGTGCATTCACGCTGCCCTCTCTGTGCATGTCTGCGGTCCTGTCTCAGCCTTTCTGAGGAGCCCTTGATCAGCATGAGTGTACACTCGCGCATGCCGCACACGTGCATACGCATGCATGTGCACACATGTTTTTTGGCGTTTTTCTTGGATTGCAGAGATGGTGTCTCTGCTTGCTTTGAGCACTCATTTCGGAAGCAACGCTCCTGTGTTTTAGGAAAAGAAAGAGAGAGTCCTTCCTGGCTAGGTATGGTGGCTCATGCCTGTAATCCCAGCACTGTGGGAGGATCACTTGAAGTCAGGAGTTCAAGACCAGTGTGGGCAACACAGGGAGACCCTGTCTCTGCAGAAAATTAAACGGTTAGTTGAGTGTGGTGGCACACCTGTGGTCCTGCTATTCAGGAGGCTGAGGCAGGAGGCTCGCTGGGCCCAGGAGTTCAAGGTTGTATTGAGCTATGATCACACCACTGCACTCCAGCCTGTGTGACCCTGTCTCTAAGAAGAAAAGAATCGTTCCTAATCTTACTGGGGATGTCATTATGGTGCTAAAATTAAGTTGGAGCAGTTGTTTCTGGTCACCTGTGAGTGGGTTGGGTGGGGTTTTGGATGCTGCTTTGGGTCACTTTGAGGGAATTAATTCCCGGGTCTGCTGTGCTAGCGGATGCCCCCTTGCTGGGCGAGTGGGAAGGTGTTTGGGTCGTGCCAAAACAGAGAGAGGAGAGTGAAGTCTTCGAACAACCCTTTCAGTCCAGCTCTCAGGCTAGATCCTGGCACGTCTTTAGCAGCCCGGTGACAGAGGTGGCCTTTGGCGTGGAGGGAGCAGAAAGGTGAAGGGAAGTCCAGGGAGTGAGCTCATACATAGCTCGTGGGCACAGGCTCGGAGGTGGCTTCTCTTTGGATGCCACCTGCTTTCTGACCTGTTTTCTGGGATCAGCTGGGGTAGGACAGGTGCCCCCCACGTTCTTTGCTTTGGGTGGGTTGGAGGGGAGGCTGGAGCCCGGCAGGCAAAGTGAAAGACGGTCTGCCCCACCTGCAGAGTCTCTCATTGCTTTCTGGACCTTTGCAGCCACCTTAATCACTCTGCCTTCTTGCATTTTTGGGGCAGTAGAGAGGAGGCAGTAGAGGAAGTGAGAAAGGAATTTGAGAAATGTAAGCTCACTGACCCTTGGGAATCTGGTCCCCCTGGTCATATAAAGAGCCCTTGGCAGAAGTGGGGGGACGGGCCCTCCAGGCCCGAGTCACCCCTCAGAGGCCTTTACCTGGGAATCAGACTGAGGAACTTGGACTCGTACCTGAGTGAGAAGACCTGTTAGACCCAAGTTTAATATCCAGGGCTAATCTGTTCACCTTGTCTCCAGTAGATGCTGTGAGCCACAGGCAGGTGCAGCTGGCCTGGGGGGTGTGCCTGTCTTCTGTTCTCCTCCCTTTCTAGTTTGAGCCCCAGATTAGGCTGACCAAGAATGAAAAATGAGGCCTGTAGGGGAAGCAGGCAGCCAGGGCCCTTAGTCACCAGGCTGCTTTCTGAGCAACTCGGTGTCTTTCTTGGAGACAGTCTGCTCTAACCTGGACGGCAAATTCAAAGCACACTCTGGCCAGACTCGGTGTTGCTTTATCTGCTGATACCGGGATGAACATGCTACTGTCACCTTTGGCTTGGGAGGGTCCCTAAGGATGCTGAGTTGCACAGACTGAACCATCTCGCTGGGGTTGTCCATTTTAGATACTGAATGCAACGCAGAAGATTGTTCCGCAGGCCGAGTAAACCTGCCAGGAGAGTTCACTTGGGCCATTATCTCTATGCCAGCCCATGTTGTTGAGCACGTGATGTTGTTGGGAAGAATGACAAAAACGTGTATTCGGCCTCCCCACCGCCACGTTCTAGAATGTGTGTTTTGCTCTGACTTTGCAAGGAGGGAGCTAAGTGAGGAGCGTTGTTTGTTCACCCCCCAAGTGCCGGGGCTCACGAGGGTGCGGTGGTGTCTTCCAGATCGCAGCAAGGCGGAGATGGACTTGAAGGAGCTGAGCGAGGCCGTGCAGCAGTCTGCGCCCGTCCCTCTCATCTCACCCAAGCGGCAGATTCGCAGCAGGTTCCAGCTCAACCTGGACAAGACCATAGAGAGCTGCAAAGCTCAGTTAGGTATGTCTTGGGTTCTTTTGGGGCGTTTTTCCATATGACCTGCAGGGATACCACCTGGATGAAACAAAGGTTGAATCCTGGCTGCTCTTACCAGCTGCTTTAACCCTGAACTTGTTTGTTCAACTGACATGTATGTCTACTCATGGCAGAATATTTCAGACTGGCTAGTTAAGTATTCAGAAGGGCTCTTTGAACTCACCAGAGTTTATTCCTTGGTGAAGGCAGCCTGCAAACTCAAGATGCTGGTTTGAGACATAAAGGCTGGAAGCGTCGTAAAGGTCCCCTGAGTTTGCCTCTGCTCTCCCTCCCAGTGCACACACCTCGTAAGTGTCTCCACATGGGTACTGAGATGTCCCACAGGTGTCCGACACAAAGCCCTTCCCCTTCTGACCGGGCTGCTCCCCGCCTGGCACACCCTTCCTGCTTCTGTACCTGTCACCTCCTTCCCTCTTTCCTGTGCCGCCTGCGTTCACACTGCCCACCTGAGTCCTGCCTTTCCCTCAGGCTGTCAGATCTCACCTCCTCCAGGAAGTCTCCCCTGACTGCTCTCCCCATCTGCCTACCTTCTTTGGTTCCTTATGCTTAGAAGCATCAGTGGACCTTTGTGTGGGGGTATCCCTCCCACTGTAGACTGGGAAGCTCCTTGAGGGATGGGAAGTAGTTTTATAAGGATTGGTCTTGTGCACATAGTAGATGCTCTGGAGTCTTTGTTGAGTAAGTAAATAAAGCCAGAAGGGTGTTTATAAAGAAGTGGGGATGGCTGGGCCTCAGGAGAGAGAGCTACTCGGAGGTGAGGCTTATGGTCGCAGTGGGAGGTCTGGATCTTTGGGTGAGAAAGGAGCTATAGTTAGGGGTCATCTGGCTGTGTCTAGGGGACAGCAATCCTTGTTGGTTTGCCTGTTTGGGGAGGACATTGAGTGGCATGGATGAAATTTGTCATGCCATTTAATTCTTGGGCCCATCAGGCAGCTGGTCTAACTCCTTGATCTGTTACTGTTGCTAATAAGAATTTTAATATTTCTATTTATACCGTGTACTGGGCTAAGCACTGTGCATATAGATAATTCTGGGAGGTTGATACTGTTCAGTCCATTTTGCAGATGAAGAAACTGAGGCTCAGAGAGAGAGGTTACTCATTCAGGGTCA
Source organism: Varecia variegata (assembly GCA_028533085.1). Classification (NCBI taxonomy): domain Eukaryota; kingdom Metazoa; phylum Chordata; class Mammalia; order Primates; family Lemuridae; genus Varecia; species Varecia variegata. Next base: position 198,134,257 of record CM052436.1, on the reverse strand, counting down.
CAGCTAACAAAAGCAGAGGAGCAGGATTTGGATTCATACCCATTGGACTTTAATACCTAAGCTTTTCCTACCACGTGTGCGCTCAGACTTTTCCTTCTTGTTTCCAGCCATTAGCTAGCTACCAGGAGCACAAGCCTAGGATCCTAAAATTATACCAGATCTGGGTTTTTGTAGTTTGACTTGTGTTTTTGTGAGCCCTGGTGAAGCAGATGTAATTCCCAGTGATTCTGCCCATCTCCATGCCCTGGGCTGCTCATGGCTGTTGTCCTTTTGCAGGTTTCTCTTGGTGTGTCTGGTCAGTTCAGTGACGCCTCTCATGGTGGCATTGCTCTAGGATGAAGATACTGTACAAAGAGTTGATTGGGTTTTCTTTCCTCTTCAGAATTTTAGGTTATGGTATCACTTAACTGCAGCCTGATGACTGACACTTGACGTATTATTGGGAGCAGGAAGCATAGGTGGGTTAAATGGAACTATTGTTAGAAATACGCTTTTGTGTATTTTTGTTTGTGTGAAACACCTGGTCGCTTTTGAGAGAGACTTAGAAGCGTGTGACTTTCCTCTTGACTCCTTTGAAATAGAAGATGAATGCAAACACAGTGACAGTTGACTCTCCGCAGCAGTGCAGGGAGCCAGAGACAGGGCTGGGCACGCAGGCGCCTGGAGGCGTGTGCCTCCCCGCCAGAAGGAGCCAGTGGCTTCTGTGCCCCAGCCAGCTGTTGCCTGGCAGGCTGGTGACTCAGAGTGGCCACATCGCCTGCTATTTCAGCAGAAGCGTGCCACCTTGATTTCTGTGTGGAATTTCCCGATTTGTGAATTGGGCAACAAATGCTAAATTAAAAAACAAAAAGCAAACAACAAAGTACCTGACTTCTCTCTCAAAGCATTGCTTCTTAACCAAGAGCAATGTCTGCTAGCTAGATGTGGCTTGTGGGCTGAGAATATGCAACTGCTGCTTTCAGACTTTGGTTATTTCTTGGAGCCCTAGACAGAAGGGGTAAAGGACTTTCAATGCTTTGGCAATGCAGGGGCAGAGTGCTGGTGGTGAGGCAGGAGCCCCGGGTTCTGGTCTGGCCTGTCTTGGTTTTCTTTGTGTCCTGGGGCAAGTGATTTCTTTGGGCTTCCATTTTCTAGTGTGTAAATTGGATCGGTTTGAGCAGCTCATCCCCGGTGTTCCCTTCCCGCCCTCCCTTTCTCTGTATCCCAGTTAGCTATCAATGTTGCAGAGATTTAGCTTCGCATAAATTAAAAATTTATGTTGTTAGGCCTCATGTCATCTGTGAATGTTAATAACCCAAACTCTCCAAACGCAAGTTCCATTTGTCAGCTGCAGTCGCCACTTGAGTTCATTACTCGAGTTAGTGATCCCGCCAGGCCAGTGTCATGCGGTTTGAAATGTGTTCTCTTACTCCGGCGTTTGGCGTGGAAAATGTGTGCATTTTTGGGCCTGCTCTTTATTTTGTGACTACGCCACATGCTGGGTTTTCTTTTTGAATTTAGGCATCAATGAAATCTCGGAAGACGTTTACACGGCCGTAGAGCACAGCGATTCCGAGGATTCCGAGAAGTCAGACAGTAGCGACAGTGAGTATATCAGTGACGAAGAGCAGAAGCCCAAGAATGAGCCTGAAGACACAGAAGACAAAGAGGGAAATCAGGGGGACAAAGAGCCATCTGCTGTCAAAAAAAAGCCCAAACCAGCGAATCCGGTGGAGATTAAAGAGGAGGTGAAAAGCATGTCGCCGACCAGTGAGCAAGTAGATCCCGGAGCAGCCACGGACAAGGCCAGCCCTGAGCCAGAGAAGGATTTTTCAGAAAAAGCGAAACCATCGCCTCATCTCACGAAGGATAAACTGAAGGGAAAAGATGAGATGGATTCCCCAACGGTACATTTGGGCCTAGACTCCGATTCAGAGAGTGAACTGGTCATAGATTTAGGAGAAGACCATTCTGGGCGGGAGGGTCGAAAAACTAAGAAGGAACCCAAAGAGCCATCTCCCAAGCAGGATGGTAAGTGATCACATCAGTTTCCAGTTTCTTAATTGGGTTTAGAATTCCCCCGTGTACGTGTATTATGCAAAGTCACGTGACCCTCTGACACCACTGAGAGAGGCAAAGCCGTGAGCAGCTTAAGGTCGCCTAGATAGTTGCCAAACAGGACCAGGATGTGCATGTAGGCCCACCTGCCTGTCACCTGCTCAACACCCAGCGTGGTTGGTTTTAAGTGCAGAAAAATAAGTCACTCGGAAAATGGTCGTTGCTTCTAGTGCCCAAGTCATTTCTAGTGTAAGCAGCTTCTTTTTCAGTATGCTTATGTATTTCCCTGAAGTGTTTGTTAATATTTAGCCATTTGGTAAGGCTCTAATGGTTTTGGAAGCATTCGGTTCAAAGATCTTGATGAGTTCAGCATCGCTTTCCTCCCCTCATGCTGCCCAGGCATTGGCAAGTGTGTTTTCATACTAGAATATGGTACTGTTGGGGTGGGTGGTGCCATAAGTGCTTCTTGGGGCACTAGCAAATAAAGGGGCATTTACGGTGGATACCTGTATTGGCGTTTTGTCCGGTTTGCATTTAAATGACCTGAGCCCAGATTTCTCAACCTTGCACCAGTGACAGTTTACCCTGGATAGTTCTTTGTCTGGTGCACTGGAGGATGTTTTCCAGCATCCCTGGCCTCTACCCACTGGATGGCAGCAGTACCTGCCCAGTCGTGGCCATCAGACTTTCCCAAATACCTCCTGGGGGGCACAGTCTCCCCCTGTTGAGAACCACTGCCTGAATCTTAGAGGCCTCCTCTTGCTACTGTTACGTTCTGAACCAGCAGTGATGGCCCCGAAGCCTAGTGCAGCAGGAACATTGGCAAACCCTCCAGGAGCGTGTGAATGATTTGAAGGGCATCCTTCCCATTGACACAGTATTCAGTACATTTTTCAGCTGGCTTGGCAAGTGGGTGGTGAGAGAATTCCAACATGCCCAGGAAAGATACTGCAGAAGGACTAATTAGAGGTTGTAGCTATCAAACCGTATGTACTTTGTGAGTAACTTAAGGGATAGCCAGGTTTAATTTTTGACTATGCCTAACATTCGGACAAGAGGTGACTTCTCAGCCAAACCCTTGAGTAAGATGTGATTCTCTGTCCTTTAAGGCTTCTGTAGCCTGGCAGCTTAAAGCATGTCAGAGATGGGCCTTGAGAATCTTGCCATTGTGGTTATATCCGCCTGGGCTACTCTGGAATCTCAGTCGTTTGGGGAGAGAGAAGATTCCTGCAGTTCAGCTAAAGATAACGAGATGTCTCTGAATGGTGCAATGGAGGAAGAGAGAGATGGGAGGGAAGGGAGGATAGACCCTCAGACCATCCCTGAGCCTCCTCTTAGATTTATGGATGGCCTCTGAAAAATGCGCTAATGTTGTGGTTTGGGGTTCGAGAGACTGCCTTTGTTGTTGCAGAGAACAATAGGAGTAGCGTTTATTCCATGAGGATTGTGGGAATATTTGGGTGCAGATGGCAGTGCTCCTATGAATGACATATTTCTACTGTTCCTTTCTCTCTGGAACAGATCCTTTGATGATTGGTTTTATGCTCCTTCCTCTTCCAGAAAGAATTTGCAACAGAATGACAAGGATACGTAACCATGAAACGAGATAAAAATAAAGAAATCAGTGTAAAAGGAAAATGAAGGTAGAATAGCGAGTGGCCTGGGGAAAGGTTTTATATAGACATATGTACTATTCCAACCTTCTCAATTAGCGACGTTGGGTTTCCATTTTGGCTCGGAGCTTCCTAGCAGTGAAAGCAAAATGGAAAACATGCACAGTTCCTTAAAAGATCTTACACTTTCTAAAAAATAAAAAACATTCCAGTTGATTAGAAGAAGGTAGAGCTCTTGCTTGCACTGACTGAAAGAAATTTCTCTAGGAGGCCCTGAGTAGCTGGTGGACTATTAAGCTGAAGGTGATACTAAAATACAGTTCAGTTGGAGCAGCATCCCAGGGCTTAGGGCAAAACTGACTAATCTTAAATCTAGAGCCCCTGATGATGGTTCGGATCTTGAATAATTGTCTTTGTGTTCGATTCCACCGTAGAGCATCTTTTCAAGGTTGTGCTTGCACTTATGAGTTTATTAAGTGAAGGGCGTCTTGAAGTGTGCTGTGATGACCTCCAGCTTACCTTTGGCTTAGGAATGCAGCTTATGTAGAGTATGAATCCTTAGTAAAACAGCTTTTGTAGCTAGTGATCTCAGAACAGAGGCACAGGGAGTGCACTTAGAGACTCTTTCCTGGGTTTACCCTGGCACATCAGTAATTTCCATCCTCCTCCAAAGGAGATGCTAATTCTTCTCTTAAAAAGTCCTGCCTCTGTGTGCAAAACAGTGGCCAGTGACAAATTCTGAAATAAGTAGGTTAATTTCATGGGGAAGCTTCTGGGGTACTAGGCCCTTTAAAAAATTCACTCTCTGTTTTGGGGCAATAGATGATTGTTTATATACTATGACATTTCCTATAGCCTTTTTTTTTTGCTCTCTGTATACCATCAGAATCCCTAGAAATGAAAATATCTGGATATCTGAATGATAACCCCAAAGAGGTCTTTGAGCCTGGAATCTTTTCAGATTGTGCAGTCCAGTTTTTTATTTGGAAAACAGAGCCATTTACAGTGGTGCATTCCTGTAATCCCAGCTACTCAGGAGGCTGAAGCAGGTGGATTGCTTGAGACCAGGCTGAGCAACAAAGCGAGACCCTGTCTAAATTTAAAAAAAAGAAAAAAAAAAAGCCAGCATTGACCACTGCAGAGCAGTCAGTCCCCTCTGCAAAGGTAGCTGGTTGCCTTTGTGAATCAGGAAAGAGAAGATGACGTTTTTGTGGTTGCCCTTTGTCCAAGGGGGGACTAGTCTAGCTAATGAACAGTAGGAATATATTTGGGGTCAAATGACAGGAAAGGAAGGCATTGAGGGCATTTTTGCAGGTTAGAAACCCTGAGAAGGCACTGCAGCTATGTCCTGCTTAGAAGGGCACGGTTCAGTGCCGCCTCTGCACCCAGAGGGGACAGGGAATGTGTCTAGTATCTGGCAGGTCACCGTGGAAGGATCAGCGCTTCTGGTTGCAAGAAGCTCCACCTCCAGCCCCACCATGGGCTCTTGCCCACCAGCTTCGCTGATTCTCCTCTCCAGAGGAGCAGGAGGGCCAGCCGGACGTGGTAACCGCAGAGAAAGCCCCTGAGTCAGAAGAGTCAGCTTGTCTCTTCCCCTTATTCTCCTTGGCTTTTTAAAACCCACAGCTTACTGAAAATCTTCCCTGGAATAATCAAGCTCACGACTTTCTGGGTGATATAAATCTACAAAGAGACGTAATCCTTATTAAAAGGAGTTTGATGTCAAGGAGCATTGTCTGAGATCAGGGTGCTGGCTTGTAGCCATGTTTGGTGTGTGTTGCCCGGGCATCCTCTCTGGGGGGTAAGCTCACCTAACTGGTGGCTGGGGCCTCTGCTTCCATAACGCACCCACCTGTACACACCAGCACCCAAGTGGTCACCCTTTCCAGGCCACTGCTCAGTGCTTCTGGCTCTAACCTGCCTTCCAGCCACTCTTCCTCCCTGCCTGCCCTCACTTACCAAAGTGTTGTCTGTTCCGAGACATGTCTTGGCTAATGCTATTCCCTCCAGATTCTCACTTCTGCCTGTTGAAATCCTACCCTCATCTCCGCTGGCCCAGCTCCTCCAAGAAGACACATTCCATATGGCAGCGTTCTCCAAACTTGAGTCATTCACATTCATTGTTTTTGCCATTCTCAAGTCCTGCTTGTATAATTTTTGACTTAATATTTTTATTTAAAGCAATTCGCTCTTTAAAAAAATAATTAAACTCATTTTAAGCCGGGCGTGGCGGCACATGCCTGTAGTCCCAGCTACTCAGGAGGCTGAGGTGGGAGGATCGCTCGAGGTCAGGAGTTCGAGACCAGCCTGAGCAAGAGCGAGACCCTGTCTGTACTAAAAATAGAAAGAAATGATTTGGACAGCTAAAAATATATATAGAAAAAAAAAATTAAAAAAAAACACAGACTCAAACTTACTTCATTTTAGGCATTAACTTGACTACTACACAGTAGGAAAACCAGAATTGTACACTATACATAAAAGGTGGCGACAGCAATAAGTACAGTAAAAACAGATGCAATGCTGTTAAGTTCTAGATAAGTATCATCATGTTGGGGGAAGATTCTGTTCCTGAGGCAGAATTTATTTTCAAGGCTATCAGCACCACCATGAGACTTTGTCTTGGAGGAAATCAGAAGAGATACTTTCTTTCCGGGTAATTAAGTATTAATTCAGTGCTTTGGCCATTGGGAAGCCATCTGGTTCTTTGGGGCTACATGCTTTATAGCTGGGGTCCCCAACCCCAGGGCCACAGACCTATACCAGTCATGGCAGGAGGGCAAGGAGCGAAGTTTCACCTGTACGTACAGCCGCTCCCCATCACTGGCATCACCGCATAAGCTCCGCCTCCTGTCAGATCAGCGGAGGCGTTAGATTCTCATAGGAGCGTGAACCCTACTGTGAATCGTTAATGCGAGAGATCTAGGTTGCACGCTCCGTATGAGAATCTGATGCCAGTGGAGCTGGGGCGGTGATGCTGGGGAGCGGCTGCAACTACAGATCATCATTAGCAGAGAGGTTTGACTGCACAGTAAGTGTAATGTGCTTGAATCATCCTGAAACCATCTCTTATCCCTCTCACCGGTCCATGGAAAAATTGTCTTCCATGAAACCACTCCCTGGTGCCAAAAAGATTGGGGGCTGCTGCTTTATAGGTTCCCTAGCCAAAGGGTTTCTCTTCATTTCTCAATGGACTTCGGCTGGGTCTTTCTCAAGGTGCTTACCAAATTCTGACCTTGTGATATAGGCACTAACGGTGATTCTGTTGACTCACTGCTCTGTCCACTAGTTGGCGGGGAACTCGAGGGCAGGGTCTGGGGCTTGTGTGCCTCGTTTCCTCCCAGAGGTCTTGACTTGAGTCTCCAACATGAGCAAGTGCTCGGTAAAGGAGGCCAGTCCTCGGGAGATAGAAGATGCTGCAGAAGTGTCCTAAGCATATGGGTGAGATTGTGCTCCACCGTCAGAGATGTACTTGGCATGCCAAATTCGTTTGGGATTTTTATGTAGGTTTTACCAAAACTTGCTGGTGTAAAGACCCTGCAGGCCAATCTGAGTCCAATCTAGTTTTTTTTTTTCCCCCACGCATTGGCTTTAGTTGTAGGTAAAGCTCCACCATCCACTACAGCGGGCAGCCAGTCTCCCCCCGAAACGCCGGTGCTCACCCGCTCTTCCTCCCAAACTCCCGCCGCTGGTGTCACAGCCACCACCAGCTCGACATCCACGGTCACGGTCACGGCCCCGGCCCCGGCCCCAGCCCCGGCCCCCACCGCCGCCACGGGAAGCCCAGTGAAAAAGCAGAGGCCGCTTTTACCGAAGGAGACTGCCCCGGCCGTGCAGCGGGTCGTGTGGAACTCATCAAGTAAGTTTCAAACGTCCTCCCAAAAGTGGCACATGCAGAAGATGCAGCGCCAGCAGCAGCAGCAGCAGCAGCAAAACCAGCAGCAGCAGCCTCAGTCTTCCCAGGGGACGAGATATCAGACCAGACAGGCTGTGAAAGGTATCGAGCCTCCCCTTCTGTTCTCTGTGGCACCCGCTCCCTTTTTGCCACATCGACAGGAGAAAAATCATTGCTGTTTTATTTTTTAGTTCCTGTTTATTTCCTGGCCGGTGTATCCTGAAGGCCTTACACGTTTCATTTGGCATTATTTTTAAAAATTGTTTGGCTACTTGCTTTTTTACTTTAAATTTTTTTTATTTTATAATTGATGCATGCATATATTCTCCTTAGAAAGGGGGCAAAATATTTGCATAATTATTGTCCCGTTCACCTTCCATTTCATTCTCCTTCCTTCCACAGTGGCCACTATCAACCATTGCAAACCCCTTTCTTTGCATGTATACATATATGCATATGTATGTGTATATATGTATGCATGTTATATGTATATATAGCATGCTGTAAAAATACTACTTTTTCCCCCTTTTTCTTTTTTAAAACATAAAAATGGTACCATACTTGCTTTTTTTCACCCATCAGCATGTTTTGGAGGTCTGTCCATGTCAGTACATACAGCTCTGCCTTATTCTTTTGGACTGCTGCATAGTATTCCGTATTTTTATTTAAAGCATTCCCCTGCTGGTGGGCATGTAGGTTGCTTTTAGTTTTTGCCTACTGTAAGCAGTGCTGCGATGACTATCTCTGTATGAGTTTCCTTGTGTGCGTGAGGGAACCTCTTGGAACTATTTTGGAAAAAGTACTGTGTGAGAAGTTGGTAGCAAAGATGACCTTTTTAATGCCTAGAGGGTTGCCATACATAAAAGACGAGCCTGCACCAAGAACCACTTGATGAAGTTGCAAAATCAAAACTCCCACCAGCCACGCCGGAGGCTCCGTCTGGGGCTGATGTAAGGCCAGACACAGTGCTGGTCTGAACAGTGCGTTTGCCTGGCTCTGTGAGCATTGACGTAGCTCTCATTCCACGGGGAAACCTGCATCTAGGGCCTCGAAGGTTGGGTTCCTCATTTGAAACTCTCGTAGCAGAGCGCACCCTAGTGAGCGAGACTCTTGGGTAGTCGCAGGATAAGAGGGTGAGAGGTGGTCAGATCCTGAGTTGGCCCTCAGTGAGCCCTTTGAAGGTTGGGGGTCGGGGAGAAGACTCTGAAACACTGAATAGGCAAAATTGGAGTACAGTTGGGTTGATTTTGATGTTTAAAAATTTGGTGTTGCCAAGCTGAATCTAGGATATTTGAGATTGGGATTATCACCTCCATCGTTCTGTCTGCGTGCTGCATAAGCAGGAGACCCTTCCCAGGTACTGCCAGGACGAGGCTCATTGCTTCAGATTGTCTTGTGTCAAAGTAAAGCCTAAAGTAGGGAGGATGGGTTTCAATCAGTGGTATACTATTGTACTACTGAAGTAGTAAGGACAGATTTTAATCAGTAATACACTATTGTAATAGGGGAAAGAGTCTAGCATGAACTGTGAAAGCAACCTTGATTTGCACGGAGGTGACTGGGCATTTTAAAGGGAGATGAAGGAGTAGGAGGGTGGTGAGTGGGCTCAGTAGCGTCAGGGAAGTCGAACATTACAAAAAGCAAGAAGAGGGGTTGGTCTCTGTGAAACCCATCTGCGTTTGCTAATGGGCACTTAACAAAGTGAGGCTCCTACCCTCCCATAGAGCCTGGGAGACAGGGGCCCTAACTTCAGGTATTGGCAGGAACAAACTAAATTCTTCTGGCAGCCTTGAGTTTTAAGGGGGCGAGGTGCATCCTGGCAAGCTTTTGGGCTCTTAGAAACTGTTAGTGTTTGTTCAGGTCTTTATAGGCCAAGGTTAGGGCCTCGTAGGGCTCTGAGGAGCTTGGCTGGAGTTTGGTTGATGAGAAAGTCTTCGTCACTTAAGAGCAGAAGAGCTCACAGGGCATATATTAGGGGCTTTGCTTCCTCACCCCAGCTTCGCGCTGGGACAGGTCCTTCCCGTGACGGTGGGGTAACCAGGGTCCTTTGCTTCCTTAGCGGTCCAGCAGAAGGAGATCACACAGAGCCCCTCCACGTCCACCATCACCCTGGTGACCAGCACACAGTCGTCACCCCTGGTCACCAGCTCGGGATCCACGAGCACCCTGGCGTCTTCAATCAACGTTGACCTGCCCATCGCCACTGCCTCCGCCGATGTCGCCGCAGACATCGCCAAGTACACTAGCAAAGTGAGTGGATGGGAGCGCTGCCATGGAGACGGGCAGATGCCTAGCAGGGTGCAGAGGAGCAGCTTCCTGCAGGGAGCTATTGGGGTCATAGCCTCCCAGGTTTTGGGAGCATTTAGGAGGGACCCTTTTTTAACAGAGTGTCTCCAAGATCAGATTATTTTACTTGGGTCTAAAGTTGTGTCTTAACAGAGAAATGTAGAATGAACTGAGTCTCTCTCCAAAAGGGCTTAGATTCTGAAGTCAGTACATAAGATGTAAATGGACGTGTCATCCAAAGTTAGCCTTCAGAATTCAAGTCACTCATCAAGGACAGATTTTCCTTAAGTGCTAGAACAAATTGCTGATCCTTCATTGAACAGCCGACCAAGGGCTTGGTTTGCATTTAGAGAAGCCAGTGCAATGGAACAGAAGTGACAGAGATGTCAGTGTGAAACTGGCAAGGTGAGACACTCACACTTTGATTTTTGCAGGAAGCAACCTGACTGGGGGACTGGTGGACCCCTGCCCCACGCCCCCCACTTTCTGGGCAGTGGGCACAGATTCTTTTTTTCTCTCTTAATTTGCCGAGTGCTTTTATGCTCATGATTGAATTCATGTAAACAAAGTCTGCATTTCTCCTAAGTGTCATATGAGAGTGCTCTGGAGTGATGTGCTGCATGTCTTAGCAGTAGACCATGAAGTAGCGTGTCAGCTCCACAAGGGCTGGGACTTCGTTTTGCTCACTGCCAAGGCCTAGACCAGTGCCTGGCATACAGTAAGTGCTTAATACATAGTTGGGCTTTCTCTTCACTGGGATTGATACTAGCAGTAACTTTATAATAGCTAATGAGTAACAATCTACTAAGAATATTTAGTAAATTACTAAGTAGGTAACAACTTATTCTGTACTAATGAGCAGATTACTGATTAGTTACTAATGAGTAAACTATTCAGGTTTATGGAGAGAATGGATGAAAAGAATTTGGAGTAGTTATTTCTAGAATTCTTGAAGCCTCATGATAAAAGAGTTGCTATAGATTGCATAGAATCTTTTAAAATTCTGGATGGTGAAAGAAATATTTATGTTTTTTACTTTTAACCAGTGACTTTTTATTGGTCATTTTTCTTTTTATTCCTTCTATCTGGGTATAATTGTTATCTATTGCTGTGGAACGAATTACTGCAAAGCATAGCAACTCAGTACAGATACTTGTTGTGTTACAGTTTTGTGGGTCAGGAGTCTTGACCCGGCTCACGGCTCAGCTGGGCTTTCTGCCTCAGGAGTTCTGCAGGCTGCAGTCACGGTGTCTGTGAGGCTTGGGGTCTCCACAGGGGCTTGACTGGGAAAGGGTCCACTTCCAAGGTCACTTAGGTGGTGATGGGCAGGATTCACTTCCATGAGGGCTGTTGGCTGGAGTCCTGGCCTCTCCAAGGTGGCGGCTTGCTTCACGAGAGCTCATGGCAAGGTGGAAGTCACGCTCTTAACGTAGGTTAACCATGGAAGTGACGTCCCGTTACCTTTGCTGTGTTCCGTGGGGTAGGAGCAAAGCGCTGGGGCAGCCCACACTTGGAGGGAAGGGATTACCCGAGAGCACAAGTACCAGGGAAGTTGGGATGGTTGGGTGCCACCTTGGGGTGAGTCTGGCACGAGGTAAGAGGGCAGTGTGTCTGGGTAGCACTTACTGTGGGCTAGACGTTGTTCTGAGCACTTTTTCTGTGTTATATACAATCTTCACGACAAATTGATAAAGTAGGTGCTATTATCATCCCAGTTTTATAGATGAGAAAACAGAAGCCCAGTGAGTTTATGCAACTTGTCTACAGTTACACAGCCAGTGAATGGCCGAGTTGGAATTTTTTTTTTTTTTTTTAAATAAACAGGGTCTTGCTCTGTTGCCTGGGCTAGAGTGCAGTGGCAGGAACATAGATCACTGCAACCTCAAACTCCTGGGCTCAAGTGATCCTCCTGCCTCGGCCTCCCGAGTAGCTGGCAGTGTAGGCGTGAGCCACATGCCCGCTCCCCTTTATACTCTTATAGCAAAATCGAGGGATGACCTTTCTGCTAGATGTTTTCTTTGCAATTAAAACAAATGAACATGGTGACATTTTTTGGGAACTGATGAACTTTCCTGTCTCTGAGGTGACCTGGAGTTGGAGACCCAGATTTGTGTGTTTTGGCAAAAAGGTGCTCTTTAGTAATGTTGAGTTCTTTGCTATATTTGGAAGTTAAGAGTAAAAGTCAGTCCACAAATTTATGATATCTTTAAAATGGAATGTAAGCATTGCATTAGTAATGTATTGAATTTCATCCACTTTCTAAGGTTTTCTTGTAAAAGCAGTTTTGTTTCAGTTTTTTTTTTAAATAGACGTGGTTGGTGCAGGAGAGTACCAAGGCTTGTGCAAAATCTCCAACTGCAAAGCCACGTGAAGCACGGAGCGTTTTCGCTGGCAGTGGCCCGTGGTGGCCCCATAGCAAGCTGGGAGCGGAAATCTCAACAGATATTTTATTCATTTACTCCCATTTTGGGGTGAATTTGGGGTTACTGCTTTGGAGGTTGACAGCAGTTACTCAATTGCATGCTCATATCAGTTTAGTTTTCTGTAAAAATAAGGTGAAGAGGTATTTCTTTATGAAGACCTTCTCCACGGTGGGCACTGAACCATCATCTTCACGTGGTTTTCTCATTAATCCTGTGCATGCCCTGCCAGGGGGCACTGTTATTATCTCTGTTTTTTACATGGGGAAACTAAGGCTCAGAGAAAGTATGGGTGAGGTGCTAGGGGTGCCGTGTGTCCTTCCTTCCCAGTAAGTGGAGTGTCTGGAACACACAGGAGAGACTCAGCCGCAGTCAGGCCAGCCCTGAAATGTCGTTTGGTCTGCTGTCCCCTCCCCTTTCTCCTGTGATGAGGGGGATGGGGTCAGCGGGCAGGTGGGAGGTAGAAGAGAAATTCGTCCTACACACACACTGGGTCGGCAGATGCCAGGGTGCCTGCTGCATGGACCTTTGCTGATTTCACAAACTTGCTGAAGCCTTCGGGGTCAGAGGGTTAAAGAAAAATAAGATGGGAAATGAATGGCAAAGGCCACGCCCCCGACTGAAGGCGTTAAAATGACAAACCAACGTATCCACACAGTGGACTGTGAAAGGAGTGACACTCTGATGCGTGCTACAACACAGATACACCTCGTGCTCTGAGTTCACGTATATGAATGTCCAGACTAAGCGAATCCCATAGAGACAGAAGGCAGAGGGATGGTTGTCAGGGCTGGCGGGGGAGGGGATGGGGCTGTTCGGGGGGTGGGGGGACTAAGAGGGAGGAGTGGGGTTTTCGGGGGTAATGAAAATATCCTGAAATTTGGTGATTTCAGAAAATATTCTGATTTTGGGGATGGATGCACAAGTCTGAATATATTAAAAGCCATTGAACTGTACACTTTAAATGTGAATTGTATGGTATGTACATTATATTTCAATAAAGCAGTGTTTTTTTTTTTTAAGGGGAAATAATTAAAAAACAGTAACAAAACAAAATAATCCCTCCTATAACCTACGGTGCTGCCCAACCAAAACACATCTGGGGGCCGAATTTGGCTTCTCTGGTTCCAGCCTGTGGGTGTAGAAACTGGCTTTATGTTGTGAATCCCTCCCACAATATGGGACAGGAATCTGTGGGTGATTCCTGCCCTGGTTTATACCCGGGTTTCTCAGCCTTGGCACTAGTGACCTGGTGGGTGATTCCTTGTCCTGGGGGCTGTCCTGGGCACTGTGGGGTCTTAGCAGCTTCCCGGCCTCCACCTGCTAGACGCTAGTGCAGCCCCTTCTCCCCACTCCTGCACGGGTCACGACAACCAGAAATACCCAGTGTCTCATGAGGGACAACATAGCCCTGCGTTGAGAACCACTGCTTTATACAGATAGAGCTCAGATATATGTCACCTGCAGAAGCCTCCAAGCAGTGATCACCTGAGTTGTTTCTGTTTTTGTCTTTCAGATGATGGACGCAATAAAAGGAACGATGACAGAGATATATAACGATCTTTCTAAAAACACTACTGGCAGCACAATAGCCGAGGTCAGAGATGACACATGAATGCCTTATTTGCTAAGAGTGTTTTATGGGCTGCTATAAAGGTGGCACCGTGAAGAAACTTCCCTGCAAATCCCTCTTGGGTCCTGACTCCCATCACCAACCGGCTGCACTGATTGTGGTTGTCGGTGGGGGTGTTCCTCACTTAGCTGGGCGGCTGGGGCTGTGGGGGCGTGCCCTGCTTTGTGTGATAAATTCCCTTCTGATAAGACAGCCCAACCAGAGCCTGAGTTAACCCACTGGTGAAACTAGAAGCCAGTTCTGTTTGCTTCATGGAAAATTGGCTCCTTAATCTTCTCCATAAGTGTGGACTTGTTCTTTTATGTTTTTTATTTGAGACAGTCTTGCTCTGTTGCCCGGGCTGGAATGCCGTGGCATCAGCCTAGCTCATAGCAACCTCCAACTCCTGGGCTCAAGCAATCCTCCTGCCTCAGCCTTCTCAGTAGCTGGGACTACAGGTGTGTACCACCACACCCGGCTAATTTTTTCTGTTTTTACTAGAGATGGGGTCTCACTCTTGCTCAGGCTGGTCTCGAACTCCTGAGCTCAAGGGATCCTCCCACCTTGGCCTCCCAGAGTGCTAGGATTCCAGGCGGGAACCACTGTGCAGGGCCTGGACTTTTTCATATAAGCGATCCTATTGTCTAAGAATTTGTGTCCTGGAGTCTCCATAATTAGGTGATTGCCTAGAGAAGAAAGTGGTTAAAACATTGAACCGTCCACTTGTAAAGTGACCACTTGGAGAAACATACCTCCCTGAAATTCCCCCTTAAGCTAATCACTACCAAGGCTTGGAGGGCGGGCTGCTCGGCCTACAGCAAGTACAGTGTAGGCCGGAGGCAAACGGTCCCCAGTGAGATGATAAGGGGCAGGGGCAGGATTTCATGGGGTCCTCGAGGGTGATGTTGGAGAACTGTGGGAATCCCATGCAAAGCTGTTGATGTTTGAGTACGTGGCAGGGTTAAGCTGGCACTCAAGAGAAAATCTTAAGGAAGCCAACCTGGTAGTCCCTTCAATAGAGAACAGTGTGACTGTAAAGATTTAAGAGAGGCCCCAAGAGAAGTCAGTGAATCCCCTTGAATAGTTTTGCAAATACAACTCTCTTTATGAATGTGCTGGGGACATCAAAGAAGTGAAAAATAATGCTTTAGAAACACCTTCATTCTTTTTTGTTCATTTTAAGAATTGGTGTATGAAGGCTGGGTGTGTGGTGTCTCATGCCTTATAATCCTAGCACTCTGGGAGACTGAGGCAGGAGGATCGCTTGAGGTCAGGAGTTCAAGACCAGCCTGGGCAACATAGCAAGATCTTGTCCCTACAAAAAATAAATTAGTCTGGTGCAGACCTGTAGTCCCAGCTACTTGGGAGGCTGAGGTAGAAGGATCATTTGAGCCTAGGAGTTTGAGGCTGCAGTGAGCTATGATTGTGCTACTGTATTCTGGCCTGGTGACAGAGCAAGACCTTATCTCATATTTAAAAAAAAAAAAAAAAAGGTGTGTGGTTAAAAATACGGGTCCATAATGTCTCTCCTGAAACCTTGGGTCCAGATGTATGCTGTAAGTTTTGGATTTTATAATTTTAGAGCAGTAAGAAGCAGTCTCCCACAATTAGAGATACCATTTCTGCAGTGAAATGTGACTGTTCACTTGAGTTAATCAGGTTTTCTCAGCCTCACCACTGCTGACACTTGCGTCAGATAATTCTCTGTGGCGGGGGCTGTCCTGTGTGTTATGGGATGGTTAGTAGCGTCCCTGGCCTCTACTCACCAGACGCCAGTAACACTTCCCAATTGTGACAACCAAAAATTACTCTAGATACTGTCACGGCGAGGGGTGGGGTGGGCAAAGTCACCCCAGTTGAGAACCACCATGATAATTAAACGCTGTCTAGTTAGTCCCATAACAGTTCAGGTTGCACTTATTTTTCCTCCCCCCAAATGAGTTTGGCCCCCTAAGAATAGCTTTTGGTTTTCAGAGATGTCGGGCTTTGGATTTTAGGTGAATAATGATGGACTCCACCACCTATACATTGTTAAGATACGGGGTAAAATACAACTATCTTTATTTGCTTTAGTTTCATTTTTTAGCCCAAAATCCTAGTTAGACTTTTTACATATTGTTTATTTGAAAGTCTGGTCCTTGTCATCATTTTCAGTGGTTGTTCCTGGTGTCAGTATTTCTTAGAAGAGATGCTTGTACTTAGTTTTCTGCGCCAGTTTCTCTGGTGAATTTGAGTTAACCCACTAGTGCCACCTCTCTGGCCTATGGCTGTGGGAAGGGCAGCACAGAGTCAGGCCACTTGTGTCCTCGGTTAACCACGTGACGCTCTGACCCTGCCAGCCAGCCAGCAGGAGTGGCACGAAGACAGCCTTTTAAGACTCCTCCTCTCCCCTGTTGCAGATTCGCAGGCTGAGGATTGAGATCGAGAAGCTTCAGTGGCTGCACCAGCAGGAGCTCTCCGAGATGAAGCACAACTTGGGTAAGGCCCGGCGACTTGGTCTGGAAGGAGGAAGGTGTTGGGCGTGAGCTTCTTGGCCCCTCTGGCGTCCATCCCAGATGTGAATGGAGCTAACGCTAGGCTAGTGGCCGTACGGCCTGTGGGCAGAGCACAGCACTGGAGCCCACCAGCGACAAAGCTGGTGGGGGTGGAGGCCTCCTTTCCTGGCTGCAGGCTGCCAGCAGCAGGAATTTGAGAGTGAGCATCCCAGGAGCAGCGCCTACTCACTGAGCTCTGTGTGCCGGGAACGGTTTTACGTACTTTTTCATAAATTAACTAATTCTTACACACACCTTATGATAAAGGGATGTGTCATATCTCCAGTTTTCAAGTGAAGAAACTGAGACATGGACACGTTAAGGAAGTTGTTCAGAGTCACGCAGCCACAATTGAAGTCTGGGCCCTCTGGCTGCAGGTGTTCCCTGTTAATCGTTGAATGTTGAGCACTTTCACAAATGTCTGGATGCGTCCTGTGCACACTGGGGACAAAGATACTTTGTAGGTCCCTGGATTAGACTGACTGATGTTTGGCCTACCTGTCTGTGTAGATACTATTAAAAGCTTTTTCCCGAAAGGCAGAAGCAGTTGCTTCAGACCCTCGTGCAGTGTCAGGCAGGATGCTGGAAGCCCGTGGAACTCTCGGTTGGGGAGGCCTGCCCAGGCGTCCCCACCCGCTCACCTGTGGTCTGTTTAAATCCCATGAACCTTTCAGACTCGGCATTTTGTTCCGTACCCTGCTGCTATGCCATGGGTGTTGTTACTACTTCTTGTTTTTCTAATAAAGGCAGAGAATCTTATTTTTTGTAAGATCTTTCCCTTTTTAAATGTTGGCTGTGTGTGCATTTGAAAAGATTACATGTGGGCTGGCCAGAACTTGGCCATGGTTTGTAGGCTCCTAGTTCAAGGTCATTGGATTGACTGAAATATTCTGTTTGGGCACAAGTAGTTTCTTGTCTTCTTTTCAAGGAGTTGATTTTCTTTACTATTTTTCTCTTTTTAAAAATATATCAGGAAGAATACTTGAGGGAATTAGGATACCACTTACTTTTCTTTTATTTCAGTATGCAGGTCACTCCCAAGTGAATTGCAAATGGACTTACTGTCTGAAATAAAATGAGAAAAATCTTGGTAGACCGAGTAGTTTGATAGTTGTCCTGTTACCATGATCATCAGCCCCAGTGCCCTATCTGGTAGTTTGAGCCAAAGCCATGAGAAAGTGCTTCTGAGTCCTAGGCCCAGCTCCCCACTGACTAGCCTCAGTTTCCTTGTCTATGAAAGGGGTAGAACAGTAGTACTTACCCAAAGGATTATTACAAGGATTACATGACTTAATATTTATAAAGTGTATAGAACAGCACTTACCTGTAGTAGATGCTATGTAAGTATTTGATAGACAGGAAAAAAATGTTTATCCTTTTTCACGTACTTTTTAAAATACATTTTTTCAGTGATAAAATTGAAAGTGAGTTTTGGTGGCCGTTGTTTCAAGAGTTTATTTGAGGAATTTCCAGAATGTCATCTTGGATTTGGAATCCCTGTGGGGCTCCGGCTGTCTCTGTGCCGGGCACTTCATGTACTATCACCAGCAGTGCCATCTGGTCGCTGTGACTGGTGCCGTGTTTACAGATGAAGACATGGGCTAGGGGCACTTGCCCAGGGTCACACAGCCGGGGCTTCTCCAGGCTGGAGCTCACGCACACGGCTGTCTGAAGCTGGGACATGAATCGCCCTGCAGCCTGGGCTGGGGTCAGGTGATGCAGCAGTGTCCCCTCCCCTCCCCCGCAGAGCTGACCATGGCAGAGATGCGGCAGAGCCTGGAGCAGGAGCGGGACCGGCTGATTGCCGAGGTGAAGAAGCAGCTGGAGCAGGAGAAGCAGCAGGCAGTGGACGAGACCAAGAAGAAGCAGTGGTGCGCCAACTGCAAGAAGGAGGCCATCTTTTACTGCTGCTGGAACACTAGCTACTGCGACTACCCCTGCCAGCAGGCCCACTGGCCTGAGCACATGAAGTCCTGCACCCAGTCAGGTAACTCCCCGAGGGCTGTCCTCAGGGGCTGCTGCAGCAAGGGTGGCTTGCCTGGCCCCCGGCCACTCTTGCAAACAACTGTGTCTCTTAGGGTGCAGACACGTAGCTGAGACACAGGCACGGCTGTTTGAGCCTCTGATCTTCTTTGCATAACCTTTGATCTCCTCTTAGGCCAGGGGTGCTCTGAAACATCCCATAAACACAGGAAAATCTCCCCTGGCCCCCTTCACCCTCCCCGCACCCCCCCCCCCAAAAAAAAAAAAACAAAACAAAACAAAAAAACCAATGATCTGGCCTGAAAAGTCAGTAGTACTTAAGTTGAGAAATTCTGCTTTTTTGACAATAATAGACTCATGGCTTTAAATAGCATGGATTACCAGTCTTTACATTAGGAAAAAAGTGTGATTGACATTGCCAGAATATTTATAATCTCCCTTTATAACACAGAGTGGGCAGGCCCCAGCAGGAAGCACTATCTAGTTAGCATTCATCAATATTACTTTAAAAGTTAATTTTTACAGTTCGCTTTTATTGGTGGCATATGATACTTGCTTTATATGCTTAGAATTAAGTCTCTATTTTAAAGAATTTTAAAGTGTTAGATAGATAATATGACAAGGGAGTATGGATGTCTGTGGATTGGCAAAACTTTCGAAGGGGATGTGTGAACAACTCAAGTATGAGAAGCTTTAGACCAGGGGTTGGCAAAGTTTTTCTGTGAAGGGCCAGAATAAATATTTTAGGCTTTGTGGACCATGTGGTCTCCGTCACAACTACTCAACTCTGCTGTTGCAGTGCAAAAGCAGCCATAGGTAATATGTAAATGGTGGACATGGCTGTGTGCCAATAAAACTTTATTTACAAAAACAGGTGACACTAGCTTGCCCCCTCCTGCTCTAGACAGATCTTCTGTTATCTTGTTGTTTTTTTAAAAGGTCATATTGGAGCACACGTTGCTGTGTGAACTTTCTTTGGGAGATGTCTTCTTTATAGAGACTTTAAATCTCTTACTGTGGAGTTAAATTCCCCTTGTGTTTTGCCTGCGTTCTGGAATGTGTCTGATGGGCCTTTTGCTGTTATTGCCAGATGGCCAAAATGTCCTTCAGCTTTCCTTTCTTTGTGGCATACTTATGTTCTTTGTTCTGAAATTCTTCGCAAACACCCTGTTTTTCTATTTGTCCAAGTTGCTGCCATCTCCAGGTGCTCTGTGGCTCCGACAGCACATTGGATTTCCCCACCCTGCCTCAGAGGAAGCAAGTCCCTGGGGCTACAATGGGTTTCCATCTAGAAATTATGAAACAGAGTAATTTTAAATCGGCCATTCCAGGTTGGCTCTTGTTGATGGACTTCGTTTGTTTGGAGAACGTACTTTCGTCTCCAGAATGATTTAATAAAACATGAATTGCTATTAGAAAAATTAACATCTACACATAAAATTTGGAATTCCATCTTCTGGAACACTCTGGGGATCTGGCCACTTTGGGTCTGCGCGTGTGCGCTGGGTGGGGCTGAACCACCCTGCCTCCCAGACGGATCTCGGCTGGGTCAGTTGCTGCTGAGCTGTGGGTGCCTTGGGGTGCAGGGCAGGTCTCCACGCAGTTCCTGAAACCTCCACACTGGGCTCACTCGTGGATTCTCCTCCCCTTCGTTCCCAGCGACCGCCCCTCAGCAGGAGGCTGATACCGAGGCGAACACGGAAACACAGAACAAGTCTTCCCAGGGCAGCTCCTCTAGCACCCAGTCCGCGCCTTCGGAAACAGCCAGCGCCTCGAAAGAGAAGGAGACGTCAGCTGAGAAAAGCAAGGACAGTGGCTCGGTGAGGATCCATACCTTTGGCAGGTGACACCAGCCCTTTGAGCCAAGCAGAGACTCGGGACCCTTTCCCATGACTGCCACCCCGAGAGTTCCATGTTGTAGGAGGTTTGTCTGCAGGGATGACAGCGTCTCACTTAGGGCTCTTTCCCACCGGTGTACCAGGATCTCCAGTGGACGTACGGGAACTTGGAGCCCGAGTTGGCATGTGGGGGACGTGGCATCTGCAGTGCAGTCCCTCCGAGTTTGGAACAGTGTTGCCTAGTGGAACTTTCTGCGATGGTGGAAATGTTCTGTATCTCCCCTGTCCAACATGGTAGCCACTAGCCACGTGTAACTTTTGAGCGCTTGAAATGTGGCTAGTGTGACCAGGGACCTGATTTTTAGCTTTTATTTAATTTTAATTACTTTAGATTTAAGTAGCCACATGTGGTCAGTGGCTGCCCTATTGGACCATGAAGCTTTGTACCCCTTTGTTTCCCAGTGTGTGGTATGTGTGGCGTTGATCGTGTGCAAAGATTATTTTAGGGGGCACATCGATAGTCTCTTATATCTTTAGTCATTGTGTATTTATTTCAATATGTATTAGGAAAAAAATAAATCATTAGACTATCAGTGAAAAAGCTTAAATTTCACTGATAGCATTGCCTAGTCAAAGGCTGACATGAAATAAAGTTGAATTGATGTAATTTTGAGGTAATGTACATCCTTCTTGGATATGGCAGAAATCTGGGGCATGGGTAGGACAGTGAGTGGAGTTTGGAAAATGAATGTTCTACGGTTGTTTAAGGGGCCACCCGGTTCTAGCATGTTCCGTCTGGGAGACAGCAGAGTGCGCTGACGCCTTGGGGGCAGGAGTGAGCGCTCCATGGCTCCCAGGGTTTCCCTGAGGGGCTGCACTGGCCCGGTGCCCTGAGTTCATCTTTTTCCTTTTTGTATTTCCAGACCCTCGACCTTTCTGGCTCCAGAGAGACGCCCTCCTCCATGCTCTTAGGCTCCAACCAAGGCTCTGGTATG
This sequence comes from Varecia variegata, assembly GCA_028533085.1. Lineage (NCBI taxonomy): Eukaryota > Metazoa > Chordata > Mammalia > Primates > Lemuridae > Varecia > Varecia variegata. The sequence continues at coordinate 198,113,044 of CM052436.1, read as the reverse complement.
TTGCCCCCAGTGGGCAGTTGGGGAGCGGTTTGGTGAGGGAGAACTTGAGGGACTTACGGATCCTTGGGGTGCCTCGGGTGGGTCAGTGGGGGGTGAGGGTGTCGCTGGGCAAGTTAACTTTCAAGCACGTTTCCCAACTGATGAGTATTTACCTGTATTTGGCGTATTTACTGGGGATCCACATACCCCTTCGTTTGGACAGAGGGCTCTGTAGCTGACCTCGCTGGGGAGAAGATGCGTATTTGCGCTGGGCAATCCTTTGACCCGCAGAGAAGTGAGCACGGAAAACGCAGCCGTGTGCAATTCCTAGGTCTCCACACCCGCACTCGGTGGATGCGGGCACTTGAGCCTTTGGGAAATGAAGAAGATGTTAGGTGGACGGTCTTTCTGTGCAAACCTTTCCTTTTGGGGAATAACTTGTCAGGCTGATTGGGGGAATTTTCTGAGACTTCTCGAGTTTTTCTTTGGGTTTTGAGCTGTCTTCCCTTGCTGGCTCAAGGGATCTTTTTCCTGCACTTTCCTAAAGCTCCTTGTGGAGGACAGTTCCACTTCATTCAAGGCCCTTGCCTGGCACTGCTGCGCCAGGGTCTCTGCCACCTGATTCTCTTAAGCTGAACATCAAAGATTTAACTTCACGTTTGTCTGTTGAGTGCGTGGAGGAGGTGATGTCCACGGATGGGTGACTGGGGACGGTTTCCCGAAGCGGGCAGGCCTTGAGGTGGTGGATTTGGAGTAGCAGGCGTTGACTGGAGGGGAGCACAGGAACTTGGCAATATGTAAGATTAAACCACCTATTCGAAAGCAACTTCTTTTTCACTTTCCCTTCAGGCCTTGGATTAAGTCTCTGAGAACAGGCTCAGCTTGGTGCTAAGATGTCTTTAGCGTCTCTCATATTTTCCAATTCTCTTTTTAACAAAGACAGAGCAGACCTTAGATTTTAGCAGTCTGCTAACACCCTGGAATGCAACAGTACAATTTGGTTTTCATTAATGTTTGTTTGTCAAGTTTGCCTGCAACTTTAGAGCAAGTTTATTGATTTTTCTATTTTTTTTTTTTTTTTTTTGAGACAGAGTCTCACTCTGTTGCCCAGGCTAGAGTGAGTGCCGTGGCGTCAGCCTAGCTCACAGCAACCTCAAACTCCTGGGCTCAAGCAATCCTACTGCCTCAGCCTCCCGAGTAGCTGGGACTACAGGCATGCGCCACCATGCCCGGCTAATTTTTTCTATATATATTTTTAGTTGGC
>CM052436.1:198095913-198111701 GCA_028533085.1 Varecia variegata | reverse complement strand
AAGCTATCCACCTGCCTCAGCCTCCCAGAGTGCTAGGATTACAGGCGTGAGCCACCGCGCCTGCCCTGATTTTTCTATTTAATACTTCTTGGTGGTGATAATGAAAGTTTCTTTATTTACTTAAGCAAATGAAATTAAAGTAACAATACGAACTAAGCAGAGTACATAGGAGGACTGTGGATGTGCCAAACTTGCAAAGGTGGGATGAGGAAGGCCACTGGTCCAGACAAAGGGGTGTTGTATGTTCTGCGGCCAGAAAGTGGTTCGACTGCCGTGGCATTTGGGATGATCTATAACGCTGTGGTGTTAGTGATCTACCAGGAGTCTGTTGGAATAAGGAGTGTTGTGTGCAGGAAGGTAGTTGGGAGATGCATCAGGTTCCATTTCTGAGATGAATGAGGTATTACCTAGACCAGGGGTTGGCAAACTCATTATTTTTATTTTTTTAAATTAAAAAAAATTTTTTGAGATGGGGTCTTGCTCTGACACCTGGGCTAGAGTTAGCACTGGTGTCATCATAGCTCACTGCAACCTCAAGCTCCTGGGCTCAAGCGATCCTCCTGCCTCAGCCTCCCGGGTAGCCGGGATTACAGGTGTGGTATTTTTTGTAGAGACTAGATATTGCTCTGGCTCAGGCTGGTCTCGAACTCCTGGCCTCAAGCGATCCTCCCGCCTCGGCCTCCCTAAGTGCTAGTATTATAGGCGTGAGCCACTGTGCCCGACCGGCAAGCTTGCTTTGTAAAGGGGCAGCAGGAAGCACTGACACCTCGTCACGTCTATTCCCAACGTCTGTGAGAGAGCAGCTACCATTTCCCCTGTGCATATGAGGAAGTCGAGGCCCAGAGAAGTTGACTCAGATGCCCAAGTAACTCAGTGAGTGAGTGTTGGAGCCAAGAATGAAGTCCAGACCTCTCCAGACTCGTGCATGCTCTCAACCAGTATGTCAGCTATACCTGGGTGGACCCACATAAAATCGCTGTTTTTGTAAGTAGGAAATGGTTGAGTAATGGCACTTTTGCATAGCTCATTTCCATGTGAGTACCCTTGCTAATGCAGCCCAGTCTCTCTCATACCCTTCTGTGTTGTCAACATATGCATTTAGCAAAACCCCAGCATTTACTCACCTGCACGCAAGCCTCAGAGCTCAGCTGGAGGATTTACACAAGAACCCACACTCATCCCATCAGAGACACACACACACACACACACACGCACACGCACACGCACACACACACATTGTGATCACTAACCTCAGAAGCGAAGATTCCAGCCTGAGCAAGAGCGAGACCCCATCTCTACTAAAAATGGAAAAAAATTATCTGGACAACTAAAAATATATATAGAAAAAATTAGCCGGGCATGGTGGCACATGCCTGTAGTCCCAGCTACTGGGGAGGCTGAGGCAGGAGGATCGCTTGAGCCCAGGAGTCTAAGGTTGCTGTGAGCTAGGCTGACGCCACGGCACTCACTCTAGCCCGGGTAACAGAGTGAGACTCTGTCTCAAAAAAAAAAAAAAAAAAAAGAAGCAGCAGCAGCAAAGATTCTTGTGTGCCATCAGATTCCACAATGGCAATGTGCACTTTCTCAGCTCCGTCTTGGACCTCCTTTCTCTGCCTGCTCCGCCATCCGTGTGACCACATGGCCACACCTCTGCTTTCGGCAGAGCACCTGTGCATGCCCTTCTCCCTCTCCATCGCTCACACCTGCCTGCATCTGCACTTGTCTGTTCTTTCCTGACTTTGAGCCAGGTTGCTCTCCTCTCAACTGCTTTTCCCTTAGGCATTGAAGTATCTCATCTGTGTCCCAGTGCCTTGTGGAATCCCCTGCGTCTCTAATAGATTGCTCTGCGGTGATGGCCGTGTTCTTATATCTGCACTGTCCACTGTGGTAGCCACTGGCCACATGTGGCTATTGAGCCCTTGAACCTAGTGTGACTGAGGAAAGGAATTTCTAATGTTGTATTTTATTTTACTTAATTTAAATATTAAATCAATAATTTAACTATAATACTTAATTTAAATATTAATAGCAACATGTGGCTATTAGCACAACCTAAAACCTGCCCTGTCTCCTCCCTCGGCCCAAGAGTTGTCATTTCTAGAGCTGGGCTTGGTGTCTGGCGCCTCTAGTCCCAGCTACTCCAGAGGCGGAGGCCGGAGGATCCCTTGAGCCCGGGAGTTCTAGGCTGCAGTGAGCTATATCACTCCTGTGAATAGCCACTATACTCCCGCTTAGGCAACATAGACCTCATGTCTTTTAAAAAAAGAGTTGTCATTCCATCCTGCCTCCACTTCCCCTTCTCACATGCTCCTCAGCACCCCTCAGCTCGTACGATACAGTTTCTGTTACGATACTCCACCTGACTTTCACCATGGTCACCGCTGACCCCTAAGCCATGAACAGGCATGGACATTTTTCATTCTAAATGTTGTTTTGAGACCTTTTTTTCCTTCTTTTTCTTCTTAAGAGACAGGGTTTTGCTACATTGCCCAAGCTAGCCTTCAATCGCTAGGCTCATACGATCCTCCTGCCTCAGCCTCCCGAGTAGCTGGGACTACAGGCATGCACCACCACGCCTGGCAACAAAGACCTTTTTCTAAAATAAGACCAGATTGGCCACAGTCGTGGGACTTTCATGTCAGAAAGGGCCTTTTCTCCAGGTTTTGGGTAGAGATTGAGGTAGATCCAGGACTCTACTTAGATTTAGTCTCACATTTAGGACTTGGGAAGAGGATGGGCAGGGTCACATCAGCCAAGTGTGAGCACTGTGAGCTCACTGTCAGAAACCGGAGGGAGAAGCGTGTTTTGAAGTCAGCGCTGCAGCGATTCCTGAGAGCGTGAGCGTGAGAAGTGAGTGGGCCCATCCATGGGGGTTGTGCGGAGTGCAGTCTTAGGGTTTCTCAGTCTTCCCTGTTTTTTCACAAAAGCCACTATGTGGCAGAGTCACATAGTGTACTGTGATGACATTTCCATCCTTGGACAGCCTTACTTTTTTCCTGGAGTTTCCGTCTTCCTTCATCTTATTTTCGATTTTTTTTTTTCCTACCAAACTTCTCACCATATCAGTTTGCACTGATGGGTTGTGTCAAAGCTGAAAGACCTACTCATTTTCAGTCCCCTTCTGATTGTCTGGCTTCACTCTGCCAGCACCTGCTTTCTGTGACGGTGCTGCCGGCATACGGTGGCGGAAAGCAGCCTTTGAACACACGGGGGTTTCTGAGCCGTTGACACGCATCTGGTAGCAGCATGGTCAGTTAGTAGTCAGTTGGAGGGAGAAAGTTCTAGGAGGGGTATGCCCTCCCTCAGTGTGCGGGCATAGGCCTCTCCTGTTTGTCTCTTCATTTTAAGATTTTAAATAAAGCAATACACGCATATAGTTACAGAAGATAATGCAGAGGGAAACTCTCCCAGGTCCTCCTTTCTACTGCTGTTTCTGGTCCTTCTGGTACTTACCTCCTTGTTTATAAATAATATGTTTTTTTTTATACCTCTGTTTCTTAACTTTAGACATTATTTCTTGACTTCTAGCTTTAAAAGATGAGAGTTGAGGTTACATGGAACTTCTCTTTTCCTCCTCCCAAACTGCTTAGGCTACTATTTTGTATGCTGCATGGGTTACCTTAGCCAAATGAAACACCTAATCGTTAGGTTCTTGTTCTGTCAGCTGCAGACGGTGTCTCCTGACACCTCTCAGGCAGCCGATCTCCTTCCCCTGCCGTATCCAGGCTTTGCACCTGCGCTGTTCCTTCCCCATTACTAAAGTTGAGAACATGTGCATTCTGTTCTGGGACTGCAGTTAAGCCTCACTCTTGTCTGCCAGCTGAGTCTAAAAACTTGAAATGCAACAACCCTTATTTACATTATTATGACTATACCATTCGTGGCAGAGTCACATAGTGTACTGTGATGACATTTCCATCCTTGGACAGCCTTACTTTTTTCCTGGAGTTTCCGTTTTCCTTCATCTTATTTTCAATTTTTTTTTTTTTCCTACCAAACTTCTCACCATATCAGTTATTTTATGGAAACTCCTTTCATAACCCTGTTTTTTGATGGTTCGATTTTGGATGTGATTTGTTGGTACTCTACCATTGTCACTGAAGATTTAGGTTACTTTACCTGCTACCCTGTCTAGCCCTTTCCTCAGTCCTCCTCACAACTACCTTCTCCACCCCCTCTTCCCTCTTCTGTCGCCACCCTTGGCAGTTACTCTTTGCCTTGAACGCTCTGGAAACCTCGTGCTTCCAGAGCCCGCCTCTGTTTTTCCCAGTTGAATTGGGCTATTGGCAGAGCTAGTGGTTCTGAGAAGTTTGCTTTCAAAATCCTGAGAATTTGTGGCTTACAAAGTGCTGAGTTGCTTTTATGTCATTGTATACCTTATTTCCTGCCTGTGATGCTGTGCTGTGTCCAGTGACCCTGTCCGTGGTTTGATACGCCTTTATAAAGAGTCCTAGTCTCCCGCGATTGCGTTAAGCTGGAGAATGGTGACATGGATGAAGGAGCCAGCTGGTTCTAATAACAGCAGCCTGTTGACGATGAACAAGCGTAGTGAGCCTTGGGGTTGTGCGGAATCTGAGCTCTCGGACAGACTCTGAGGCTGCCTGTGCTATTTCTTCAGTTAGCAAAAGGTGTGACAAGCAACCTGCCTATGCCCCAACCACCACAGACCACCAGCCGCACCCCAACTACCCCGCCCAGAAGTGTAAGTATGACCCTGTCTCACGGAAGCTGCCAGGGAGCGATTCCTGGCATGCAGAGGCTTGTTTTGTGTGTGTCTGTGTGTGTTTTTCTTTGTGGGTGTGTCTTCGACTGTTCTTTTGAGTGATGGGTCTTACTTTGCTTTGCAGCGTTCTTCTTAGCTGTGCCTCTGGTGTCCATCGCAAACCGCACTAGGAAATGAGAGAAAGCACATGGTTTGGCTTCCTGAGGGGGCTCCTCCTCACTCTTTCATAAAGGGTCCTAGATTAACACCAGTTCCCTCCTGCTGTGATTGCCCCTCAGCCAGTGCCCTGTGTCCTGTCTGTGTGCGGAGCCTGGCCCTGCAGACCCCTCACTGGCCAGCCTGGCTCTGTGGTAGGGACGCGGTACTGGGCTGCACCCTGCTCCCCTGCCTTCTGGTACCCCCAGCTCGTCTCTGCCCTCACCTGAGCTGGAAGGATTTGATGTGACATCATCGTAGGATTTTTTCATGTATGGTGATGACCAACTGCATCACTTCCCAAAGACCTAAAAGAACTAGAAGTGTAGGCACGGCAGGTAGGAAGAGAGGGCCTAAGAGGAAGTAGATTCAGTATTGTTCAGAAGACTCAGCCCTTGTCCCCAGCTGTCCCCACCATAATGCTGCCCCCTTTGGGTCATGGATGCGAGGGACTAAAACGAGGTCTCTCCTGAGTGAACCCATGACTCTGGAGATCTTTGTCGTTCTCTTCGTTACTTACCTTCCAGAAACAGAGCTCACGACGAAACACACAGGGGCCATTTTTAGCAGGCAGTGAGCAGGGCAGCCCCCCACCCCCCACCCCTGCAGAGTGTGTTCCCTTCCCCGCCCACCCCAGTTCTGTCGCTGAGCTTGGCACTCGCCTTCTTACGACCAAACAGTGTTGCACCACCTCAAGAAAGTAAAACAAGAAATTCTGTCCCAATCTGTCTGAACTTGGTAAACGATCCGAGACAGGATGGGATCTTGGTGGTTGGCTGACAGGTTTCTCCTAGTCAGCGTCGGCGGAGCCTGCCGACCTGGACTGTTGGATAAAGTGCTCTTGACAGACACCTCGCTGGGCTCTTCCTTCTCCTTTCTCGTTTCTTACTCAGCCACTACTAAGCTCCTTGTACATGTGTCCTTGAAGCCATCCTAGGTCTTACTCTGGTTCCGCATCCTTCAGTGACCCGTAAGCTTGTCCTTACTGGGAGCCAGCGGGTCCCTGTTCCCAGGGAGACTTAACTGTTCTTCTCTTTCACGATCTCTCCCGTGGGTGGACAAGTGTGGTTTGGTTATAAGTCCGTTTTTCAAGTTGCCTATCCACTGATAAAAGAACTCCCGTTAATGTAAATAGATTGCATGCCAAATTTTGGTGCCTTTCTCCAGTGGCCGAGGTTGGACGCAGGGTGCATGGGGTGCTTGGTGTCATTCAGTGTTGTAACAAGGGTACACGGTTCCAGATTTGGCACAAGAAATGCCTTCCTTGGCAATTTAGTACCTTTCCCACTAATCTTTATTCTCTGTGAGCATGACGCCCTACTGTTTTTCCAACCAGCTGTTGAATCCTAAAAATAAGTTCTGCCTTTGAATTGGACAGACCCACAGATTTAGGGAAGCCAACGGTGGCAGCATTTTAACCGTTAGTGCTGTATGGAGTGCGGGGAGGGGACGGTGGCTTCCCAGATAGGTGCGGATCCAGTCGCAGGGTGGTTTCGTAGGTGCAGGTGGGGGGGCTGCTGACCGTGTTGCTTTCCTCCCCAGACCATTCCCGGAGTAGCAAATCCAGCTGGAGCAGCAGCGATGAGAAGCGCGGATCGGCTCGTTCCGAGCACAACACCAGTAGTACCAAGAGTCTCATGCCGAAAGAGTCTCGGCTGGACACCTTCTGGGACTAGGGGCAAATTGTGACCCAAACTGCCTACCCTATGGGGAGAACACCCAGACACCGGGAAAATGAGAAACAGCAAAGACAGGAGAACAGCCACCTTCAGACTCGAGAATTCTGAACGTTCAGACTTGGCCTGTGCCCCCGGCGCGAGGGGCAGCCCACACTACAGGACGTCCGGCATTAGCCTCCACTGAGGACTGTTCGACACGCGCGAGCGCTGTGCTCGCCATGTAAATAATGTACAATTTGTGGATGTCACTAAACCTAGAGTACCTTCCCCCTTTTATATTTGTATTGACTTTAACTTATAAAAAAAAAAAAAGAAAAACCATTAAAAAAATACAAAACCCCAACAACAAAAAGAATGTTTTGATGTTGGAGGGAAGGGATGGTCAGTTAGCCTGTCTGCCACACAGCAGAATGGAGCCTGGGCCTGGGGACTGCTGTCTCACACGTGTCCTCATCCTTGGACTCCCAGCGGAAAGCGAGCCGTTTCCCCGTGTGCGGCACGCTGGGATCGGGCGTTTGGGCGCAGACTCCGTGCTGCTGTGGGCATAGCCCATCAAGCCATTGGCTCCTTTCAAATACTATGTTACCACGTTACAAAACACAAGCTCTCCGGACTGGAAGGAGACGTGGAGGAGCTCATTTATTTTGTGTCATTTAAATGATGACTACTCCTAAAAGGGAAAAAACCAACGTCCTTGTTTACAAAAGAGAAGCAGAAAGAAGCCCTGCTCGGCTCGGTTGCAGAACAGAAGAACGTAGAAAGGGTTAGGGTCATAAACTCTGAAACAAAGAGCAGTCTTTCCTTTGCTTTTTACGATTCCTTTAAACACACTCACACACGCTTGGCAAGAGACGCTGTGCTTCTCGGAAGCAAGAACTGCAAGGCAAGGTGCACGCAGAGGACGCTCGAGTCTGGGATGAAGCATGTATGTATTATTTATATGATGGAATTTTACATTTTTATGTAAGCATGAAACAAAGGCAGTATGAGAGAAAGCAAGACCAGTCATGCTGTCGGTGACACTACGTATGCTGTAGTACCATTTTGTATGTTGTGTAAAACAAAAAGCATTGATCAAAGCAAAAGGTGATGTATGTATATGAGCAAATTAATTGTACGATATCATTCCAGTACATTCTGTTGTACATTTTAGTCTTGTTTACTTTCTCTTCATTGTTGATAAGAGGATGCGAATTGTACAGTTTCCAGCTAGTTACCCATATTAGAGAAGAAATAAGAAGAGAGTATTAGAAGAAAAAAGGAGAGAGAGAACATTTGTGAATTGCAGTTGTCAAAAAAAAAAAATAGCCTAGCTGGCCTTACTTGTGAAGCATAATTGCTTTTAGCATATGGAAGTATTTTTTCACATTTTCTTTGTATAAAATTTGTATTAAACTTAAATATCTTTTTTGAGGATGGTGTTTCTTTGTGACTGAGCCAGTGGACTCGCACGGTATGCTCTTTTGGGTTTCCCCTCCCCCCACCCCCAATTTTTTCAGATCCTTCACCTTTTTTTTAATTAAACTGTTTTGGAAAAATGCCTTGGTCGTCCTCGAATTTGCAGTTTTCCATTTGGTCCGGATGGCTTTGTCAGGTTACAGAACCAAACACAGCAGAGGGGACCGGGAGAGGCCCAGAACGCCCTCCAGGTGGTGGACAGGTTAGTGATGGCGGCCCCTGGCTGGGGCCTCCTGGGCCAGTCGTAGAACAGCAGCGGGAGGGGAGGGGGTTGCCTTTCTGAGGCCAAGACGGGCCGAGCTAACAGCACGAGAGTGAGCAGTAGTGATCCTGGCGCCACCCCGGTGCCCTGATCCACGGGTCTGGGCCTGGGCGAAGGTGCCCTGGGCACGAGGAGAATGAAACAGTCTTGAAAGTCTGAGCTTTGGTTCCTCAGGCTGCAGTGTCCGTCTTCTCTGAATTCCAGGAGTTCCCCAGACAAGACCTGCCCCACCAGCACCTTCCTGACAAGGGCCAAGACAGGGCCTGCGAGGGAGTTTGGGAGCACGAGTGTAAGTTCTTCCAGACGATCAGACAACACGCGGTGTGTCGGGCACTGTCCAGGTACTGAGGACACCGTGGTGATGTCGAGGGGTCCAGTCCCTGCACTCACTGAGCTTGCACCTCACTGGGGGTGACAGTCACTCTGTTACTCAGGTATTTATAGGGGACCTAGCATGTGCCAAGCACGATGTCAGCTACCGGGGGACGGCGGTGAGCAAATGGCTGGGGAGCCCTGCCACAGTGGGCCTTACACGGTCTTTGCAGACGACAGACCATCTACGAATTTAAAGTTAGCACGAACAAGATAACCAGGTGGATCGATGGCATGCAGGTGGAGGTCCGCAAACTCCATAAAGGGCCAGAGGAAACGCTGGGGGCTTTGCGGGCGATACTGTCTGGGTCTCGACTGCCCAGCCCTGCTGCTGCAGAGCGAACCCGGCTTGCAGGGCACATAAATGGGCGTGGTCAAGTTCAGTAAGGTTTTATGGTCCCCACAATTTGAATTTCAGTTCTTGAGTCACGAAATGATTCTTTTGGCTTTTTTCCAATCATCTAGAAATATAAACGGTCTTCTCAGCTCATGGGCCTTGCAAAAGCAGGGGATGGGCTGGGTTCAGGTCATGGGGGCCGATCAGTGCTATAAAGGGACAAAGTGGAAGTGGTTCAGAGCAGAACCGAGAGGTTGAAGGTGACCACTCTAGCTGGGACCACATAGAGGCCTCTTTTGGCACGGGACATGTGGGCTGAAATCTGAGTGAGTAGCTTTCTGTGGGAAAATAAAAAGTAGACAAGTGTCCCAGACAGAGGGACCAGCAAGTGCAAGGGCCTTGGGGTACGTGGGAGCTTGACGTGCTTGATGAACAACAGGAAGGCCAGCGTGTGGCGAGTTGGAGAGGGTCCGCTTGTTCCAGAGTCAGCGGTCTGTGATGTTTGCAGGCCAGGCTGTGATTTCCCCTTGACCTTTGGGTGTGAACCGAGCCAGAAAGGGCTGATGGCCCCTCTGAAACGGGGCTAGTTGTGACCTCCCACTGGCTGCTGTAGAGACAGGCCCAAAGAAGTGACTACACGACCACAGAGCTAGTGAAAGATTCTATTTGGACTCCTACTTAAGTGCTCTTTGGAGTAGATAAGGCATTATCTGTCATTTTTTAAGTGAAAAAAAGTGTTAGCGCCCCTTTCTTGGGCATGCCTGTGCACCTTCCCTCGTGTTGCATTTTTTCCTGGGGACCAGCGTGGGGAGAGACGCGGTCACCCCACTGTCTTTCAGCTCCAGTGAGCCGTGCCTTTCTTGTCTCTGGGCTTCTGCACTCTCTGCTCCCTCAGCCTGACAGACCCTTCTGTGGCTGGCACCTTATTCTTTAGGCTGTCTTTCAGGTGTCACCTCTGAAGTAGCCACTCACTCCCTCCCTGTCCTCTGCATCTTGTCAGTTCTCTTCATATCCCTGAGCAAAGTTTATAGGCATTGATGACTTTATTTCCTTTGTGTGTGTCTGTGTGTCCCACTCGAATGTGAGCTGTCTACGGGAGGACTTCCAGGACTTGGAAGGGCTGATGGAAGGTCACACGGCTCCTGCCAGGTGGGCAGCGTTGTACAGGTTAGTCCCTGAGCCTTCCCCACCTGGAGGTGTCCCCATACCTTCCAGCCTCCCATAGAAGAAAGACATCCAAGGAAGTGGCTTGCTTACTCAGAGGTAGACAAATGGTTATTTTTTTTTTAAATGTTGAATTTCAGTTTTATTATTTATTTGACTAGGTAATGCAGTCACACGACTCAGATTTGAAGATAGGAAAGGGCCCACTGTGTAAAGTCCCTCTCTCCCAGGCACCCTGGTCTCCTCCCAAGCTCCCCTCCTGCACACGGGCAGAAAGAGTCTCCGCATTTACAAAAACAAATGCAGAGACTTTCCCCCCTTTTTCTACATAAACGGTAGCATGTAATACACACTCCTCGGCCTGGCCCTCCCTTTGTAACTTGTCTAAAGTCTTGAGTATTGTTCCGTATTGGTACAGTTCAAGAGCATCTTCATTCCTCTTTATGGGTGTGCGATTTCTGTTACGCGGACAGGAGACAACACACGCGACCAGTCCCCAACTGGTGGACATTCAGGTCGTCCTCAAACACTGGCTGCGGGGGGCGGCCTGCCTCGCGCGCCTGCGCACCTGTCCCGGTGCGAGTGCCGCGGAGCCATGCCCCCAGCGCCACGCCAGGGGTCCGTGGGCCGCCAGGTGAGAGGGGAAGGGCTCAGAGGTGCCAGTTTGGGTGGAGTGTAGACGCCCGCTGACTCTGAGTCTATGCATGAGGAGCCGCAGACGGAGACACGCTGGGGTCTGGCGACCCTGGGCCAAGCTGCTGCGGCCCTGGGCACGGCTCGGACCGCCCTGGGCGACCTTGGCACGCACCGGCACTCTGGCCACTGGTGGCCACGGGCAGAACTGCGGTTCGCGGGGACAGCTGGACCACGGGGGACCGCGAGCACGTGGGCCAGCATCGTTCCTTCCCGAGGGCTGTTTCCTGCGCCCTCCGTGTGAGCCAAGCGCCGGGACGCGGTAGCGAGCAAAAACAGGCGCGCTCTGTCCTCGCTGGGCATGCAGCGCACTCCCCGGCCGGCTCGATGGTTGAAGGTAAATAAAGACGGGGAGGAGGGCAGGTGCAGGGGGTGGTGGGGACGCCTCTCGAGGGCTGACCTTTGAGCAGCAACCCGAGGAAGTGGGACTGAGCCGGGACACCCTGGGCAGCGATTCTTAACGCCCGGCTGAACATTAGAAGCACCTGGGAAGATTAAAAAAAAAAAAAACAAACCAGTAACTGCCCAGATGCCTCTGAGCCGGGGCTTGGCATCAGGACTTTTTGGAGCCGAGCTGAGAGCCACTGACCTGGTTGGAAGAGCTTCCGGGGAGAAGGAAGCGCACATGCAAAAGGAAGGTGGGTGAGGCCGGGATGGAGGGTCCTGGGAAGCAGGGGGTGTTGAGGGGATCACAGAGGGAGAAGGCTGGGGCGGGGGCGGGGGCGGGCGCGGAGGGCGTGGATTCCGTGGCTTCGTATGCTCTAAAGGAGATGGGAAGCCAGGGTGGGCCCGTGGTTTTTTTTTTGTTTGTTTGTTTTGTTTTTTAAACAGCTTTATTGATGTGTAATTCATACACTGTACAATTCACCCATTTAAACTGTATAATTCAGTGATTTGAAGGCATTTTACAATGACTTTTTAAAAAAATTTGTGGTGAAATGTATATAACATAAAATTTGCCGTTTTTACCATTTCTAACTATACAATTCAGTGGCATTAATCAGAATTGTGTTTTCCAAAGTTCAGCACTCAGCTACTACCTTCACATCGGGGTACATCAGGACACCAGCTATGTTATTATATCTTCATCTGGTGAAGCAAAGGTCCCTCATATTCCTCCAAGTGTCGCTGATGAGGGCATGTCCCACTTGCTGGGCTCTGTGCTGAGGCTTTCCGTGCTGTAATCTTTTGGTCTTCCTGATAACTCCACACATGAAGGAGGCACTAGTAACCGGCCCATTCTCCAGATGAGGAAACTGAGGGTCAGAGAGAAAGAAGTGACTTGCTCAAGGTCACACAAAAGGTCAGTGCCAGAGCCAGGACTCAGCCAGACTGCTTAGTTCCCAAGCTGGTGCAGTGAGCCATCAGGTGACACTGCCCCAGCCACAGCTAGCCCCATGGCTGCGGCACTGTGGTAAGATTACAAGATGCCTTCCCAGGCACCTTTTCCCTGACTACTCTCAATCACCCATGGTGGGGTGGGTATTGTCCCCTCTTTGTGCAGCTTAGGAAACTGAGACGAAAGGGTTAAATGAGGCAGAAAGACCAGAAAATAAAACGGAAAGTCACTTTCCTGGCCACTGCCCTTGGAAGACCTGACCCAGGCAAGAAGCCTGGCCCGCCATGGGAAGGGAGGACCCAGGAGACGAGGGACCCTGAAGCCTGACCAGTGCTTTGGTCACTGGAAACATGAATGCCCCAACAAAAGAAACCAACCACCGCCAAACAGGAACCTGCCCAGGGGCTTCCAGCAGGAGCCCGAGACCCAGGACCTCATCGGTCTCACTGGGGTCGACTCAGAATGGGACTGACCAGGTTCCCTGACTCTTGGCCCCCAAAAAGCTACGGTCATTATAGAAGTGGGGGGCCGACCAATAACGTTCATGGTGGACACTGGGACAAAACATTTGGTAGTAACAACCCCCGTGGCTCGACCCTTCTGCCAATCCTGAATATGCCAGGTGGGATATTCATTCAGATAAGACATGAATTCCTATACATACCAGACTGCCCCGTGCCCCTCCTAGGTCGAGATCTCCTGAGCAAACTGGAAGCCCAGATCACCTTCCTCCCGGAAGGGACCATAAGCCTCACGCTCGGTGCTCTAGAGACTCTTATAATGGCGGTCACCCTGCCTCGGGAATCAGAGTAGAAGCTATACAATGAAGCCAAAAAGAAAACAGAACCCACCTGACTTCCAGCAGGACTTTCCATTAATATGGGTGGAGGACAACCTTCCCGGTCTTACAAACCAACATACACCCCTGGTGATTCAGATGAAACCGAGCGCCCAACCGACCAGGAGATGACAGTACCTCATCCCCAAGGAGGCTCGAGAGGGAATTCAGGAACACACCGATAGGCTTAAGTGGGCGGGGATTTTGGTGGAGTGCCAGTCCCCATAGAACACTCCCCTCCTGCCAGTCAAAAAGCCCAACGGAGGTGGATACCGGCCTGTCCAAGACCTGCAACTGATTAATGAGGCCACAGTGACTCTCCACCCAGTGGTACCGAACCCATACACCCTCCTGGGCCTCATTCCTCTTGTTGCTGCCTGGTTCTCCTGCCTGGACTTAAAGGATGCTTTCTTCTGCATGCGGCTCTCTCTGAAGAGTCAGCCCCTGTTCGCCCTTGAGTGGGAGGATCCTCAGACTGGAAGGAAAACCCAGCTGACCTGGACACTACTACCACAGGGATTTAAAAATTCACCAACTCTGTTCGGGGAGGCCCTAGCCACTGACCTCATCTCCTTTCCGTGAGAAAAATCCCACTACACACTTCTACAGTACGTAGATGGGCTCCTTCTAATGAGCCCAACCAGGGAAGACTGTCGACGGGGAACCCGGTGCCTGCTCCAACTGCTCACTGACAAAGGATACAAAGTCTCCTGGAAAAAGACACAGATCTGCAGGCAACAGGTGAAGTACCTCGGTTTCCACATCACTCAGGGGCGCCGGACACTGGGACATGAGCGTAAGCACACCATCTGTACAATTCCCAGGCCGACCAGATGGAGACAACTCAGGGAATTCCTCGGCGCACCCGGATTCTGCCGCATCTGGATCCCAGGTTTCTCCTTAAAGGTCAAGCCTCTGTACGAGGCCCTACGCGGGTCTAAAAACAAAAAATTAAAATGGGCCGAAAGTCAAAAAAAGACTTTCCAAAAAATAAAAGACTTACTAAAAAAAGCCCCCACACTAAGACTACTGGACCTCACCAAAGACTTTAACCTGTTTATACACACAAAAAAACAAGTGGCTCTGGGGGTTTTGACTCAAACGGTGGGCCCCTGGCAGAGACCATGGCTTACCTGTCAAAACAATTAGATCTGGTAGTGGCAGGATGGCCACCTTGCCTCCGTGCACTAGCAGCCACCGTCCTCTAGTCAAGAAAGCAGACAAACTCACACTGGGACAAAACCTCTGTGTGCGAGTCCCTCATACGGTGATATCTCTAATAAACACCTCAAGACACCGGTGACTCTCAAACAAACGGTTAACACGATATCAAAGACTACTGTGCAAAAATCCACGGGTCACCCTAGAGACTGTGCAGACCCTAAATCTCGCCACCCTCCTACCGACTGAGCCAGGGCCCCCAGACCATGACTACACCGAGGCGGTAGAGGAGGTCTATGCCAGCCAGCCAGATCTAAAAAATAGTCCTCTACCGACACCAGACTTAAAACTGTACACGGATGACAGTAGTTTTATCCAGAATAGAAAACGACTGGCAGGCTTCACTGTCACCATAGTAGATGAGGTCATCATGTCAACCCCTTTGCCCCAAAGATAGTCGACACAAAGGGTAGAGCTATGGGCCCTCATCCAAGCCCTCAGACATGCCTGGGATAAAAAAACAAACACATACACAGACTCTAAATATGCCTTTGCCACAATACAGATTCACAGGGCAATATACAGGGAGAGAAGACTATTGACTACAAATAAAAAAAAATCAAAAATAGAAATAAAATTCTCCAACTGCTGAAAGCAGTTTGAGAGCCAAAAAAAAGTTACGGTCATCCACTGTCAAAGACACCAAAAGGACGCAGATCCCATTGCCATCGGCAGTGGCCTGGCAGACCAAGCAGCCAAAAATGCAGCCACCCGAGAACGTTCAGAGGCCAACACTGCAACCCAATGCCAAATCTTGTTGGCACCCGAGTGGCCTGAAAAACCGAAATATACTCCAGAAGAGAACCAGTGGGCAGAGCAGGAGCAGGCCAAGAAGGACACAGACGGGTGGTGGCACCTACGGAACCATAACATCTTTATCCCCAGTAAATTAGCATACTCTATTGTCTCCCGATATCACAACCTGACTCACTTGGGGAAAACAGCCCTCACGCAGCTCCTCGCCCGGTACTACTACATCGCCAAACTTCCGTCCATCGAGGCAGCAGTCAGCACCCGCTGCCAGACCTGCGCTAAAAACAATGCAGCGGTCAGGCCGAGACCCGCCCCAGGAATTCAGTACACCGGAACCTCTCCGTTCAAAAACATAAAAGTTAATTTCACAAAAATAAAACCATATCGGGGCTATAAATACCTGCTGGTAGTGACATGCACCTTCTCAGACTGGGTCGAGACAGTCCCTACCCGGACCAAAAAGACTAAAAAAGTGACAAAGTTTCTGTTAAAAAAAAATCATCCCCCGGTATGGTCTACCACTCTCATTTGACAATGACAACAGACCAAACTTTGCTGCAGAGGTCATACAAACCCTCACCAAGACACTAAAAATCAAATAAAAACTACACACAGCCTACAGGCCACAGAGCTCAGAAAAAATAAAACACATGAACCAGACCCTCAAGACCACGCTAACAAAGCTATGTCAAAAAACACCATTACCTTAGATAGGCATGCTAAGCCTAGCCCTATTCAGAGTCAGGTGCACACC
>CM052436.1:198069368-198095413 GCA_028533085.1 Varecia variegata | reverse complement strand
TAAGTAAAATGTCATGGGAGCCAGCACAGATCATTGGAAGCACAGATAAACCACAGATAAGAAATAAACAAGAAAAGCTCATCTCCTTGTAAATGCTATGAAGGAAGTAGAACAGGGGGTAGGGTAGAAAGCAGTAGTGCATGCGTGTGTGTGTGTCTACTTTCTGAAAGTAGGTCAGGAAAGGTCTCTCTAGGGGAGTGTCATTTAAGCAAGCCCTGGTAAGATGCTGGGGAAGGTAGAAGACACAGCAAGTGCAAAGGCCCTGCGGAGGCTTTGAGCTTGGAATATAATGTTCACTGCTGCATTGCATGGCTCTTGGCACATAGTAGGTGCTCAAGAAATATTTGTGGGCTGGGCGCAGTGGGTCATGCCAGTAATCTTAGCACTCTGGGAGGCCGAGGTGGGTGGATCCTTTCAGCTCAGCAGTTCGAGACCACCCTGAGCAAGAGCGAGACCTCGTCTCTACTAAAAGTAGAAAGAAATTAGCTGGACAACTAAAGATATATGGAAAAAATTAGCCGGGCATGGTGGCGTGTGCCTGTAGTCCCAGCTACTAGGGAGGCTGAGGCAGCAGGATTGCTTGAGCCCAGGAGTTTGAGGTTGCTGTGAGCTAGGCTGATGCCTTGGCACTCTAGCCCGGGCAACAGAGTGAGACTCTGTCTCAAAAAAAAAAAAAAAAAAAAAAAAGAAATATTTGTGGAAGGAATGAAAGAGGAAGAGAGGGAGGAAAAGAGAAAAGGTAAATTTCTCAAGCAAAGTCCCCTATGAATGCATGCTTTCCCCTTTTGTTCTGTAGCTTCTAAACAATTCCCAGCTCAAGGGGAGCAGAAAGCTATCCATCATGGGTAATGAGTGCTGTCTCTTTAATGCCTTCTAGTTCTCCCAGCTGCCCCACCTGGCCTCCATCCAGGCCAGGCCTTCCTTTCCCCGCAAAGATGGATTCTGGTTGCCACCCGGTCAATCCTGTCCCCTTTAAAGAGTATAATTAATTTTTCTGAGAGAGCAAAGACGGAAGAGAAATGTCTCAGCCACCTCCCTCCCAGGCTTGATGGCTCCAGAGCGCCAGTGGATTTGTCACTGGTGGAGAGGTGGAGACAAATGACCCACTAAAATGGAGATATTAGCAACACTGTCAGCAGAAGCAGTCAAAGCCCCTGGTCTGTGGCCACTTGTCACACTGCTCAGGTGGCGGTGGCCAGGCTGATGCCTCCCATTCGTCAGGCGGGGAGAGCTGCTGGCTGACAGTGCTTCTCACTAATGGGCTAGGGCCGCGGCCTCAGACACCGGCAGGAGAATTTTTAGGGGAGCTTGGTGTGTGTTGGGGGTGCCTGGTCTTTGGTGGACTCTTGTCTGACTAGCTTAGGGGTGTGAACCGATGGGAACTGAAACTCATTTGGAGCAAGACACAGGTAGGTTTGCATGTGCCAGCTGTGTGATCTTAGGCAAATTAATTAACCTCTCTGAGTCTCCAATCCATCCTCTATAAAATGGGGTGGAATGATACCCACTCTGCAGGGGTTTTTTGGGGATTGAATAAAATGATGTAATAAAGAGTTGTGGTTAAGGGCATGGGGTTAGCTTGGCACTTTGAGGTGCCAGTTACAGCTCTGCCATACACCAGATGTGACAGAGACTGCCAGCTGTCCCCCAACATCCTGTTTCCCCTTCTCTTTGAGAAGAAGCCCCCATTTTTTAGCTGGGCATATGGTGGCTGATGATAAGGCTACATCTCTGGGAAAGGGGAGGAACCTTCCAGGTGGAGGGAACAGCACATGCAAAGCCTTCTGAGCTCCCCTCTCCTGATCTTCTCTCTCAGGACCCCAGGGCCTTCCCTCTTCTTCTGGGTTTTGTCCTCTGAGACCCTAAACATTTTTGCATTTCCTTGGGATTTGTTGCCAGGGAGAGAAGGGGGAAACCAGGTCCCCCAAATTAAGCTCTGTGACATTAACAATCCATTTCCCAGGCCCCCGGGTGGGGGGTGGCAGGCTCTCTGGGGCACTGTTGACAGGTCCAGACTCAGGACTTTGGCAGCTGTTTCTTTTCTAAGAACAGAGATGTGGCCACCAGAACCCCCTGCCCTCTCCTCCTGGGCCCGAGATCACAAATGTGGGATTTTCTTTTTCATTAGCTTAATGCTGTCTTTATTAACTGGGAAGGGTTCCTGGAACAAATGATCAGCCAGTATTAAATAAAACGCACACACGTGCACCAGCCCCACCAGCCTGCCCCGACGGGCGTCTCTGGGCTCCCCAGCAGTTGTCCCAGAAACAATCGGGGGCGACCAGGGGCGGCGGCCAAAGGCACAGAGGGGATTTGCAGAAGGAAATTACTTCTGCGATTTGCAAATGGGGGTGGACGGGGAGAAAGAGCCTGGGCAGGAGGACGCAGCCGTGAGGGAGGTGGAGGAAGCCCCCGCAGGAGCCCTCGGAGACCACGGGGCAGGCTGGAAAGAGCCCGAAAAAGCAGCTCCAGGAACAGAAGGAAGAAGTACCTTTTTCGCTCCTTGCTCCTCTTCCACACCGTCGCCGATCACGACGTAGACGGCTTTCCTGCCGAACCTCTGCATTATCCTCTCGAAGCAGCTCTCCTTCCCTGAGCACGTGGCCGAAGCAAACACTCAGTGAGGACGCAGGAAAGCCAGCTTGCTGCGTGCAGCATCCCCCCAGGGCCAGGTGTGAGGATCAGTGCGTCCTCGAGCGCACGTCCGAGGTGAGCCCGGCTATGACCATCCCCGTGTGAAGGAGGGTGAAAACTTGGAGACACAGAGAGGTTGAGTAGCTTTCCCAGGGGACACAGCAGGAAGAGGCTGCGCAGGGGTTTATAGCAGGCTCTGGGGTCTGTGTGGCTGCCCGATGTCGGCGTGACAGTGGCGAATGTACTTAACACCGCTGGTTAAAATGTTATATTATTTTACCCCAATTAAAAATAAAAATATTGGCTGGACACAGTGGCTCATACCTGTAATCCTAGCACTCTGGGAGGTGGGAGGATCGCTTGAGCTCAGGAGTTCGAGACCAGCCTGAGCAAGGGCGAGACCCCGTCTCTACTACAAATAGAAAAAATTTGCTGGGTGTGGTGATGCACACTTGTAGTCCCAGCTACTCAGGAGGCTGAGGCAGGAGGATCGCTTGAGCTCAGGAGTTTGAGGTTGCTGTGAGCGAGGCTGATGCCACAGCACCCTAGCCTGGGCAACAGAGCTAGACTCTGTCTCAAAAACAAAATAAAAACAACAACAAAAAATTCAAAAGCGGTTCTAAATAAGCCTGCAAAGGCAGCTGGCGAGAGGTATGCACAAAGAAAATGAAAGACTGACAGGGTCTTGTTGAAAAATCTCTAATAGCCATTTAGGCCTGAATTACTATGATTTTAAAATCTAAAGGCACTTTTATAGGATGTTCAGACCTAGAACTTCAGCAAAGCCAAAAGTTGCCATAAGAAAATGCTTCCAAAGTATTTTAAGTTAATTTTTTTTTGCTCTAGAAAAAAACAAGGGTAAAAGTTTCTAATTAAAAATTAATTAAAAAATTTCTAATTAACTGTTTATTTTATATTATTATACATTCTTACATGATACAAGAATTAAAAAAAACAGGCCCCCAAAGAAAACCAATATTTCTTGCCATAAAAAGAAAGTAGCCAACGATAAACAATGCTGTTAATTCCTAGTTATTAAATTCTCTTACCTGATGACAGCCCTGAGCCTAGACTTGTTTTCTTTGCTAACAAGGGAGATTAGCAGGTATTATGAGTTAAAGATAGGCTGGTACTAAATTGAGATTCTCTCCTTGAAAGAGAATTAAGAAAGACAGTAATGTTCTATGTGGTTTAAGGTTTGATTCAAGGTTATCTGATGACCAAGGTTATTTGAGGTACCACCTAAATAAAAATCACCTTATATACCATATTGTGGTGTGAACTGTTCTTCTTTTCTTCATTAGTAATAGAATTTCATGAGTTTTAGCTGGGCTCTCAGCCACTCAGCTATGGACTACATTTCCCAGCTTCCCTTGCAGCTAGTGGTGGCCATGTGACTAAGCTGGGCCAATAGGAGATGAGTAGACATAATGTGCACCCCCTTCTGAGCTTGGCCTTAAAATATCAGACATACATTACTCCTTCCTCTTTTCCCCTTTCCCATAGGCTGGAATGATGATGTGGCAAGACTCTGATTTGACCACATACACGAGAATAAAACCATGAGAGATGGTGGAAAAATAAAATGGGGGTCCGGGTTCCTGGATGACTTTGAGGACAGGGTCACCCCACCAGCCTGGATTACTGACCTCTTCTGTCCTGTGAGGGAGATATAAACTTTGAGTCTGGGCCGGGCGTGGTGGCTCACGCCTGTAATCCTAGCACTCTGGGAGGCCGAGGCGGGTGGATCTTTCGAGCTCAGGAGTTCGAGACTAGCCTGAGCAAAAGCGAAACCCCGTCTCTACTTAAAATAGAAAGAAATGATCTGGCCAGCCAAAAATATATATAGAAAAAAATTAGCCAGGCATGGTGGTGCATGCCTGTAGTCCCAGCTACTTGGGAGGCTGAGGCAGGAGGATCGCTTGAGCCCAGGAGTTTGAGGTTGCTGTGAGCTAGGCTGATGCCATGGCACTCACTCTAGCCTGGGCAACAAAGCGAGACTCTGTCTCAAAAAAAAAAAACAAAAAAACAAAAAAACTTTGAGTCTGACGTAAGCCCTTGTATTTGGGGTGTGTTTGTTACAGCAGCTTTGCCCGTATCTTAACTTACAGACACTTTAGAAAACTGTGGTCCTGATCAATTTCTTTAGGAGCAGAGGTTAAGGCAGGCGGGTCGTGGGGGTTGTTTTGGGGATCTGAGTCATGCCCGTGGACAAGTTCTGCAAGCTTCCTCAGTGCCATTTCCCTTACACCTCCCGTTTCCAGGATGGAAAGCGACCTCCCCTGCCCCCAGGTCTGGCTTGTCCCTACCTGTCTTGGTTGCACTGTAGATGTTCTCGATGGGAAACACAGAACCCAGTCCATACAGCAGGACTTTGGCCAGGGCGGGAATTAGTTGAGTGGTGGTGACCAGCACATTGACACAGTTGGGCCTGAGGACAAAAGAGACTGCAGATCAGAACTCAAAGGTATCACCAGGCCAGGCCTCCTCCTCCTGCAGCATGAGCCTGGAGTCAGCGGGAATCCTGGTAGGGTTTGGAGGCTCTGGCGGGTTGTCTTCAGGTGAGGGCAGGGCCCGAGGGTTCTCCAGCTGTTCCTCTTTCTTAATCCTGAAGCTGCCGGACACCTTGAAAGGTAGTGTGGGTGGAATACTTTTCCTATATAAAAGGGAAATGGGGCCCAGAGGTGAGGTCAGTGAGTGATATGGAACACGTGTAGGGCAAAAGGGAGAGGTGGGGTCTGGGGCAAACTGGAGTGCACATGCCAGTTCTGAACTTTTGGCAGAATCCAGAAACCTGGAAACCTGCTGGCCCCTGGTAAGTCTCTGCACTGTTTGCCCAGCTATGCTCCCTCAAGGTGTCCACTGAGGCTTGGACACCCAAGCTTTAGCAAATGTCTGGAAAGTGTGCAAATAAGAATTTGGGGAGTCCAATTCCCCCAAGCATGGAAATGGGGGAGCCACCACCACCTACTGGGACAAAGTTCAGGGGTACAAAGGAAAACGGGGAGCTGCCACTTGCCGGGAGTTGATGAGGTTTAGTGCCTTCAGGGAGTGCGTCAGCCAGAGGTCGGTCAGAGCCTCCAGCTCGGCTCTGAGCTGTAGCCAGGTCTCTCTTTTGGGAGCTCCTATCAAGCCTGTAGATGAAGGAAATAAAGATGTAGTCATGATATTAGAAATACCTGGGGAACAGAGTTAGGGAAGGGGCATCTAGTTACTATACTCTGAGGGTTCAAATCAGATGACACCCAAAGTCAGTCTAGTGGCTTCTCTTAATCTTATCCTGAGATCAACTGATTGACTGATCAATCCATCTAGTGATTGATCCCACAACCACCCATCCATCCATCCATCCATCCACCCATCCACCCACCAAATCCACCTACCCATCTATCCATCCATCCATCCACCCACCCACCCAGCTACACTTTCACACGTATCTATGTGATAACGAGTTTGACGTCTACCTTAGCCATTATTAGGCTGTTCACCCTTTGAGGGCAGGGGCCAGACTGGCCTCGCTCACCACCATGGCACCAGCCTCTGTGGCAGTACCACGTGCCTAGTGCTGAATTGGTATTTGCTGAGGGAAGAATGAATTCACTGGGACGAAGTGCTGCCCTGTGCCTGTGCCATTTAGACGTCATCTTTTCCACATAGAAGACCCCAGCTGTCCAAGATCCTCCCGTGGCCTGCAAGGCCCTGTGCCATCTGGACGCTCCCAGCTCTCTCTTCCCATCCCTGACCATGTGCCCCCTCACTCCAGCCACTCCAGCCTCCTGTGTCTTTCTGAAAAGCATCAAATTCCTTTGGTCTCTGTCACTTGCTGTTTGTGGTAGACCCTGCTAGTTGCCTCCCATTATCCATTCTTCTCTGTAGTAATTAACAAAGATGAAAATATAAAAAGATCTTCCCATTAGTAACAAGGACCCTGATTTTTAGGTGAGTGCATGGCCGCCGGGCTAAAAGGCTACACTCCTCCGCCTCCATCACAGCAAGGTGTGGTCATGTGACTACATTTCTGGCTGATGAGAAGTGGCAGTGTTGTGTGTGACTTCCAGGAACTGTCCTGAAACAGGGCAGGCCTATGCTTATTTGCTTCCTTCCTCCTTTCTGCTGGCTGCAGTATGATGGCTGGAGCCTCAGCAGCCATTTTGGATCATGAAGTAGAAGCCATAGCTGAGAGTGGTAGAGCAACAAGACGGAAGGAGCCTGGGCTCCTAGCACTGTGGAGTACTTTGCTAGCTCTGGAATGCCTACAGCTCTTGTATATGAAAAAGAAATAACTTTCTCTCTGGTGTAAGCCATTGTTATTTTTTTGTGTCTTTTTTTTGTTGTTGTTGTTGTCATTTGTTCATTTACTTATGCAATTGAATATAAACCTAATTCACTCTTTCTCTGCCTGTATTGGTCATCTCCTGACTCTGGGCATCTGGTTGCCATCATTTAGAATAGTTAGTTCAAATAGCCCTTCCTGAGCGATGTCCTCTGTGTCCACTGTTCAGAGTAGCCCCTGAGCACACACCACCCACCCAGGCTCTCCCCACTACATTCCTCTTATATTTCCCTCATAGGCATTATCATTCTCCGAAATGACTGAATTCAGAATTTGAAGTCACTTGCTCACTTGTATATGGTCTGTCTCCTCTGCTCATTGAATACAAATTCCTTGAGGCCAGGGACCTTGTCTCTTTTGTTCTCTGCTGTACCCATGGACTAGACCTTTGACAGTGGACACATGAATTTACAAATCAATCTCCTTAGTACTACGTGTCCTATCTTCTAATCAGTCTATAAACTTTTTTTTTTTGAGACAAGGTCTCACTACATTGCACAGACTGGAGTGCAGTGGTGTAATCATAGCTCACTGCAGCCTTGAACTTCTGGGCTCAAGTGATCCCCCTGCCTCGGCCTCCTATAATGCTGGGATTATAGGCATGAGCCACCACGCCCAGCCTAATTAGCCTATAAACTTTTTGGGAGCAGGTGGCCTCTGGTTTTCCTTTCTTTCTGCACCTTCCCTACAGCCCCTTAGCTGGGGCCCTCAAAAACAATACAAACTGGCAAGAGCACTGCACTTCACAGTTTGCAAAGGGCTTCCCTGTGCATGCTGTCTTGTATCTGGTCAACACTCCTACCTTGCCCCATGCCAGGAAGTGTGCTTCCCGCTGCCTGCTGGCCTCTTCCCCTCAGCTTCCTCCTCCAGGCGTGCTCCCCTGCCTACCTCCCCCAGATAACACAGTCACGTTTAGGACGTGCTTATGTGTGTCAGACACTGTTCTAAGCACCTTCCCCGTGTGAATTCACACTATCCCGGCATGAAACCTATGAGTCGGGCAGCATCATTAGCCCCATTTAACACACGAGGAAACTGAGGCACAGGGAAGGCAAATACCCACTCAGTGGTTGAGGGAGGATTGAAATCAGGCAGACGCCTCTGAATCCAACCACCGCCTCCCAGACGTTGACTTACTAGGTATTTTCCCGCTTCATCCTGCATTTTGCAGGTGTCTTTCTTCCAAGCACACCTTCTAAAACACTCAGAATTGGGGGAGTCTGTGGTGACCCCAGGCTGGAGGCTGTGGCCACGCACCTGGCCAGGTCTGTGGTGCAGAAACAGCTGGTGTGGGGAGGGGGCTGGCGTCCTGCCAGCTGTGGGCTCCTCGCCTGTTGACACCGCAGGTAATTTCCCCTCAGCTTATGGGCGAGCAAAGCGGCCCGACAAAGCCCTGGGCATTTTCCGGGCCTTAAACTGGATGCGGAGCAGATGGTCTCTGTTGGCCAACTCGGTGCCTGTCTCGCCTAACCAAGCACACCTGCTCCCCTCCTCCCTCCATGTAGGGGTGAGTACACAGGCAGGACCGACCCTGGCCAGAGGTTGCTGCTTCACTCCTCAGTCAACAGACTTGCACTGAGAGGCCACTGAGTGTGGCCCTGATGGCCAGAGGTGATGGAGTCCTCTGGCCTGGGACTCCACTGTGGCTCTTCTGCCTGGGCTGTGTGACGCTCAGCAGGTTAGTTAACCTCTCTGATCTCAGTTTCTGCTTTCATACAACATGGATGATAAAAGCATTTACCCTACAGGGATGTTGTGAATAGTAAAAGCCTGGCACAGCTGGCGTGGAGTAAGCACTCGATAAACACGAGCTATTGCCAGGACTGTACTCAGCACATGAGCTGCATTAGGACGACAGCCTTGGACAAGACAGGAAATCTGTCCCCAAGAACTGCTGGTCTGGCCAGGGAAGGCAGAAGACACAGAGGAACCCAGACTCCCAAGCAGAACTGAAAGGAAGTAGTGATCAATGCCACCATTTATCGAGTACCTGCTGTATACCAGGCATGGAGTTGTGCCTTTTGTATGCATTAATAAACCTCTCAGCAACCCAGGGAAGCAGAATTATTTTCATTCCCATTTCATAGACCTGGAAACTAAAGCCCAGTGTGGTGACCATATATACGTCACCTAAAGCTCCACAGCTAGGAAGTGGCAGAGCCGGGACTGGAAGCAGGTTCTGTCCTGGTTGAGAGCTGGGACTCTCCTCTTCCTGGAACGGAGGGAAGGAGCCCTGGGAGCTTTTGGGGCCGGTGTGTATATCGCAGACGCTCTTAGCTGCCTGCTCAAACCCTTCCCTTACGGGCTAGTGGCTGGTTCCAGGCACCACGACAATGAGAAAGACTCCCGAATGCCCCTTGGTGGGGGGCACTGTCACCCCTGGTGAAGAACTGGTCTAGAAAATTCCAGAAATAGTGACCCATGGCCTGGCCATCGCTGAGCAGGCCCTGCCTCCAGCCCCTCACGACTTCCTGTTCATTGCCACCAGCTAACGCTCTCCTGCCCCTGAGGCCGGTGGTTCTCCCCTTGGCTGCACATTGGGACCACCCAGATCCCCGATGCCCGGTCTGCAGCCAGACCAAGAAAATCAGAAACAGAAACTCCTCGGGTGGGTCCAATATGAGCCAAGTTTGAGAAACAGTGACTTCAAGGGCTTCCTCCAATTCAGTGCCTCCGCAGCCACCTGGGGTTCTGGTTAAAAATGCAGATTCTGCGTCAGTTGCCTGGGTGGGGCCCGAGATCCTGCGTTTCTCACCACGCCAGGGTGGCGCTCCTGCAGCTGGTCCACGCCACGATCTGAGCGGTGCAGGCTGAAGGCTCCGGTCTCCCGGCTGCAGCAAGTGCCGGGCCCAACCCAGAGCTCCAGATGTGGTAGGTCTGAGGTGGGGCCAGAGAATCTGCATTTCTACCATACGCCCAGGTGGTGCTGCTGGTTTGGGGACCACGCTTTGCGAGCCTGTCGTTGTGGGTAAGAGACTGCAGCCCCTGCCCACCCCTGCCACGTGTGGCTCGTGTAATCGCGGACATGGTACATCATCTGTTTCTCAGCTTCATCACCCCCAAAGTGAAGGTTACACAATACTAGTCCTATTCTGGAGGCTGTCATGTGGATTGCATTATGTGAGCTGGTACTGCACTTAGAAACCTCTCAGACTAGTGCCTGGCACGGTAGGGACACACGCGGGACAGCGGCTGCCCAGAGGAGCTTCCCTTCCCAGGCCAAGGCCGTCGGTGCTCACCGCCCACGTTGTTCTTGTAGGTGTTGTACATCTCCTTCACGCGCCGGTAGCGGAAGGCCAGCTTCCTCATCCAGTCCACGCCGCCGTGCACGCCCGAGCCCAGGCACAGGTTGGCCCCCGGGGCCGAACTGTGGAAGCCGTCCGCGGAGAAGTTATACGTGCTGGGGAGAGGGGCGGGAGGGGACAGTGTTAATGCAGGAGGCAAGGGCTCTTCACCAGGAGACCACAGGTCCCATGGGGCCGAGGGGCGGGCCTTGGGGCATCCATGAGCCGCCCAAGCATGCAGGAGGTGCTGCGTATGTGCACGTGGGCAGGAAGAGGACCACAGCTTTTATTAGCTTCCCAAAGAAGGGCAGCATCTTTTGCTCTTGCCTAGTTAGCATCCATTTTCCTGTCTTTTGATATCAAATAGCATCTCTAGTTTCTGTTGGGGAATGATGGCTGTCCCTGCATGCAGTGGCCACGCTAGGGAAAGCCTCTCTTCTTCACCCTTTAGAACTTGAAGCTCAAAGGGAATTCCACAAAAATGGCTGGAGTTGGTTCCTCCTGGCCAAAGAGTCAAGAAAATGTCAGTTAATTTCTGCTACTTTTTTTTTTTTGTGAGACAGATCTCTCTGTCACCCAGGCTAGAGTGCAATGGTGTCATCATAGCTCACTGCAACCTAAAACTCCTGGGCTCAAGTGATCCTCCTGCCTCAGTCTCCCGAGTAGCTGGGACAACAGGTGCACCACCACACCTGGCTAACTTTTAAGATTTTTTTGTAGAGATAGGGTCTCACTATGTTGCTCAGGCTGGTCTTGAACTCCTGGCCTCAAGGGATCCTCCCGCCTCAGCTTTCCAAAGTGCTGGGATTACAGGCATGAGCCACTGCACCCAGCCAATTCCCGCTACTTTGATCCCCAAACCTACCCTGGTTCATGTCCCTCCTGAGGCCTGGCTGCTCAATCTCCCTCCCATTCTGTGAACAACGCCTCATCTTTCCACAGAAATTCTCTCTTTTAAATTTTTGATTTGTTAAATTAAGCAGAGTCAGTTGTCTAATGGGTGTTTTGTAGATACGAACACTGACCCGGGAAGAAGCATGTTAGGCTAAGGAGTTCTACAGTGGACTGGGACATTTTAAAAATGACACAAAGTCAACCACAAAAATGGCGGCTGGGAACCAGGGGAGGGCAACCTTCAGCAGGTGGAGTGTGAGAATGAAACAAGAGCTCCCAACTTTCCAGAGAATACCACTCTCTTTCCTTCTACCAGAAGCTTTGGTCTAGGTTTGAGAAATCACAGGAGTAATAGTTATGATATAATGCCACCAGGGTGCAGCAAGGTGTATGGGTACAGCACGTATGACCCAAACTTCTGGGACAAACATGAAAGTCTCTCCAGAGACCTGTGGGCCTGTGGGCAGCGTGTCAATATGGCGCCATGGCTGTCCCAGGGTGTGAGTTTGGCTGATTTTTTTCTCTGCACTATTTCATTGTTTCTGCATGTTCCATAATGAGTTTAAGAGTAGAAAAAGAGAGAAACTTTGTTTGAACAATGAGAAGTGGTAGGAATGAAGTAACCGTTGGAAATTGTATTGTAAGGACCTCAGTGTAAGGCCCGTGCTAAGGGCAAGATGAGGGGATTTACCGAGGGCAAAGTCGTGGGTCCTTCCTCTGTGAAGTGTGAGACGTGTGAGACGTGTGAGCAACAGGACACAGCGAAATGGGACATGCTGCCCCTCAGCCACCTCTGCAGCCGAGGCCCAGCCTTACTCTGAGCAGAGCATGGGCCTCGAAACCTGGATGTAAAGCTCTTCCAGGGAAGGGGCTTTGGTGGTGACAACACCGCCCACCCCTGCAGGATCCACGGAGAAGCTTTGGGGGATGCCTCAAACTCAACAGCAAATTTCACCTTGGGGGCTTCCTGGGGCAACATGGCAGGAGGTCACTGGCCCAGCTGACTTGATCCCAAAGTCCTCAAATGCAGCCCCTGGCGTTCCATCCAGAGCAGGTTGTGTGGACGGTCATAGGGAAACATCTACATGGTTGGCAGAAGTTGCTTTTTAGGTGCCTTTAAATTCTTTCCCATTACTGGACCACAGAGACTGGAGTTCAGGGAGTGTGTGCCTGTATATGCATGTAGATTTGTATAAATGTGTATGTATGTGTACATATATATTAGTGCATGTATATGTATACATGTGCTTATCTGTATACATGTGTATATACTGTATATATATGTATACATAAAAATATGAGTTTACATATGTGTGTATACATGCCTATGTGAATATATGAGTGTATATGCATCTATGTTTGTGTATATGTATCTATTTGTGACTATATGTGCATATGTGTATATGCACAAATCTATATGCGTACGTATACATATTACCCTATGACTATTTTAGATTAGCACAATGATATTGCAGATCATTGCCAACTGTGGTGGGACATTCCTTAAAACAAAAAAATAGTCCATAGATTACAAGTGACACAGAGCTTTCAGTAAAACCTCAACCATTATAAACTTAGTTCTTTTCAAGCACACTATGGTGACATTAGTTTCCTGTAGATACGCTGATGTTTCATATCAGTCAAGAATTCTACAATTGTTATTTATGTGGGAGATGTTAAAAGTGCTAGTTTGTCAAAGGTAAAAAATGGGAAACTGTTTTTTTTCTAACTTGATTTTGTCATTTCTTCATCTGCAATGTGCCAGGAGTCAGGAACACCAGAAGCCGTCTGACCTCTCTTGACCTTGCTTGACCTTGACCCCTTAGGGTGGCTGTGCCCCTACAGGCAGTGCTGGGGTTTGGTTCACCCACCCAAAGAAAAGCAGAAGAGTGACTGGAGGAGGATGCTCCCCAGAATAAGTAAAAGACACAATCTTGGTTTTGGAAGAATGCCAAGTAGGTTAAAAACATAACGTTCCAGAACATCTTTGAATGGGTCACTCCATGTCATTTGATGCTGGCTGACGTTTCCCCAGTGTCAGGTGTCGCTGCGGCTGAAGATACACTCAAAGCAGTCGAGGCTTCCTTGGATGGAGCCAGAGACACTTTCTACTTCTTCTTGAATCGCCCAGGAGTTGTCTTCTAGGGTCAATGAAGTTGGTGCAGATTTGCGTGGCGTGGGGCGTGGGGCACGGGAGGAAGTTGAGGAGTGTGCCAGATGGAGTGGGAGAGACACTACAGTCACCTGTGTCACTTTTCATAGACATTGTGTGAGTGTGCGCGTATGTAAATCGGAAGCAAGTCAGTCGTAAGTCCGGACGGTGGTGAGCTTCAGAGGGGGGGAATGTGGGTGATCATGTTAAGAGTTTTCTTCTCTGCTGTTTATACTGAATTACTCAAAAATTTAAAAAGACCCTTAGAGAATACAATATGACTGTGTGAATACGTTCTTTGCACGAAAACTTCCTTTTCCCCATGAAAAGTGCCTCCAGGTTTATTACGCATACTCGTTGCCCCTTCTTCCTTCGGCTGTGACAGGGACTACAGACAAATGAAATCTATCCAGCGGGTACAAGGCAGCAGACGAGGTCTAACCACGGGCGCAGACAGCTGCTTCTCAAGGACGCAGTCTGTGCTGGGCACTCTTCCAGCACATTCTTAACCTGATGAGGACGGAGCTGTGACTCTATCCCACCAAAGCTCCCCGGCTCCAGAACCCACACTTCTAACTGCCATGTGGTCCTTCCTGTCCGGTGTAGAAGTTCCCATTGTGCTAGTTTTATCCTTGAAAAGGCGAAACTGCAAAACTGACTATAAACTCAGAGAATACCGTGGAGAGATGTCTGGCTGGAGGCCCCTCGTGGAGGGCAGGGTGGGGTGTCCAAGCTGTTCAGAGCTTGGGCCCCGGAGCCAGGCTGCCTGGATTTGAATCCTGCCCTCCCCACTTACCAGCTGTGTGACTTTGGGCAGGTTGCTAATCTCTCTGTGCCTTGCATTTGGGGACGATGGTGAGAACATCTGTCTCAAAGATGTGAAGATGTCATGAGTTGACCCAGGTAAGGCAGTCGGAGCAGAGAGTGGCACAAAATAAGGACTCTTGGAAGGTGGGTTCTTACCACTAACTAGGAAAAAACCCACAAAAACAAAACTAGGGGCATCTGATGCTTGGTGCCTGGCATACAGTAGGGGCTCAATAAATATTTCTTGAACGAATAAGTGGGGAATTTGGTTTCTAGGGGAAAAAACACCCTTGGACTGTGACTTCTCCAAGTGAGGTACCAAACAGCTCAGCACGAGGCAGGGTTCAGAGGAATATTGCTCCAAATTCCAAGCCAGCAAGCTAGAGGGGAAACTTTATAAAAACGGACCCGTGGTCACTCATTCCCTGAAAGGAAGAGTGGTTCCCAATGATGACTTCATGGAAAGGACACAATTAACCTTGATCTGGGGTTTATTTACTCCATAAATTGAGAAGTCCTGGCAGGGCTGGAGCCTTGTTCCTTGCCAGTCCTGATTGCAGAAGGGCTTTTCTGAATGGCTAATTAAAACGAGGCCGGCATCCGCCCGCTCTCACTTCTGATTGTGCTGGGCTTTGAAAAGACTTGCAGGGCTCGGTAGCAGAGACTTTGATTTCTGTTTTTGTAGAAAGTCAGGAGACACACCTTGGAAACAAGCACTAAGTGAAGTTACAATGACTGATCCCATAACCAAAACATTATTTGGTCTAATAATATTTTTGATGCACCTAGAGGCATTGAATTGTGATAATTTTGGATAAGCACAGATTAACTATGGTTCCATTTTTATAAAGTTTCCCCAGGGGTAGGTTTGGAACATTCCAGCCACATTCCTCTGAAAGCTGTTTCATTTTAAGCGGTTGGTTACCCGATTTCTGGAAACCATGTCCTAGAAGTGTTTTCCCCTAGAAACCAGACACACCACTTACTCATTCAAGAAAAGCTTTTTTGAGTATCAGCTATATCAATTGTTATATTAAAATGTATGTATGCTAATGATTATAGTCAAATGTTTGAAGAATGTATACCAGAGTCTTAACGGTGGTCAATTTGGAAGGTGAGGTCAGGATTAGTGTTTGAATTTTTTACAATATGCATGTATTACTTTGGTAAGCGGGAGAAAGAGAGAGAGAGAAAGGTACACAGAGTTCAGTGATCTGAGGTGGTGCGGAAGAGGCTGGGGGGGGTCAAAGCTGTGATTTTTGAGTTCAGAGAAGCACAAGTCCCAGTTCTGGCTGGAGGCGGGAACGTCCTGTCCCTATAAGCACCCTTCCCCTTCTGCCCATTTCCTAGTAGAAGGCAAGCTTGACAACCAATCAATCAAGGGGCATTTTTTTCTCTTTTTTTCCTCAATATAAACTCATAGGAGTAGAAAAGGGACATTTTTGACTCCCCAAATTCCCACCTTAAATCTTGGCCGTTGTCATCTGATGAGACGTCATCAACGTGGATCTGGTCACAATCCTATGGAGAAATTGACAAGAAGAGAAAAAGAGAGAAAAATGTGCCTGGTTAATCTGATGTAGCCTTTAAGAGCTGGCTTCACAAGCTGGAGGCTGTAGTGAGCACTGGACTGCGAGTCAGCAGTCTGGGGTTCTGATCTGGGCTTTGTCACTAGAGGTAAGACGTCCTTGGGTTGAGTCTCATTCCTCTTTGGTTTCCTTAGAAATGAGGAAGTTGACTATAAGGAAAGTGACCATATAATTTATCATCCAAACCAAGATAGTTCTGAGAGTAAAAGGGGCTGCTATTAATATTACATTGGGGGAACAGGTGCAAACTAGGACTCCCCAGCTCTCCAGCCCCCCAGGCACGCCCAGACATAGGGTCACCCTGGCCATACGGTGGAAGCCTTTGCCTTGCTCAAGGTGTTTCCTCTGCTTGGAATGCTCCCTCGCCTTCACCTGCTTAGTGAGCCCTGTATCCTTCAAGCATTCGCTTCTGGACCTACATCTTCTGTGTCCTGTGACCTGTGATCATCACTTACTGAGCACTTACTATGTACCAGGCACCATCCCAAGGGCTTTTCATTCAACAAACTCCAGTGGCTCAGCATTTCCCATTACCCATACGCCTCTCATTTTCTTTGGGGAAACACTTCTCTCTGTGGGTTGATTGTGGGTGGGGATGACCAGGGGCACATGACCCAGGCTGGACCAGTCAGAGGGAGCCAGGATCCCCCCGGCCGAAGAGACTGCTTCG
Source organism: Varecia variegata (assembly GCA_028533085.1). Taxonomy (NCBI): domain Eukaryota; kingdom Metazoa; phylum Chordata; class Mammalia; order Primates; family Lemuridae; genus Varecia; species Varecia variegata. Next base: position 198,079,050 of record CM052436.1, on the reverse strand, counting down.
GGGCTGAGCATGTGGTCTAAGCTGGGCCAGTGAGAACCAGCCCTGGGGCGCTGGCTGGGCTCTTGGGGAAGAGGTGCTCTCCTTTCGCGGGGGCTGCAGAGGTTCAGCCTGGAGCTGTTGAGGAAAGCAGGTCTGAGAGCTGGAGAGAGGCACGAGGCCCCGTCACCTGATATGATCCCCTGGGTCCAGTCACGACTGAAGCTGGGCCATCCCTGACTGCAGCAGGCTAAATAATGGGCCCTTAAACATGTCCACATCCTAATCCTCGGAACCTGGGAACATGTTACTTTACATGGCAAAAGGGTCTTGCAGATGTGGTTCAGTTAGTTACGCATCTTGAGGTGGGGGGTTCATCCTTGATTATTGGGTGGGCCCTAGATGTAATTGCAAGGGACCCTGTAGAAGAGAGGCAGAGAGTGACTTGACCACAGAGGGGAGAAGGTGACTGGAGTGATGGGCTCTGACAATGGAGGGAGGGGCACAAGCCAAGATCCGCAGGTGATCACTTGAAGCAGAAAAAGGCAAAGAAACAAATTGTCCTCTCAGAGGCTCCGGAATAAACCAGCCCTGCTGACACTGTTAGCCCAGTGACACTGATGTGGACTTCTGAGTTCCAGAACTGTAAGAGAATACATTCGTGTTGGTTGAAGCCACTAAGCATGTGGCAATTTGTGACAGCAGCCCTAGAAACTAATATGCTGACTTTTCAATTTGAGCGAGTCAAATTGGATTTCTGTCACTTTGCAGCCAAGAGTTACAAGGGATGCAACGTCCCCCATGGAACCCACACACGATACATCCCAATCCCACCAACTCTGCCTCCATCGTGAGGTACGTTGGGATGGTCCGTTGACAGGGGGGCGCTGGCCCCTGCAGTGCTGGGGAACAGCGCAGGTGCTACAAGCTGACCGCCTGCGTGTGGATCCTGGATCCAACCACCTCCCAGCGCTGTGACCTTGAGCAGGGGGCATAAGCACCATGAACCTCAGAGGTCTGACTGGTGAAGGGAGACGATAACTGAACCCGCTTCCCAGGGCTGAGGTGAGGAGAAGTGAGAGGTTGCATTGAAAGCACTAGAACAGTGTCTGACACACAGTGGGTGCCACATAAACGTTCGTTTTTATTATTGCATTAGATTTGATACACTTTCCGCATTTTGTTGCAAGGTGATTTTGGGAGGCAGATAGGCCTTAGAGAGACTGCTGGGGGAGGGGAAGCACACGCTACTCTGAGCTTGGGAACTGAGAAAAAAATTGGTTGTAGCATCTCTTGGTTGGAGGTTGGAAGCTGGAAAAAACGGTATTTCCAACCTTTTGAGCAGATCTCAAAAGGGGCTTGAATTTATCTTTGAGGATAGGAGCTTTGCTAGGGGGTGGAGAGGGGTTGGGAAACCCCTGGCCTCATTAATTTTTTAAAGACATGCAAAGGTAGTCTTGTCATGGCGATGTTTAGGGAGACTGCTTTGGGGGTAGGGGTGGGGACGTGGCATTTGGGACAGCCCAGGCTTCTTTGTTGGGAGCAGGGCTAGAGCCTGGGAGGAGGGGTCAGCAGAGGAGTGGTGTGGCCGCTGGTTCCTCTTTGACCCCTAGAATGGGCTTTGGATTGGAAAGGGGTTTGCTGGCAGGTGGGGCTTCCAGAGTCCTCGGTGTACTGGCCCAGGCACAGCAGCTTTGTGGCAGGTGACAAAGTGTGACTCAGAGTCCAGGAACTGCCATTCCCACCGCTGCATAGGACCTCGCACCTCTGTGACCCAGAGACAGAACCCGGGCGTGGGCGGTGGGGTGCTCTGTGGGGCCTGGAGGGCAAGAGCAGCAGGGAGGTCCCACCGAGTGGCTTCCTAGGGCTCAGCTGTGGGCAAACGGGAGTGGAGCAGATGGCAAAGAATGTGGCGGGTGCTAAAGGGTGACCCCAATATGAAAAACTCTTTGGGGGAGTGGGAGAAAAACTGGAGGGCACACACTGAATGACCACTCTTGAGCCAGCAGGTATCTGACTGACATCTAAACCTTTTCTGCTTGTTCCATATTTCCTTTCTTTCCATGGACCCAGGACTCTAATCAATGCTTGGTGGTTTCAGGTATAATTTATCCCCATCCCCAAGAGGGCAGTGTCCTTTTCCTGCAGTGGCTGAGCACAATGGCGGGACTCCCATGTTTAAAGACTCTAGACCCATGCCCATGCTGTCCAACACGGTGGAAATTAGTCACATGTGGTTATTTATACTTATATTCAAATTAACTAAATATAAATTTTAAAAAATTCAGTTCCTTAGTCCTATTTCAAGTGCTCAATCGCCAGCTACAACATTGGACAGTGCAGATATTTCCATTGTCACAGAAAATTCTACCGGACACCGCTGCTCTAGAGGAATCAAGGAACTAGACTGGCAGCTTCTCTCCTGTGTAGACAAGTTCAATCAGGGAAGAGCTAAAAACTGGCCTGGAGACTTATCTACTTAGCCCACCCTGTGCTTACGTTGTTTTTGGAAACAATGGCCAATATGCAAACTCAGGGGGTCTTTCTCCACCCCCACCCTGCCCCCTCCCTCTTTCCTCCCTCTTGCTCTCTCTCCAGATTTGCAGCAACTCTTGGGAATTCGTACACTCTGGTGACACAGAGCTTGCATTCTCATATCCCGACAGTCGACAGTCTCTGGGAGCTGAGCTGCAGCTGCCTCCTTCCGCCTGGGCATCCGTTTGGAGCTCCCACGGTCTCTACCGGGTTTACTTCCCTTTCCATGACCTGGTTACTTGGCCCTGTGGGCACCCGAGTTTGAGACTTCTGACCCACGGCCATCTTACATAGAAGGGAGGGTCCTAGGACCACCAATCCTGGTATGCTAATGAAAATGGTATTTACAAGACAGCGCTGACTTTACAGACCCAGGCGCAGAGGAAATAAAATCAACAGAAAATCCCCCCAGTGCACTGCTTTGCCTGAAATTGGAAAACACCTCCGTAGGCCCCCAGGCCTTCCCTCAAGCTCCAAAGCCGCCCCAGGGGTCACATGGGCTCAGGCCCCTGGGCAGGGTTCCATGTGCTTTCCTTGATGTCAGGGGAAAGGCATTTGGGGAGGCTGTGTTTTTCTCATTTGCAAGGGGATTGTTGGGGGCGCTAAAGTGTGACAACAGTGGCGATCACATTTCGGACTTAATAAAATACCATGACGCTCAGCTAGACGCTACCTCATACTCCGCCAGCTGACCTGGATCGAGTTACCCCCCGAGCTGGCAGCGAGGGGAGCTGGACAGTGCAGAGGACATTGAGCTCCTGGGGAAGAGAGTCCCACGCTCCCCAACTCTGCTGCCCGCTCCCAGGTACAGGGGCTGGCCTCTAAGTCAGAGGGGAGACTTGTGCACACGGACCAGGTGCACTTCTGGTCTGGGCTCTCCTGGGTCAAAGTGTGACCATCCTGGGGGCTCTGAGAGGGACCACCTGGCAGAGACAGAGGAAGGGTTCCCATGGCCCTGGCCCAGGTGAGGCACAGGGGGGCTGAGGACCAGGACCCGGTGCATCCTGCCTCAAAGGAGGTCACTTTCTCACCCAGAGACACGTCGAAAGAGTCTTGTGCCAGGACGTCCGTCATCCCAGGGAGAAACTGGAAAACACCTAAAGTTCCCTTGATTAGGTCATAGCTAAATAAAATGTGGTATATCTATTCAGCCGAATCCTACCCAGCCGTTCGGAAGGATAAGGTAGATTTTTATGTTAGCACATGGAAGGTTTCCAAGACAGCCCATAGTATGAAAAAAGCAGGCTAAAGAATGATGAGTCCAGTATGATATCATGTAAAACCCTATTAAAATATGAGATATTTTATATGAATATATACATACAATACATAACTGGAAAAAGAAAGATCTAGAAGCTCACACATCTGGCTGGTAGCAGCACTTCCACATGGGAAAGTGTTGGGATTGGGCTGGTGGTCAAAGAAGGCTTTAAGCCTTATTGAAATACTTTCATTTTTCTTTTAAATGAGGATAATGTGCATATGTATTATTTTTGAAAAAATAATTAAAAGTATCTCACTGGGGAGGAGACGAGATCTAACTTTGGAGAGAAGCTAACATTTATTAAGAGCTTCCAATGTGCCAGGACTGTGCTCAGCACTTCACATGTATTTAGGGGGAAACTGTTGTCATCCCTTCTTATGGAGGAGAAAACGAGGCAGAAGTACAGGAACATGACAGCTGCAGGTTGAATTTTGTCCCCTGAAAGATGAAGTCCTAACCCCTAGTATCTGTGAATGTAACCTTCTTTGGAAATAGGGTCTTTGTAAACGATCATGACAAGATGAAGTCATTAGGGTGAACCCTAATCCAATATGACTGCTGTCCTTATAAAAAGGGGAAATTTGGACAGATATAGAGACCCACAGAGGAAGAAAACCCTGTGACGATGAGGACAGAGATGGGCTGACACATCTCCAAGCCAGGGAATGTCTGAGACCACCAGGAGCTAAGAGAGAGAGGCAAGGAGCAGATTCTCCCTCACAGCCCTTGGAAGGAAGTAACTTTGACCTTGGACTTCTAGTCTGGAGCACCGTGAGACAATAAGCTTCTGTTGCCTAAGCTCCCAGACTGTGGTACTTTGCTAGGGCAGCTCTAGCCAGCTGATACAGTGCCCCAGGTGAGGGGGAGAGGGGCTACACCTGGACCCAAGAGGCCGTGTGCCTTCAGAGCCTGCGTGGAGATCCAACCCCTCGAAGGCTACAGAAACACCTGTTATCGGCCTGGCGCTGCATCAGACAGTGAATGGGGCAACAGAGGGGAGGTTTCTAGGACTAGATCTGGCTCCTGTCCTCAAGGTGCCTATCATGTCACTGGAAAAGACGAGGCAAATAAGCATGAAACCCTGAACTGCTGATTCAATACCTGTACATAATGACCACCTGTAGTGCACCAGGGCTGGGCTGGGCACCCTGTGTTGTTGTCATCTCTGACTTCTCTTTTTGTCTCGCATCCCAACACTGACCCATCAGCATGTCCTGCTGGCTCTGCCTGTGACATACGCCCACAATCTGACCATCCTCACCTCCCACTGCTCCCACTGTGGTCCAAGCCATCATCAGCTCCCACCCAGACCAGAGGCTGGTAAACTACAACCGTGGGCCAAATCTTGCCTGTTGCCTGTTTGCATAAAGTTTTATTGGAACACAGCCATGTTCATTCATTTACATTCTGTCTGTGGCTGCTTTTGTGCTACTGCAGGAGAACTGAGTAACTGAGACAGAGATAGTATGGCCTGCAAAGCTGAAAATATTTACTATCTGGCCTTCTACAGAAAAAGTTTGCTGACTCCTGGCCTAGACTATTGCCATCACCTGCCTGCTCTCCCTGTTCCCAGGCTAGTCTGCATCCAGCAGCCAGAGGGATCCTTCCCCTGCTCAAATCCCCACAATGGCTCCCACCTCCCTCTGAGTAAGAGCAGAGTCCACACAATGACCCCTGGTCCCATGTCTTCTGCACACCCTCACACTCCTCACCTCCCTGACCTTATCTCCTACCCTCTCCTCACTGCAGTGCTGACACGGTAGCTCCCTGCTATTTCTTCAACAACTGGCACACCCCTGCCCCAGGGCCTTTGCATGTGCTGTTCCTTCTGCTTTGAATGCCTTTCCCTCCTCTTTCCATTTGTCAACAGCCTGAGAAAGGCTTTGTTGATGTCACCATATTTGTAAAAACTCCGCCAGCTCCATCTCCAGATCAGGCTGAATGACTCCTGTCTCTGTTTACCCACTTTGTGGAGCCTCTAGGACTAACCTAGGCCTGATATAATGGCCGTTTTCTTCTTTCATCCACTAAACTGGAAGACTCTGAAGGTAGCTGATATGGTTTGGATGTTTGGTCCCTCTGAATCTCACATTGAAATTCGATCCCCAGTGTTGACTGTGGGGCCTGGTGGGTGGTGTTTGGGTCATGGGGGCAGATCTCTCATGAATGAGTTGGTGCCCCTCCAAGACAATGAGTGAGTTCTCGCTTTATTAGTTCACGCGAGAGCTATTTGTCTAAAGGAGCCGGGCGCCACCTCCACTCTCTCTTTTGCTCTTTCTCTCCCCATGTGACACGCCTGCTCCCCCTTCGCCCTCTACTTTGATTGGAAGCTCCCAAAGGCCTCACCAGAAGCAGATGCTGCCACAATGTTTCTTGTACAGTCTGCAGAACTGTGAGCTGAATAAACCTCTTTTCTTCATAAATTACCCAGCCTCAGGTATTTCCTTAGCAACACGAAACAGACACAGTAGCACCTATTTCTTTTTTTTAAATTGATTTTTGCAAGGCTGGAGGGTAGGGAAGTTAAAAGCACAGACTCTGGGGCCTGGGTTCAAATTCTGGCCCTGCTACTTACTAACTGAATGACTTGGACAAGGTATTGAACCTCACTGAGCCTCAGCTTCTCCCTCTATGGTTGAGCTGCTGGACCAGTACCCACCTCGTAGGGTATTGGAAAGATTAAATGAGTCAATATAGATGAAGCCCTTTGCAAAGTGCCTTGCTGTAGAAAATGCCCACACAACACACACTTGCCATCCTTGCTGCTACCATTACCAACTTGAGTTCTACAGGTTCGAACTCTGTGCCTGGCGAAGTAATGGTTCAACTGAATTGAGCCACCACTGAGAGAGGGCAGGAAGAAGAGTACAAGGTAGGGACATTTAGGTTCACACATCCTAGACAACGTTAGAGTTGGCATTCAAATGCCCATCCCTGGCCTTTAATCCCAGCCCTGGATTTTCAGGTGTGTGATCATTGGCAAGTCACTTAACACCTTTGAGTCTTCAGGTTTTTTATTTATTTATTTTTTATTTGTTTTTTTTTTTTTTTTTTTTTTTGAGACAGAGTCTCACTCTGTTGCCCGGGCTAGACTGAGTGCCGTGGCGTCAGCCTAGCTCACAGCAACCTCACACTCCTGAGCTCAAGCGATCCTTCTGCCTCAGCCTCCCGAATAGCTGGGACTACAGGCATGCGCCACCATGCCCAGCTAAATGTTTTTCTATATATATTTTTTTAGTTGGCCAGATAATTTGTTTCTATTTTTTAGTAGAGATGGGGTCTCGCTCTTGCTCAGGCTGGTCTCGAACTCCTGACCTTGAGCGATCCACCCGCCTCGGCCTCCCAGAGTGCTAGGATTACAGGTGTGAGCCACCGCGCCCGGCCACTTCAGGTTTTTTAAAATAAACTTTTTATTCTAGAATAGTTTGAGATTTATAGAAAAATTGCAAAGATAGTACCTCTGTATCCCATATATGCATATAACCTACACCCAGTTTCTCCTTTTGTTTACATTTTACGTTGGTTTGCTACATTTGTTTCACAACTAATAAATATTACTATGTTCTTATTAACAAATGTCAAATCCTTTTTACAGATTTCCTTAGTTTTCCCACTAATGTCCTTTTACTGTTCCAGGATCCTTCCAGGGTGCCAAATCACATTTAGTCATGTGTCCTCTTAGGCTCCTCTGGGCTGTGACAGTTTCTCAGACGTTCCCTGCTTTGGATGATGGTCTAAAGGCGTGCTGGTCAGGTATCTTGCAGAATGTTTACCAACTGGGATTTGTCTAATGGTCTTCTCATGGTTAGACTGGGTTTATGGGTTTTCATGAGGAAAGGCACAGATGTAAAGTGCCCTTCTCATCACATGCTATCAAGGGTACACACTATCAACTTGACTTATCACTGTTGGTGTTGAACTTGATCACCTGGCTCAGGTAGTGTTCGTCGGGTTTCTCCACTGTAAAGTTACTTTTTCCCCCCTTTCCACATTGTACTCTTTGGAAGGAGGTCACCATGCGTGGCTCACACGAAGGGTGTAGTATCTACATACATTATTAGGAATTTTTCTGCTGGGAATTTGTCTATTCTCCCTTATGTATTTATGCAATCATTTATCTACATCAGTATAAACTCACGGATACTTACTTTATACTCTGGGTTGGAATCTAGTACTATGTTATTTTATTACTCCAGCTTCTATTTCATTTTGTTGTGCTTTTTATTTTAGTGTTCCAGCTCTGGCCACTGGGAACTCGTTCAGTTGGGTCCTGTGTCCCTTTGACATAGCCCATCACTGTGGTTTTTTTTCTTTTTTTTTTGAGCACTTCCTTATTTTCTTGGCACTACAAGATGCTCCAGGCTTAGCTTGTATATTCCCTGCCCCAGCCTTACAACCAGCCATTTCTCCAAGGAGCTCGGGTTTTAATTGGAGAATGGTATTAGAAACCAATAAATATCTGGGTGCTGGGTGTGCTCATTGCTACATGGGTGTCATTGCTTCTGTGCCCTCTCAGGTGACAGTGCAAGGTCTTCAGTTTTTAAAAAAATTATGAAACATGGAGGTATGTTACAACTTGCAGGTATGTTACAAGGCAAGTGGCAGGCACTCAATAAATAGTACCAATTATAGTGCAGATCCCTCCTTTCACCAGTGTGGAAACTGAAGCTCAGACAGGATTTGCAGGAAACTTCTGTCAAGAGTCACAGGGTACAGATGAAGGTATCTTCTGGGATTGCAGGGGCATTCTATCTTTCATTGGAGATGACAGCAATTTGTCCATTTGTCATATGCTCAAGGTCCAGTTTTAGTTTCAGGGTGATATTAGTTTCATAAAACGTGTGGGAGAGGATCCCATCTTTTTCTTTGCTCTGTAGTTTGTGTAGGATGGGATTTCTCCTTTCCTTAAAGGTTTGTTGGAACTCTTGTTTAAGACCAGGAGGACCTGGTGCCTTTTTTAGGAGCCTACATCTTTAACAATTTGACAATTTCTCATGGTCATTGGTTAACCTTATTTATTTTTTCCCCTTGGGCTAATTTTGGTAATTTGTATCTTCCTGAGGAGTGTCAACTTCACCTAGGTTTTCAAATTCATTGGTGTAAGAGTGTGCTGGTATTCTCATAATTAAAATAAATGACCTCCCTTGAATCCTTAATAATGTCCCTTTCATTCTGGATGTTGCTTATTGATCTCTCTCTCTCTCCCCCTGGATCAAGATTGACAAAGGCTTATCTGCTGTGATGGTCTTTTCAATTGTTCTTTAAATTTTCTAATAAATGTCATTTAAAGCCGTAAATGTCTCTCTTGATCCCCTTTCTCCTGCATCCCACAGGCTTGATACTTAGTACTCTTGTCGGTGCACATCGCTGAGCCGTTAGCTCAGTGATGAATACTTATCAAAACCTGTTCTGATTAAGCTGGGGACAGCTGGGGTTTCCCAGACTCTCCTGCTGTGGTTTGATCCCATCACATTTTGTCCTTGGCTGCCTCGAGACACGAATGCAGGAAGGAAACAGTTAACAAATTTGCTTTAGAAAAATGGCTTTTGTCAGGGCCCAGATGAACTCCCTGGCCACTCCTGCTCTGGGGTTGCTCAAGGCTGCCTCTAGACCAGCCAGAGAGGAGTCCGTCCCTGGGCAGGAAACCTTGGCCTTCTCTCCTGTGCTAAGTGTTTCATTTATCTCAAGAGCACTAAAGAGGCTGTGGCTTGAGTTGTATTAATGGCTGGTTGGGCAGGACGCTTTGGAGAGCAGTTCAGCACTAACATGGTGAAATATTATTCTCCCCAATAGCTTCTTTTTTTTTTTTTTTTTTTTTGAGACAGAGTCTCGCTTTATTGCCCGGGCTAGAGTGAGTGCCGTGGCGTCAGCCTAGCTCACAGCAACCTCAAACTCCTGGGCTTAAGC
>CM052436.1:198036140-198068868 GCA_028533085.1 Varecia variegata | reverse complement strand
ACTACAGGCATGCACCACCATGCCCGGCTAATTTTTTCTATATATTTTTAGTTGGCCAGATCATTTCTTTCTATTTTTAGTAGAGACGGGGTCTCGCTCTTGCTCAGGCTGGTCTCGAACTCCTGAGCTCAAACAATCCGCCCGCCTCGGCCTCCCAGAGTGCTAGGATTACAGGCGTGAGCCACCGCGCCCGGCCTCCCAATAGCTTCTAAAGAACCGTAAATCAGGCGTTTAGCAACTAGGTCCACGTGTCAGGCAGGCAGCCATGGCCTGCCCTAATTTCAGCAACTTCTGAGTGGTTCTGGCATGATCTTTCCCAAAGCTCTGGCAGCATCTCGAAACGCTTCCCCGCCAGCCCACCTGACTGCCTGGCCCTCCTGAATCGGGTCAGAGACACTGTTTGCCGAAGATCTTTAGGGTCATCTTGTTTCTCACGAAGGACTCTTTTTCCTTCCATCCACTCTGCTGGTCTCTGTTTCTTCTCTGCTTTGTAGTTCATCTCAAAGCGCTTCCTCCAGGAAGGACAAACATCCCAGCCTAGAAATCAGCTTGGCCTGGGATCAAATCTCCACACTCCTCTTCCTGGCTGTGTGACCCTGGGAAAGTGACCTATCTGGGCCGCGGTTTCTTCATCTGTAAAATGGAGATTAAAAAAACCATCTCCTTTGCAGGATTTTTTTGAGGATTCAGTGAAGTAATTCATGTGCGATGCCTGGTGCAAAATAAGAGCTCAATGTGTGTCAGGTGCCAGGTGAGTGAACCTCCCTGTGCCTCAGTTTCCCCATCTCTAAAAGGGGATATTAGCAGTACCTGCCTTTTGTGGTTGTTGTAGGGGATAAATAGATGGACTCAGGCCGGTCCTCGGTTCCTGCCAGGCACCCAGTGCACATGCGCCGCACGCTGGCCGCTGCCGTGACCGTGTTGTTATTCTGATGTGTGCCCTCCACTCAGCCCCAGCCAGGTCACTACCCCTCCTGCACACGGTCCATGTCCTTCCTTCCGGAAATGCATTCAGATCCCTTGTATATTGCTTTGACTGCCTCCAGGTGATTCATCTCCTGAGTGGGGACCGAGGGGTGCTGTAGCGTTTCAGCATGGTTGGTTGCTGTCATTTGTGTGGGTTTTGCTTTGCAGAAGATGATATGCAAACTCACAGAGGAGCTTTTCATCTTTGCCTTCTACATTACACTGGGAATTTCTCCTCCTCTTGCTGTCAGATCTGGCCTGTCCCCAGCCAAGCTTTCCAGCACTCCAATCCTCCTGTGCTCTTTTCCTTTGAGCCCACCGCCTGCAGCACCATGTAAGTGCTTAGATTCCTGTTGGCACTGAGGATAAGGGTGAGGACTCTGGAGCCAGACCACCTGGGTCTGAATATTGTCACTGCCAACTGGGTGGCTTTGGGCTGTTCACTTAGCCACTCTGAGCCTCAGCTCACCTATTTGTAAAATGGGTGTTATGAACTGAATGTTTGTGTCCCCTCAAAATTCATATGTCGAAGCCCTAACCCCCCGTGTGCAGTGTGGCTGTATTTGGAGATGGGGGTCTCTAAGGAAGTAATTAAGGTTAAATGAGGTCATAAGGGTGGGGCCCCGATCCAACAGGATTAGTGTCCTTATAAGAAGAGACACTAGAGGCTGTATCTCTCTTTCTCTTCCCCCTGTCCCCTGTATGCATGCACTGAGGAAACTCCAGGTGAAGACATAGCACGAAGGTGGCTGTCTACAAGCCAAGAAAAAGGTCCTTACCAGAAACTGACTTTGCTAGCACCTTAATCATGGACTTTCAGCCCTCAGAACCGTGAACAAGTAAATTTCCATTGTGTAAGTAAATTTCCGTTGTGGCTATTCACATTAAAATTAGTTAACATTAATTACAATAAAAATTCATTGCCTCAGTTGCACCAGCCATGTTTCAAATGCTCATTAATGACACATGGCTGGCGGCTACAATATTGGACAGTGCAGGATAGAACAGTTACATCATTGTAGAAAGTTCTATTGGACAGCATTGCTCTAGAACATTGGCTTTCAAATGGTTTAGACTGTGACCTTTGGTAAGAAATACACTTTATATCACATAGAGATTTATATTACTGAATCATAACTTATGTTACTGAAACAAAATTTTAAACAATATTCACCACTACAATTTGTGCCATACCCTATAATATTTTATTTTATTCCTTATTTTTGTATTAAGAAAGTATTCTGGTCTTGATCCTTTAAACGGTCATGGTTTGCTGTTTGAAAAATGTTAGAGTTTCCCACAGAGTGGGAAACAGGTTAAGGGAAAGATAGAATGACTAATTATGGAGGCCTGGACTAGATATTTTATAATAAATACCTTCTCTCATTTAGTTCACACAATTATCTTGTGAACTACCGATTCCCCCGCTGTGCAGAAGAAGATGTGGATACTCAGCCAAGTTAAGTACTTTCTTGAAAGTCTTAGAGCTAAGAAGGACTGGGTCAATATTTGAACTTGGGTCCTTCCGACCCCAAATATTAATAGCATCCCCCTCTTTCCACAGTGTGAGGCATTTTAGGGGATGGGCACCTGCCAGGGCAGTGGTTCCCAGGTTTGTGGTTTACCATGTTGCACCTTGATGGATTTGGCTGTATAGGAGACCCACCTCTCCTTTCCTTCTCATTAATCTTTAAATTGACTTTCCTTACCAACATTTAAATGCTTAGCTTCATCTTAAGCATGATTACCTAGGAAATCACTGATTTGACGTGCTAGTCATTTTCCCCTGTGAAATGGGATATACAAAATGGTGTCACTCTGGTTCAGAGCTCTGAAATAGTCAGAAAGCCATTCTGAGAAGGACCACCTGCAACGCCTATGACCTTACCGGAAAAAAATCCCCGAAAACTTGCCTTAAATCTTTGAACTGGGCTAAACCGCCATGATCACACATCCCGAAAACCAGCCAAATTTCGCCAGTGCTACAATTCCTCAACAGCAACAACCGATAAATTATGAACCATATACTAAGCCAGCCACCTCCACCAAGGACAATTCTTTCAGAACAACTTGTGTAATCACCCTAACCTTCTTTTAAAAACCTCTCCCTCTCTTCACAACACAATTTGGCTTCTAGCCAAATCTGTCTCCCGAATTACAATTCCTAAGACTCCAGTAAATGCCCTGTCTTACTGCTTTGCAATCTGGTCTTCTGCCTCTTCTTGGTTGACAGCCCCCAAAACACTGAGGGCTCAGTGTGATGTTTCTCAATGGATGCCATTGGCATTTTGGGTGGGACAATTCCACTTTGTACAGGACTGTCCAACACATTGGGTGGCTTGGCATCCGTGGCCCTGCCTGCTAAAAGCAAATAATTCTTCCCCTTCATGTGACAACCAACCACCCCCACCCCTAATTTCTAAATGTGCCCCCCACCCCCAACCCTAGGGAATGGTGTTGCCCTCCATTGAGAATCTCTGGTCTAGTTGAACAGTGACCATAGTGAAGATGCAAACATTTAGAATGCCTGCTCTTTGAGAAGAAGTGGTGCCCTCTCCCTCTGCCCCTGCGCAAATGGCCCTGTTAGGGGCAGGGCTGCTGATCCACAGTAGAGTGGTGGGAGGTGTGTGCAGAGTTAAGGAACAATCCTGGGCAAACACACCGGACTTAAATATTTAGCAAACAGGGAGAATGGTCAGGGTCCCGGCACCAGGCTGAGGCTGGAGAAACAGAGACCAGGATTTGAGTAGGAGGAGAAAATGCAGTAAACAGAATGAAGACTACAAAACAGACAGACGTTGATTAGAACTGAGGAGGGGTGTTAGGCTGAGACTGCAAACTGACCCCCAATATCAATTTTCCCCCTTTTTCTACAGTATCTGAGTTTCTACTGGCACGTGACTGCACAGGAAAAGACTACGCTTCCCAGGCTCCCTTGCAGGAAGGTGTGGCTGAGTGACCAAGTTCTGGCCCACGGGGTCTGAGCAGATGTGGTCAATGCAACCGCTGGGTGGTGCCCATCTCTGCCTCTGTCCCTCTCTTCCGTCAACTGCTACCGATGGATATGTTCTGAGATGTGGATCTAGACTTGGCCCCTACGACTCTCACTTCTTGAGGTGTTTCTAAGGCTTGATGGAGAAAACCTTTCACTGCTCTGGGTCTCCAGGGGCGTAGGACAGACTGCTGTCAATTTTGCAGTCTAGTTACAAAGGGCAGGCATGTCCTGCTGCCATATTGAGCGCTTACTACATGCCAAGCGCTCTGCATGCTCCAGAGCAGGTAATTCTCCCGCAGCAGAGGCGCCAGTTAAAGGCTTTACACACTTGGTCTCTGATATTAACGGCAACCTACAAGGTAGATTTTAACCCCCATGTTACAGAAGAGGAAACAGAGCCCCAGTAAGTTTACCTAACTTTGTCTAAGATCATCCAGGAAGTAGGTAGTAAAACGGGGTTTAACCCAAAATCTGCCTGACTTCATAGCCTGTGTCTCGACCGCTGCTTTATTCTTTGGTGTTTTCTCTGCTTTGCACATCAAGATTCTTCTGCCAACCCCACTTTTCCAGTGTCTGCCTTCGTTCTGGGAGGGACTGAGGGAGGAGATGTCTCTACTCTTGATGGAAGTACCCGTGCCCACCTGGCCTTTGGGCAGGCAGGGCCTGGCTTCAGCATCAATGCCAGGGCCTGTTCAGATGTCAGTAGCACCTGAGGGTGCTAATGTCCCCTAGCAGTGATGCACTAGGGGTGTTGGGGTGACGATCAGAACTCTGTTTCTTCCTGCTGCTGGCAACATCATCGAACCAGCCAACGGGCAACCGGTGCTCCCTGCCTTCCTTCGCCACACCTGGAGGGCATCTGGCCCTGGTCAGGAAGCTCTGAGGGCTCCTATTCACTCCAAAGTTGCTTTTCACCAAGGAACTGCATTCGAATTCAGCTCCAAGTGTAACTTCTTTTGCCTTCTCTGTGTTTTGGTGGGGCCTGGGGGCATGGAAAAGGAGACTTCCAAAACTACAAGGCTTAATATTGGGGCAAATTCTATCCTTAGAGCAATGAGATCCTCTGGGGAAGGATCGAGTTCGGCTCGCCCCCTCCACCTGAGACACACACTTGTGCACATACGTATGCTGCATTCAATGTCAGGGGTTCCTGCCCCGCTAATGGTGGGTGTGACCTGGGCAATCGCTCCCCAGATGTAACTTCTACAGCATAATCATCTGTAGCACTGCGACCAGGGCCTGATAAATGGTATGTTCTCCATAAAAAGCTTCCGGATGCCCTTATGGAGAAAGGGATCTGACTTTATTCCTTGGGGCTGTCACTCGCGCAGGAGCCGGGCTGTGAACTGGCCTCCTGCGGACACTGGCCTCTTCCCTGGGTCGGTGCAGCCTCCTCAGGAAGCTGCAGAGGCTGGAGAGTGTGACAGGGACTGCCTTGCGTCAACAAACAAGGTGTTCTCACTTGTGTGAGTTTTAACTTCTCCTTCGTGTAACATGGTTTCAGTTCTACTGAGGTGCCCTGGGGGCTCCTGGCAAGGGGGACATTTTTGAAATAAATTTAATTCCTCAAGTTTCTACCTAGACCTGCTTTGTGAAATGGATGTTGGGCAGAGACTATCAAGCCCATCTTACAGATGGGAGGACTGAGGCCCCGACGGCTTGTATAGACTAAACCCAGGATTGATCATTTCAGCAAGGATCATCCTCTCTGCAACTCCAGGACTGCAGGCCATAAAGAAAAACCTGTATCCTTTCCTGATGATAAATATTATAATGCCCTCGGCTAGCCAGGGCAGATTTGGAATCCATAGCCTTCTACTTCACAGTTTAGTCCCCAGGGATATTCCAGATTCCAGGAAAAAATATTCCTACTAAGATAAATAGAATTGTTCTTTAAAGTACAGTTTTATTTTAGGTTGCGCTTATTGGTCTTTCTTTCTTTCTTTCTCTCCCCCCAGAGACAGGGTCTCGCTTTGTCACCCAGACTGAAGCTCAGTGGTCTGATCATAGCTCACTGTAGCCCCCAACTTCCAAGATCAAGGGATTCTCCTGGCTCGCCTCTGAATAGCTGGGACTACAGGCGTACCACCACGCCCAGCTAATTTTTAAATTTTTTGTAGAGATGGGGTCTTGCTATGTTGCCCAGGCTGGTCTTGAACACCACACTAAAGCAATCCTCTCTCCTCAGCCTCCCAAAGTGCTAGGATTATGATCACTATGTCTGGCCCACCCTTATTTTTCAATCTGTTGAACCCATAAAGTGAACATAATTTACAAAGCCAGAAGATCCCCACACTAATCCTTTTATCAGCCAAAAACGCTTCTTCGCATTGGAGAAGACTGCTTACTCTTTCATTAGAGGCAAGTAACTCATTGTAATTCCCTCCTTCCTTTGGCTACCAGGAAGCTCATAGATTTACTCTGAACTTGACTATAGTAGTTAGCCTGTATGAGCCTGGATGTTTTACCCTTATTCATTACATAGCTTTTAATCCTTTTGCTTTAATAGTTCTATTTTAAGTATGTTTTCCATTTGAAATCTTTCCCAAATCTTTCTGACATAGGCTGGGTATAAACAAATGAATTCAATTTATTTTCAAAGCTTCTTTTCTGCCTTTTTTTCCTACCTCCCTTGCATCTTGCTTAGGGGCTCAGGAGCAGATACTTTACATAAGCATATTCCCTCTGCTCACTCTCACTCTCTCTCTTTGTAAAACATGCTTTCAGGGGAATGTAAATTGTTTTTAAAAGCTTCCACTCTGGCCCACTGCTAATTATTACTGACCCAGGAGGATCCGCGCTAATTTGCCTTAATAAACTTATTAAATAGCAAATTTCAGGAGGAAGAAACTACATAGCCTTTATTGGATTAGTAAAACTGCCAGTGGACATCGCCGCTAGAACAGAGAGAAAAGCCCATTAGCCACACAGGAAAGCCAGGGAGATAATCTGGCTAAGTGTGTTTCTAATAAACGGTTGCTGGCCACAGTTTTGTGCCTTCTTGGGGAATGCTAGCAAAAGTTTCAAGCCTCTGAAAGAAAAAGAGAGAAAAAAAAAAGAAAGAAAGAAAGGAAGAAGGAAAGCATCTTTCCCCCCAAACTAGATGCAGGTGATTAAACATGGCGAATATTAAGTGAAACCGGCAACCACAAACCTCCAGGTCATTGAAGAACAGATGCGTGTCTGCAAGGTTGAAGATCATCTCTTCCATCATCAGGCCGATGCGCACAGACGTCGTGGTGTCCTGTTAGAGAAAGAGAAAATCACACGAGTGGAGCCTGAGTCATCTCGGCCTCCCTCCCCATCCCGTCCCACCGCTGGAAGGCAGTTTTGGTCTGTCTCCATCTGCATGGCTCATGCGTGGCCTAAAACGAGTCTCTGTGTGGGGTCAGGGTAATCATGTTGCACAGGTTCTGACATCTCACTTCCAGTTTTTCACCATTTCTATTTACCCTCCAGTATTTATTTGTTTATTTATTTATTTTTGAGACAGAGTCTCATTCTGTCGCCCTGGGTAGAGTGCTGTGGCGTCATCATAGCTCACAGCAACCTCAAACTCCTGGGCTCAAGTGACCCTCCTGCCTCAGCCTCCTGGGTAGCTGGGACTACAGATGCGTGCCATGATGCCCGGCTAATTTTTCTATTTTTAGTAGAGACGGGGTTTTGCTCTTGCTCAGGTTGGTCTCGAACTCCTGAGCTCAAGCGATCCTCCTGCCTCAGCCTCCCAGAGTGTTAGCATTACAGGCGTGAGCCACCGCACCCGGCTGGTGCATTACTTCTATTATAAAAATAAATAATTAACAACATAAACCCTTCTTGACCCTTAAAAAAAATGCAGCTGGTGATGTCAGCTTCACACACACGACTGTGGATAATCAGGCCCAGGAACACAGCCATTAGGCGAGACACTTCATCAGAGCCCCCGGAGCCAAAGCTTAGCACTCTGCGTCCTGGCTGGAAGTCGGCAGGACAGGGTACACGGTGAGAAATGAAGAGCAAATGAGGAAAACAAACCTCTCAGGGCCTAGGAGGGAATCAGAGTGTGACCTGAGAAAAGGTTCTGGGGGTGTTTCCATGTATGACTCACACCCAAAGCATTTCACCTCTGCGCGACAGCACATTCCTCTTTGACGGGGCTACTCGTGCACCAAAACACCAATGACCAGCCCTCAACGTACTGGACAAGGAGCAAGAAGACGCTGTCAACCCAGACTCATCTGCCGAAAGGATTTACTCAGAAAGATGTCACCTCCCGGGCCAGCACACAGAGAAGGAAAAATAATTACT
The DNA here is from genome assembly GCA_028533085.1 of Varecia variegata. Classification (NCBI taxonomy): domain Eukaryota; kingdom Metazoa; phylum Chordata; class Mammalia; order Primates; family Lemuridae; genus Varecia; species Varecia variegata. The sequence goes on along the minus strand of CM052436.1, from coordinate 198,060,620 downwards.
GCATATGAAATGACTTCTCTGTGAAGAGTATTTGTTTTGAAAAGGCAAATACTGTATTTTGATAAAGCTAAAATTATGACTGGTTGATACTGGGAGGATATGAAGAGAAAGTTTGCATGTGTGCGATGGGGGCAAGGTCTGAGAACAGAGAGTCCAGTTCTCATCTTGTATTTCGGGAAGCCAGAGATCATGCCCAAAATGGAAAAAAATCAAGAAGTAGCAACATAAGCATGTTACTTAGAAATTTGGAGGTAAGTTCTAAAGGCATCAGCAAAGGTTGAAAGTTGTTGGCTGTGGGCAGAAAAAAAGAGTGGGAGTAGGGTGGGAGGGTCACTGGGGATTGCTGTTTTCCATATATTTTTCTCTATAGAACTATATGATTTTTTTTAAGAGAGGGTCTCGCTTTGTCGCCCAGGCTAGAGTGCAGTGGTGAGATCATAGCTCGCTGTAACCTTGGACTCCTGGGCTCATGTGATCCTCCTGCCTCAGCCTCCCTAGTAGCTGGGACTACATGCGTGTGCCACCACATCCAGCTAATTTTTTTAAATTTTATTTTTTGTAGAGATGGTGTCTCACTATGTTGTCCAGGCTGGTCTTGAACTCTTGGCTTTAAGCAATCCACCCACCTTGGCCTCCCAGAGTGCTGGGATTATAGGTGTGAGCCACTGTGCCCAGCCCAGAACTATATGAATTTTAAACTTATGCATGTATTTCTTGGGTCAGAAAAATTAAAAATAACAGGCAACATATTCAGTAACATTCACTTTTCATTACCTATCCTAGAGAAAAACTCACATATATTAACAAGAGGACATGTCAAAAGATGTTCATTACAGAATTGTTAGTAAATAGCAAACGACTGGAAAAAATTTAGTTTCCCAGCCAAAGGAGACTAGAAAAATAAAATATAGTATATTCACACAATGGAAAATGAAATTTTAATGGAAAGAAATGAACCAGATCTACATGTACTAACATGGACACTTCAAAAATATGTTATTGAGTGAAAAGAGATTTTCTGATTATGGTATATATTATATACTGCATGTTATTACCATTTATTAGGAACATATAAAATGTTACTACATATTTTCCATGGGTACTTATATATTTGTAAGTATCTGAAAGGATAAACTCAGAGAAAGAACAGTGGTTAATTCTAGAAGGCAGAGAGGAGGGAGCAGTGATGGTCAAAGCGAACTTTAGTGTTATCTAGAATATTCTAACATTTTTTAAAGGAGAAGGGATCCAAACATTTATTGTATAATTTAAACTTTAAAAAAATTAAATACACCAAATATTTCTGTGGACAGCCTTCAGAACACCCACCTACTCATTTGCATCCTTGTTATTAATATTTCAGATTTCCCTAAAATTTGCTTGCATCTTGCCTATTAGATTGTCTTAAAACAATCTAATAGGCTTAAGCTACGTAGGTGGTGCCTCTTTTCAAAAAAACTTGATAAAAACTAGTTGTGCAGAGGCAGAAAAGTCTGGAATAGCCCCAGAAAAGCACAAGTATTCCAAGAGTTAAGTAACAGAGTGTTGCCCTGGGCCAGACCACTTTCTCCAAGTAAAAACTGCTTTTCCAGGGTTGCAAAGACTGAGAAGTTAGAAGAAAAAAAAATTGGTGGGGATTCTGTTAATTTATGTGAAATACATCTGGAATGAGGGCAAGACAAAAGCCATCAGTTTTGTCTCAGGCTGCCTGCTGAATGCATCCCTAATACATGCCATAAACACACCACTCCTGTCTGTTGGTTTCATTCAACCTAGTGCAGCTTAGGGGGAACCCTCCGTCTTAACCCAGCAGTCCTCCCAGTCACATAAAGCCTGAAATATAGGAGCCTTCGCACCATGCTCTTCAGCCAATAAAGGGCAACTGACCCTTTCAAATCCACTCTGATCCCTCTGACTGCCTAGCATTGCAGTGAGGATGAAACAAGACAGCACGTGTTTAAACACCTAGCCCAGGCCCTGGTCTGCAGCAGGTGCTGCACAAGTGTTGAAGATTGCCGAAATCTCCCAGTACCCTTCCTCAAACCTTTAAGCAAATAACCTGTTTCTGTAAACCCAGCAGGAATACCCAAAATCAGTTGGCACAAAAGCCTTTAACATGCTACTCACATGAAAACCATTTTCTTAATCATTACATACTCTTTGGATTAAAAAAAATCAGTGGTTAATTTCCCAAACAAGCAACAGCATAAGTGGATTACTTTAAAAAAAAAAATAAAACTGATCAATTTAAAGCAGAACAGAAAACGGAGAAAAGGGAGTTTTCCCCACACAGGCTTCGGTGTGTAACTCGGCCTTGGAAGCACTAGGCGGGGGGCTGGTGGGGTTGGGGTGGATGGAATGTCGTCTTTGCTGGACTAGAGAATGTGTGGGTGGTTCTCTCCCAGCGAAGGTACAAATCAGACAAAGGCACTGCAGACTCTTCCAACGTGCGCTAATGTTCTACAGATTTCTCAGGAGTTGGCTTTGATGACGGCGGTGGGCTCTGCACATATTCATTTAGGAGGCTGGCAGGAGGCTTCTCGCGTTGGAACCACCCCTCAGGGCAGAGGCTGTAGCCCTGGATGGCAGCTCCTTAACCTAATTATTACGCATTCTTGATGAAGTTCCCTTAATTAGAGGAGAATGGCGGGGCCTTTCACCATATGCGCTGCCCGAAGATCTGCCTTGTGGATCGTTGTCTTGTGACATACTGTATTTCTTGATGAAAGGAAGAGGGTACGCGTATAAAAGAAAGTCTTTCCTTACACAAAGTTAATCTGAGGCAAAACAAACAGGAAGAAAATGGCATATAAATTCTCAGAGGCCTCAAGATTTGAATGCCAAAGTTATTCAGGGTTAATTAAGACCACGACAGTCGTTTCCATCAAGTGTCTTCACCATCCTCAAATTTACAAGCTCTCCAATGCCAGCCACGTTGGGAATCTGTCTCCCAGTCCATATGGATTAGATGATTTTTTCATTTCAAAATGAGGAATTGAAGTTTTTACCAAAAAGTTGTTTTAATGAATCATAGCTCTATTTGTCCATTAAAGAATTTCCCGGGGCGAATTTAGTGTCCTTGCGCACGGAGCCGAGCAACCATGGTGGCCCGGGTGTGGTCGCTGATGAGGTTCCTCATCAAGGGCAGTGTGGCTGGGGGCGCCGTCTATCTAGTGTACGATCAGGAGCTTCTGGGGCCCAGCGACAAGAGCGAGGCAGCCCTGCGGAAGGCCGGGGAGGTGGTCCCCCCGGCCATGTACCAATTCAGCCAGTACGTGTGTGACCAGACAGGCCTGCAAATACCCAAGCTCCCAGCCCCTCCAAAGATTTACTTTCCCATCCGTGACTCCTGGAATTCAGGTGTCATCACAGTGATTTCGGCTCTGTCAGTGGCCCCCACCAAGGCCTGCGAGTACTCCAAGGACGGCTGGGAATACGTGAAGGGGCATACCAAGTAGTGAGTCAGCAGAGGCTGCCTGCCCCAGGTTGGAAATAGGCAGGGATGCCACTGACCTGAAGATTCCAGACTGGGACCCCAACTCCAAGGGTAGCTCCTGGCCTTGCCGGCCCAATAAAGGACTTCGGAAGTGTAAAAAAAAAAAAAAAAAAAAAAAAAAAAAAAGAATTTCCCTTTCTTTATTTTCCAAGTTTTCTGTTTTAAGCACATAGTATTTTTGTATTAGATGGCTCTAGAACATGTTCAATTCAAAGAAGTGAGATTCACACATTATCTAATCAGCATCACGGCTCTTCGAACAAAAGGAAAGAATGCTCCAATTTCATCCTGAAACCGGCTTATGTCACGGTGGTCTTTTGGGTTTCTTCACAGTCCTGGTTGAATAATACTAATAATGACAATAGCCAATCTTTATCCAGTGCTTTGGAGCGGAGGTTAAGAGGGTGGGCCCTAAGCCCGACCGCCTGTGATCAAGGCCAGCTCCACCTCTTACTAGGTAGATGACCTTGTACTAGTTACTTAACCTCTGGGTGCCTCAGTTCCTCAAGTGAAATGAGCTTACTTATCTGATAGAGTTGTTATGAAGATTAAATGAATTTTTCACAGCGCAGTTTACAATCCTTTTAGTGAAAGTTTAATGACCAGCATTCAAAACGAAAAAAAGACTGGAAGAAATAGAATAGAATCTAGGAGTCAGCCAACCATGGCCTGCTGCTTGCTTTTGTAAACAAAGTTTCACTGGGACACAGCCATGCCCAGTTGTGCACGCGATGTTTACGGCTGATTTCGTGCTACAATGACAGTTGAGCAGTCACCACAGAACCTAGGTGAAAACCTAAAATGTTTATTATCCCTTATACAAAATGTTTGTCTCTCCCTGGGATAGGCAACAAAATATCAGAATCTATTACACAGTCATGGTGAACTTCTATTTCAGTTGGGGTGTGTGTGTGTGTGTGTGTGTGTGTGTGTTTGTGTGCACACACATGTGCCTGATGGGTCATAATGTAAAATATATCTGTATGATCATGTTAAAAAATTTAAAAACAGTGAGTTCATGACTGTTTAGAGCTTGGAACTGTGCCTAGAACAAAGCAAGTATTGAATAAATGTTAGCTTAATAAAGGCTACTATTTATATTGCTGTTAGTATTACTGTTATTACTATGTGACTTGTTCGATGTCACTTAAGGAAGTGTTGGCATTGAAACTCAGGTCTAATCTGACTCTGGACACCATAATCCTTTGGTATGCCACGATGCCTGTTATGGCTCCTTTGCTTTGAGGGAGTGTCCGCCTTTCATGGCTTAGCTGTGTGACTAGACAGGAGGAATGTGATGTCCCCCGCTGGAATATCCACACAGCTACAGTATCTGGTGGTCTCCACTGGAGCTGAGCCATTGAGTCAATTTCATTTGGAGTCCCTGCTGTGAAGATCTACAGCTGGCTGTGCAGGAAAGGGTTAACTCAGCAGGCCTGGGGTGCTCAAACCCTGCACATGCATGCTGTGGTGGGCAGATGAATGGCCCCCTAAAGATGTTCACGTCCTAGTCCCCAGAACCTGTGACTCTTACTTTCAGGAGTTGGCTTTGATGATGGCGGTGGGCTCTGCACATATTCATTTAGGGGGCTGGCAGGAGGCTTCTCGCGTTGGAACCACCGTCTTCAGGACTGGCCCTTGGAGAGCTCCTGGTGGATGAGCTCTGAGCCCCTGGGCCACACAACTCCAGTTGATCAGATAGTTTAGGCTAACAAGGGTGAACAATAGTTTTTGTTCTGGAGCACTGGAGTCTGAGTAGTTTAGATCAGTCACGCAGGTGCTACCTGGTTGTCACTGACCCCCAATAAAACCCTGGACATCAAGACTCAGGTCTGCTTTCTGGTTGGCAACAGCTAGAATGTGTTGTCACACGCTGTTGATGGGACAATTAAGTGAACGGCTGTGCTCCACTAGCAGAGGACACCTGGAAGGTTGTACCTGGTCTTTCCTGGACTTCACCCCATGTTCCTTTTCCCTTTGCAGGTTTTAACTTGGATCCTTTTACTGTAATAAACTGTAACTGTGAGTATAACAGCTTCTCTGAGTCTTGTGAGTCCTTCTAGCCAATCATTGAGTCTGAGCATGGTCTTGGGGAGCCCAACGCAGTGTCTTTAGTAGACACCTTTACAAAACAACAACTGGCTAACAAGAAAACTTCTCCCCTGAGTAATTCCTACACAATAGTTTAACCTGTTATTTCCCAAACTTTGGCCATTCTAGAGCAGCTGTGTTATTATTAATTTAATATTTTCCTTTAATTTGGCTACCTTCTCTTTTAAAAAAACTTAAATGCATTTTAGTTTAGAAAGAAACTTGTTATCATGACCCTAAAGGGAAAACCTGGCCTACTCACCGGAAATGGAAGGTGACCACGAAGACAAGCACATGTACTAGTTTCCTAGGGCTGCTGTAACAAAGCACAAACGCAGGAACTTCAAACAACGACAATTTATTCCTTCACAGCTCTAGAGATCAGGGGCGTGGCCAGGGTTGCCCTCCTCCTGGAGGAGAAGCCAGTTTCCTTGCCTGTCTCAGCTTCCAGAGGCCACCTGCATTCCCTGACTGGTGGCCCCTTCCTCATGTCACTCCAACCTCTTCCTTCTGGCCTCACACCTCCTATCACTCACTCTGACCCTTGTGATTACATTGGGGCCACTTAATCACATCTGAAAGTCCCTTTTGCCACAGAAAGTAAGAGTCACAGGTTCTGGGGACTAGGACGTGAACATCTTTAGGGGGCCATTCATCTGCCCACCACAGCATGCAATTATAAAATTACCAAATACTGCTCTTTTGGGGGCAACATCTCACGGACCAGTTTTAGGGCAGTGGTTCTCAGCACATGCGGCACCTCCTTCTAGAGAGTGGTTTGGAAATTTGTGGGGCACATTTCCTTTGTCACAATAATTGGGAAGGATAGTGGCATTTGGGGGTGCCAAGGATATTAATGTCTTACAATGCACTGTAGGAAGTTGTACATAATGAAAAGTCATCCCACATCCCACGTGACTTTCATATCTCCTGCCGGGCACTCATGTTGTGAGAAACATGTTTCTAATGATCTGAACCTAGAACCTAACTGCATTATACAAGTAAACACAAGGTATTTTTGAATGGCTTTGATATATACTGAATATGCTTGTTTGTATTCACAGCCCACCCCTGCCTGTGTTCTTCCATTTTTCCTTATTTCTAGTATAGAATGGCTTCAGATCTTCCTAGTTCTGTTAAATGCAGCCTTTTCAATGAGACATAGGTACGACTATTGGATTCCTTCATTATCTCTTCTACTGTGGTCATGCCTGAACATTTATACATTGAAATACATATTTTTTAAAAAATTAAATCTTCTTCTTTTATTTCTTTGCTTTATATTACAGTTAGAATATTACAGTCATTTTTTAAAAAGTAGTGAGTGGGTGGGCTATATTATTTTGGATTTTCATTTCAGGATAGCAAAAGGGGCGTTTCATGATATTTATTTTTAAAGGGGGTTTTGGATAGGTGGTTAGGTTGAAATCTGCTGTAACAAAAACTGGCAGCCGAAGTAGTGGCTCAAATTCTGATGCCAACTGCTCTGCCAACTGTCCCCACTGGAGCTGACCTGTGGCAGGTTATTCTCTGGGGGGTGGTGCTGGGGGGCTGCACATGACTAGTCCACAAAGGCTACCCTGCCCCAGGACACCAGCACTTCCCCTTGTCCTTATATGTCAATTGTCTGATTTCTTCCAGGTTTTCCAAGGAGCAAGGGGTGAAGAGACATTTCCCCCAAATCATAATGCTCATTATCAGAGCTCTCCTGGTTGAAGTGTCTACCATGTGTTGGCCCCGTGCAAAAGGCCTTCAGTTCATCATCACAAGAGGGAGACGGTGGGAGAGAGAGGGAGGCCAGGTATAAAGACAGCTAGTTTCCCTCCTGCCTCACATCCATAGTACACAGCAGCTAGAGTGCTTTCCTTATAGTAAAAGGAGCTGTCCTCACTTAAAACCCTATGACTTCCCCTGGCCCTCTGAGTAAAGCCAACATCCTTTAGTGACCTTGTGTGCTTTGGTCACTGTCTACTTCTCTACCCCACCTGGACTCTCTGCTCCTTGAACATGCCACATTTACTCCTGCCCCAGGGCCTTTGCACTTGCCACTCCTCAGCCCGGAATTAACCTCTCTCCAGGCTCTTTCATGGCTGGCTCCTTTGCAACATTCCATTTCCACTTCCAATGCCAGACAGGTCTTCTCTGACCATTTTTATCTAAAATAAGCCAAGATGCCCACCCACACTCACTCCACATCCCAATTACTCTGTTGTAGTTTTAAATAGCATTTATCATTACCTAAAATGATCTTATTTATGTATAATTTTTGATGCTTCCTCCTCAACTAGGAGACAAGCTCCATGAGAACTACTGCCATGTCCCTTGTACCTGGAACACTGCTTGAACAGCAACTGCTCAGTTAAGTATTGTTTAAATGAATATACGAGCGTGTGTGAACTTTGTGCACACTACCATATTTCCTCCTCAAAATATCTGTTCCCTATTTTGATAAATTGATAAATCAAGACTCAAAGTGAAGTGACTTGTCCAAGGTCACACTGCTAATTAGTGGCAAGGCTGGTATTTGAACCCAGGACTGTCTAACTCAAGAAACCAAAATCTTCACCATTTTACTCACTGAATATGTCTTCACGGGAACTAATAAAATAAAATAATTTATTAGGAAAAGCAGCTTAAGGCAGAAGATAATCAGATTTCTTTTTGGGTAGACACCTGATTTAAAACTGTTGGTATCCACTTTTAATGAAATGAATAATTCACATAATGAAATTGCACTTCCAAAGTTGGAAGAAATGACAGGCAGCTGCCATATAAAAACCAGCGCTGATGCTTGTCCTGGGTCTCAGGCTGGCTTTCCTTTCTAATAACTGCTGGCCTTTACAGGGATGAAAGGAAGGCCCAGGGGTGGGAAAGGTTCTCTCCTTATGGCCTCTGAGCATTTGTGCCTTTAATTTCCTGGACTTGATATGGAAAAAGCGAAGTTAACTGGTAAATCCCTCCCTTCTCAGCTGCCATCCCGTCTCCCGCCTCCCAACGGCCAGGAATGGCTGTGTGGGAACCAGACACCTTGGCTGAAATTGGAAATCAGCTCATTTTAGCTGGCCCTGAAGGGCTCAGAATCCTTTTTCTGCCCCCCAGCCTATCTCCCCACTTAAATGTAGCCCATAACTTTTTAAGATCTCATCCTCGGAGCCAAGAAGAAGTCTGATGCGGAAAGACGTGCTTGAGGGCCTCTTTAGATCCGTTATCAAATGTTATCAAATGCAACATTTCCAAAAATAATTTTCAGGAAAAAAAAGCTACTGTCTCTGAATAATGTCTTGGTCTCTAAGGTCAGGTTGCTTCCCGGGGGCCGGGTGCTCTGTTTTGACAGGGGTCTCTCCTGTGGGACACCACGGCCAGGCCCTCCAGATGAGACACGGGAGGCACAGCCTCCCCTCTGGGGGCTTGGGTTCTGCCATCCGACTGTCAGACTCGACGGGTCCCAGGGCTGAGCCCTCCCCGACTGCCTGCTTATTCTTCCAGCTCCAAACACAGCCCTGAGGCTCCCAGAGGAGGAAAGTCCTGGCAGCTCCAAGGAGGCATCGAAGATCTCCGAGCACTTCTCTCAGCCGAAGCCTGCGCGGATGATGAATTTAGCCAACCTGCTTTGTGCTCCTCCCGAGGCATTTTCTTTTCTTTTTTCTTTTTTTGAGACAGTATCTTGCTCTGTAGCTGGGGTTGGAGTACGGTGGTGTCATCATTGCTGATGGCATGAGCCAACAATGAGGCGTTTCCTTAAGGCACTTGCATAACAAGCAGAGGTGGATGTCTGGGCATTTGGGAAGCTGTCTTCAATCCTCTCGTACTAGCAATTGCACCCATAACTATCATTCAGTCGGGAACTCTTGGCTTTAGATGCGTTTCTGAAAAATTTCTGGTGGCATGATTAACAAATTCGCTAGTTAATTAACTTTTTTTTAAAGAAGAGATTTAGTCCAATTTGTTTTAGGGAGACTGATGAGCACATTAACAGTGCTTTTCCTTGTTTACACAATGCCTCTAGAATGCAAAAATTGAGCATTCTACAAATGAGGGTTTTTCAAACTCGGTACTGTTGGCATTTTGAGCCAGATAATTTTTTGTCGTGGGACTGTCCTGTGCATTGCAGGATGTTGAGCGGTAACCCTGTCCACTACCCGCTAGATGTCAGTAGCACCCCCACCCAGTTGCGACATTCATAAATGTCTCCAGACTGCCCTATGTCCTCTGAAAGGCAAAAATTACCCCTAGTTGAGAATCACTGCTCTAAATGATTTTAAAATAATGAAACAGCTTGGTCCTTAATGTTAGTAAATTAACTTTGGAATTATAGAGCGGTCAACATTATTAATGAAACTAGCTTTCTAACTAAGATATGAGCTAAATTAAAAAAAAAATCTAAGTCTCCCCACCCACTGAGTGGGAGGTGCCGCTTTCCCCATCTCCAGGGGCAGTGTGACTCAGTAGGTAGGAAACACCCCTGCGGCCAGACACCTGGCTGCAAATCCAGGCTCTGCCCTTACTAGAAGGTGTGTGACTTGGGGCAGGGCACTTAACCTCAGGGTGCCCGCTTCCTCACCTGTGTGAGGTGGGAGCCCACAGCACCTACCTCCCTGAGGCAGGTTACGGTGAGAGCGAGGGAGCTGAGAGGAGGAAAGCACTTGAGGTGGATGCCTGGCTCGCCGCAAACACCACAGGCGGGTCAGTCATTCTTACTATTACCATTTTTTTCTTGTAGAGAGGGGATCTTGCTATGTTGCCCAGGCTGGTCTTGAACTCCTGGTCTCAAGCGATCGTCCTGCCTCAGCCCTCGAAATGCTGGGATTACAGGTGTGAGCAACCACAGCCCAGCGTAGTCATTCTTATTCACAGAATCGCTCTCTGGGGCCTCACTGGCCACATCTAGCATCTGCATTTGGCTGTCCCTTTCTCAGGTGCCGCCTGAAGGGAAGGTCGGAGAGGTGTTTGTCTTGGCACTTTGTGATCCCAGGGCCTTTCCTCTCCTCTCACTCCCAGACTGCGGGTGAGCCAGGCTTGTGTCTCGGCAGCGACCCTGTCTGGGCTTGCACACTTTCGCTGCAGAGGGCAGACCTGCCTGCTCTGGAGAGGGCTCACAATGGCAGACAGCTTGCTGCCTGCCTTCCTTCTGTGTCAATTACCCTGACGTCCCAAACTTCGGGACAGTGTGCTTCTGCACCTCTTCTGGAAAGGAGATCTGCACCCCCCCTTCTCTTTTAAAGAAAAAACACACAAACACACAAAACCAATCAAAGCCATCACACAATCCAAGCCAACTGGGCCTTTAAAAATCACCGCCAAGTAGCTGTTTACAAGCTGAACAAATAATTACTCTGCCACAAGGAAGAAAAGTATTAATTAAAGCTATTCATTAAACAAGCTTCCCTATTCTGTGGGGTTTATCTGTTAGAAGTGTCAGCCAAAGGTTAGGGGCGGATTAACACACAATGGAGAGCTTTGCCAGTTAAATCTCCTCCTTGTGGTTAGCTTTTAATAATAAAGTTGTCATTAAAAGAAAGAATTTAATGGTTTTAATTGGGTTTAATTACTTGGAAACTCTTGGAAGGCAGATCAGCTTGTTGAAAAAAAATTTTTTAGAGGAAGACAAGAAAATGACGGTCATAAAGAAAAAATGAGTTGATTCACATGTTTAAACAGTAAAGTGAAAAAAAAAAACTTGGCTTCTTTGACAGTTTCACAGGAGAACACAGAAAATAGGAACGATCATCTTAGCTCAGCAAATGGGTCTGTTTGCACTAACAAGAACTGAACCGAAAGACTGTAGGAGAAATTCTGTCATCGCTGAATCACAAGAGTCAAACTGACAACAAATGAAATCATGGTCAAATTTAAGAGAACAAAGATGTCTAAACTGGTTCCTCTTTCGGGCTTTTATGCAACTCTTTAGTATCTTAGTTTTTTCTTTTGTCTTTTGAAGAATGTTCTTTTGGCTGGAGATGTCTAGCAGCTTTTAACGCATTATACTAAGGTAAAAATTTAAAGGCAAAAAAATAACAAATAAATAGATAAACAGAGCTGTAAACATGGAGTAGGGCGACCAGCCATCCTGATTTGCCTGGGACTGAGGGACTCCTGGGTTGCGGGATTTTAGTGCTAAAACCGGACAAATGTGGATGAGACGATCACCCTAACACGAGTCACTGTCTGGGACAGATAACATGGGAGATCGATGTGTTCACGGCAGTTCACGCCAAGGGCTACGACAAGGGCTTGACACCCAGCAAGTGTCTACTACTTCCATCGGCACTGACAATGTCCTCTTCAACACTGTGTGTCTTCTGCTTGTTAGCAGTAGGCTCATACGTCAGCACACCTTCCTTGGACAGGACATGTTACACAACCAGCAACATGCTTCTAAACATGCAGTTCTTTAAAAGACATGGTCATTCATTTATTCTACAAAAGCTGCTTACGACATAGCTGGTACAGTTCTACACGCTTGACATGTATTAACTTATGTAATCCTCCCCCAGTGACCCTACAAGGTAAATAGTATTGCTATTACACCCATGCTACAGAGGTGAAACTGCAACACAGAGAGGACAAAGTGACTTGTCTGAGGTCGCATGGCTTGGAAGTGGACCTGGCTTTGAACTTGAGCAGTCTGGCTGTAGAGCCTAGGCTCTAGACCAGAGATGGTGAACTTTTCCTGTAAAGGGCTAGAAAGCAAATATTTTCGGCTCTGTGGCCCATACAGTTTCCATCACAGCTACCCAACTCTGCTCTTGTAGCCTGAAAGCAGCCATAGACAATATGCAAATGAATGGGTGTGGCTATGTTACAATAAAACTTTATTAAAAAAACAGGTGGTGGGCCAGATTTGGACTATGGGATGGATGTAGTTTGCCGACCCCTGCTCTAGACCACTATGCGATACTGTCTCCTTGCTCTCAGAGACTGAAAGTCCCTTGTCACATGGAGCTAACCTTCTAATGGAGGGGAGGGCTGTGAAAAACTAAGAAACGTTTTATTTCAGACAGTGACGATGCTATGAAGGAAAGGAAACACGAGGATACCCTGGAGGGTGAGAGACAAGCAGAGGGGGATGGACTGAGCGTGCCTGTGTGTATGTGATTTGGGAAGGGCTACTACAGATGGGGTGGACAGAGAAGCCCTGTCTGAGGAGGTGACATCCAAGTGAAAGCCATGGGATGATCTGGGGGAAGGAACAGCCAGTGCAAAGGCTCTGAGGCAGCGCAAGCTTAGTGTGTTTGAGAAGCAGAGAGAGGGCCGGAGTGGAGTGAGTGTAATAAGTAAGTGGGAGCGGGAGCATTTGCCAGGCAGGCGCATCAGATGAGTTAGGGGATTCCAGGCCAAGGGCAAGAGTTTGAATCTGATTCAGTGTATTGGAAACTGGAGGGCAGTTTCAAGCAGGGAGAATGAAGAGGTCTGATTTATATCTGAAACGGATCACTCAGGCTGCCTTCATGGCACTGTGTCATCCTGTCCGATCAAAAACCCAGTGGGCTAGGCATTATTATTATACCCATTTTGCAGATGAGGCCTGAGGCTCAGCGAATCCCCCACCTAGCAAGTAACAGGATTGGGCCCAGCTCTAGGGTGGTCTGCTCCAATCTCATTCTCTCCTCCTGTGCCACTCAGTCCTAGAAGACATGACTTTGGTTGCCTGGAGCATCATCGTCTCTCAGCCCGAAGGCTTCTTTGTGTTGAGGATCAGGAAAGCAGTATTTGGCCCAAGTCAATACTGGTCTGGTTTTAGTCTGCAGAGCAGCCAAACAATTTATAAACACTGTGATGGTGCGTCATGGCGTGATGGAACAGTGATATGTTCTATCACCCCACACCACGGACCTAAAGAATGGGAAGAGGAGAGGAGAGAACAAACAATGCTTTTGAAAAGCAAAATCAATTTCCTCTTAAATGGTGACATTCAGAGCATGCAATACATGCTGTGGGCTGGGCTCCCCAGCAACAGCGGGCCCAAGAAGGAATATGAGGTCACTGCATGGGGCTTCTTCCAGTTCTTTTCACAGGCATTCATGTGGACACAGTGCTTCTCTTCCCTCACACTCCCAACTTAACTGTCAAGGTGGAACATGGTTGAAGGGGACAAAAATTCACCATTCATCCGTTCATTCAATATATATTTACTGAGTGCCTTCTATGCACCAGGCACTATTCTAGGCTCTGGAATACAGCATCAAACAAAACAAAATAGCCATAAATAAATGAATAAAGTAAGATTTGTAGTATGCTTGATGGCAGGGCTGCTGTGTACAGCTGCACAGGTTGTACACTGCATAACTCCAAGGGTACCACTCACATAGACCACTGTGAAAGGAGCATCCCCTAGAGTTGGGCAGTATACATTCTGCACAATAGTGTGCCCTGCCAGGAGATGATAAATGTTACAGAAAAAAATAAAGCAAAGAATTTGTGTTGTGTGGGCTGTGCAGGAGGTGTTACAATTATATAGGGTGGTCAGGGAGGTCCTCACTGAGAAGGTGGCATTACAGTAGACTTGCAGGAGGAGAGGGAAGAAGCCATGTGTATATCTGGAGGAGGAGCATTTCAGACAGAGGGAACCCAGTATGCAAAGGTCCTGAAGTGGGAGCATGCCTGGCAGGTCTGAGTACCACTGAGGAGGCTGTGTGGCTGGGGCAGAGTGAGGGAGGGAAGGGATACTAGGAGATGAGGGCATAGGGGTAACAGGGGCCAGATCTGGTAGGGCCACCATCTAAGGGCATGGACCCTGATAACTGAGCCAGAGGATTACATTTCAAACGTTTAATGAGCACCTACTATGTGCTGGGTAAGACCATGCAGGCTCTTGGCCTCCATGTGGCTTGCAATATTCATCTTAAAATCAAGGTCTGCTGTTATTATCTTGTTCTTACAGAGCCTAAGCAGTTCATGTAGTGAGTGAAATGGCCCAGGTGAAACGCACGGCCTTGCTGTTCTTTCATTTTCCAACTCTTGATACAAGAAATATTGACCTTTCCTCTTAATTCTTCTTAGAGAAGACAGTGCACGTGAGTTAGTGATAACGACTGATATTTGACCTTAGCGTTAGGGAGACGATAGGGAGTGTGGGGTGGGGTGGGGGACTGTGGCAAACTGGAGAACACCTGTGTCATTTAAAAGGGACAGCTCCTGGGCAGCTCCAGCCAAGTGACGCCATGTGGAATTGTGAATGCAGCATGGCCAGATCTTCCGATTTTTCAAGAGATGAGAAATCGGAATTTTTATGTGAAATCTTCTAATTTTAAATGCTGGCAACTAATTTTAAAAAGTAAGAAAAAGAATATGTTTAAGAGCTAGGTATGGCCTGCAGGCCCCCCGACCCTCTGGTGTGATAACTGGCATAGGAGGGAACCAGGGGTGATCGAAGGTTTGAGGTTTGGCCGTGGAGCTTGGGGGCCTGTAGTCAGGTGACAGACGGGCTTTGAATGGCCTTTGGGGTTCTGGGTCTGATCCCTTCTCTGCCACTCACCAGCGTGGTAGTCTTGGGCAGGGCCTCTGTGTCCTTCTAGGTGGAAGGGGGATCACTGTGTCTAGCTTGTAGGTTTGTCTTGAGGACCAAGGAGATGACCCACGTCACCAGTGTGACCCAGTGCTATGCATGGGGACAGAGACTTATGTTTCATCCCTATGATTGAAGGTCTCTGGGTATGGGTTATATGCTGCAAAATGTAAGTCATCATAAACGTCAATACTTCATTTTTGTTTTTTAGTGCTACGCACATAAACTCGACAATGAATCAAATGGATCAATTCCTTATAAACCACAAGCTTCCAAAACCCACCCAAGATGAAATAGCTACAACTATTAAAGAACCTGAATTCATAATTAAAAACCTCCGCCCTGCGACCACCCCCTGAATCTCCAGGGCCAGATGGTTTCACTGCAGAATGTTACCAAACACTTCCCAAAGAATGAGTACCAATTCTCCACAGTCTCTTCCAGAAAACAAAGAGGAGGGAACACCTTCTAACTCGTTTGATGAGGCCGGTATTACCCTGACACCAAAACCAGATGAAGACAGTACAAAACAAAAACCAAACACCAAGAAACAAAAAAAAACCACTTGATTTTTCAAGTTAAGAAATGTTCATCTTTTACTACCTCCAGGAAGTCTGTGCTCCTTCGAGAGCACCCACGGTGCCCTTTGGGAAACACAGTACGAGTCTCAGGCTTGTCTGAGGAGGTCAGTGGGGCAGGAACTGCTATTCCAGCTTTACAGACACACAAACTGAGACCCTAGAAGAAAAGCGACTCTCGCTCCAGGTCTGGGATCCAGGAAATGGAGCAGATGGGATTGGATCCGAGGCCCCCAGAATCCAGGAACACCATACCACCCAGCAGGATTCCAGCCAGAAAAGGCACAACAGCTACCACACAAGAAGCAACTTCCCACCCCAGTGGGCACACAGGCTCAGCAGCACACACCAAGACCAAGCCTGGACTCAGTGGTCTAACAAAATGCTGCCACCCAGGGAGATTCATTCATTCTTTCTTTTTTAAAAATTGAGGTGAAATCCACAAAACATAAAAGGAACATTTTGAAGTGAACAATTCGGTGGCTTCTAGTACACAATGTCATGCAACCAGCACCTCTACCTGGTTCCCAAACATTTTCATCACCCCAAAAGGAAACCTCATGCCCATGAAATACTTGCACTCCCTTCCCACTCCCCTCTGCCCTGGTAACTTCCAATCTGCGTTCTGTCTTTACGGGTTTACCTATCCTGGATACTTCATATAAACAGAATCACACAACATATGACCTTCTGTGTCTGGCTGCCTTCACTTAGTGTAATGTTTTTGAGACGCATCCACGTTGCAGCATGCATCAGAACCCCCTTCCTTTTCATGGCTGAATAATATTCCCTCTCAGGAATATCCTATGATTTGTTTATCCATTCATCGTTGATGGACATTTCCAAAGAAAGTCTTAAACTGCAGATTCCCACTGTGAATTAAGCCCCGTTGGGAGACACACATCAGAGGTTCCCTGTCTGCCATCAGAGGGGCCCGAACCTTCACGAATTCTCAGTGCAAGTGTGGGAAGCAGGCATGGTGAGGGGAACACCTCTTCTTCCCCTGTCAAGCCAACCCCAAATACAATAGGTGTTGACACCTTTCTGCCATGCAGCAGGTGACACCTCATCACCAAAGGCTCATGGGAATTCCAGCAATCTTTGGACTAGCTCAAGAACCCTATTGTTGGCAAATTAAGTAGCGTAAAAAGTGCAGGTGGGGAGTTGTGGGGAGACAGCGTCTCAACCTGCTAGTTAAGTGTAAAGGAAAATTGGTCCCATTATTTAGGCTTCCAGGGTGCCTGGGATTTTTTTCACCACTTATCATTGTGAGCAGCAACCCCTATATTTACAGAAGACAAAAGAGCTTCTCACTCTGACCCAACCGACAATTTGTTGTAGGTTTTGCATAGAGGATTTAAATCCATCTCATCTTGTTTTTTTCTTTCAGATGCCCTTCAGCATTCATTGAAAGGTGGGGCAAGAAGGGGGGAAAAGTTGGCAAAGGAAGTCTGGGGAAGAAGTCGGCATTTGTTAAATTCGTGGGCGGAAAATTAGGCTCACTCAGGAGTCTTAACTCGCTCTAAAACCTTCAACCCAAGTTGAGTGATTCTACAAGGAAATGGTCTCTCTCAAAGCGGCAGAGAGCACAGGGCTTCAAAGAATGTCCCTGCTAATGAGCACTTTTCTGACAACCCCAAACCATCTTTAAAATATATTTTATGTTGGAAATAATCCTTTAATGCTCTAAAATAAATAAGCAGAGGCACTTGGCATGGAGGTCCCCGGCTCAGGGAAGCACTATTATAAGGGATTAAGTCGACAAAGGGTACCACCCCCTGCCCAGCGCCCCTCAAACTATGTTCTTCGCCTCCACGACATCTTTCCAAGCTTTTCCAACTTCTCCCTCGTCCACCCCCGCCAAAATGACAACTGCAGATGTTTGCTTCTTGCCCTCACTCCTTACGGGATGGGATGAAGTGACAAGTGAGGTCACCCTCCGACTCCCCCTAGTCCTGCAAAGAAAATAATCATTGGTCGAGAAGCCCAATCAAAGTCATCCTTTCTTTATTAGCCACAAAGACTAAACACCTTTTACTTAACTGAAAAGGGAGCGGGAGGGGGAAAAAAGATTTAAATACAAGGTTTAACCCCCAGTGGGGGAAAGAAATCTGCAACTTCCTCAGAAAATCCTTTCCAAATTGTATTCATCTTGACCTAATCCACATCTACCGAGTGAATTAGGCAGTATTTATTTTGAGAATCTATTTTATAGAGTTCCAAGGACTCTGTTTTCCTTGGGCAAGGTTTACTCTCCATTTTAGAGCTACAGGCTGCTTGCAAGGGCCCGGCCAGGCCTTTCAACTTCCAAGGTGCTTGACTCACATGACCAGCAAAATGTAAATAAACACAGCTGAGCTCGGGAGAAATTGGAAGGTTTTCTCATTAAAGAAATAAAATAAACAGATGTCCTTAAGCACTTTGGCTTGTGTTTGTCAAAGGATGGAAAGCTCTACATGTCTGAACGGCAGAAGTGAATTACAGATACATCTCAAGGTAGAAGGAGGGGACCGACAGAAAGCAAAGGAAAGAATCTGGGGTCCTCTGAATTGACTAATCGTCCTCCAGGGAGGGCACTTTTGATTTGAACCTTAGCAACTTCTACAAATAGTTTTTAACTGCTGGGCCATAAAACCTGGGTTTTTTATTTCTTCTCAGTTTGTAAAGTAGTAACAGACAGGCCGAGCCACGTATCGCCAACTGGATCTGATTGAACCCTGATGGCACTGCGCTGGGTATCAGATTCCGGAATCACGTAATGACACCCGCGGAGAGGTGGGGGAGGGCCGTGGCTGCGCGGGGGTGGGGTGGGGGGCAGAGGAGCCATGGGAGGGGGCGTAGAACCAAGACCGGGCCAAGTGCTCTCTACCCAGCCTCTGGATCCATGAGCAAAGCCAACACCAGGCGAATTCGGGGTTTCCGTCTCACCCCACAGACAGTAATCTGTGAAAGCATCACCTGGCGATGGAGTTGAAAGGCAGATGCCGAGTCAGTAAGTCTGCGGCGGGGCCTGAGGCTCTGCATTTCTGACAGCACCCTGGTGATGCTGGTCCGTGGATGGCCCCGGAGGGCTTATGTTATAGCAGGGCTCTGGCAAGGAGGCGTTTCAATCCCTCTAAGAACCGCTCGTTAGAAGTCCGGACATTTATACACCCTCAATGCCTTAGTATGGATCTCTCTGGAAGCTGACCCTGAGCCTAGGATTCAGATGTGAGCATTTTACCTGGGAGGTGACCCCAGGAAGTGGTGGTGACACAGTGGGGCAGTGAGAGAGGAGGGGAAGAGTGGGTGGGTCAATGAGCAGGTCACTGCTGTGGGCCACAGGGGCTCTGTCCCTCTGGGGACATCTAGGCAGCTCTAGAACACACAGCAGAGTGTCACGGGTGCTTGCAGAGGGATGCCATCGTGCCCATGGGAATGGGGGGTGCTACAGGAAAGAGGGTGGGGCATTGACAGCATCTTCTATAATGAAACTTCAATTCTAGCCATTCAACAAGGATGATAATGGTGTTACTCTATAATCAAATAATCACACCAAGAAATGAATAATTGCAACCGTATCCTCTAGTAGCTCCCTGAAAAGGGGTATGTGTCAATAATTTATTTTCAGACATTGCATCCCCCCTTCCTGAGAATGTCTTTATTCTACTGTCCTCCTTGACTGACAGTTTGGCTGGGTATATAATTTTTGCTTAGAAATAGTAACTTTCCTTCACAGTTTTAAGGCATTCTCACATTGACTCTAGCTTCTCTTGTTGCCACTGAGAAGTCCAAAGCCACCCTCGTTCCTGAAAACTATGGAATGTGTCATGAAATTGTATGTCATCCTTGAGCAAGAGTCATGTTGATCATTTGTGTATTTTTCCTAAATGAGTATGTGCACTACTGAAAAAAGCATTCCTATTGGATTTTTAAGCTCTTTAAATCTCAAAGTAGAAACAGTTTTCTACTTCTGGTTTCCCTACTTCCAGCCCCAGCACATTACTGTATACCTGAGAGGTTTAAAAAACTTTTAGGCCAGGCATGTTGGCTCATGCCTGTAAGCCAGCACTTTGGGAGGTCAAGGAGGGAGGATTGCTTGAGCCTAAGAGTTCAAGACCAGCCTGAGTAACACAGCAAGACCCTTGCCTCTACAAAAAATTTTTTAAAAAGTTAACCTGGTGTGGTGGCTCATGCCTGTAGTCCCAGCTACTTGGGAGGCTGATGCAGGAGGGTTGCTTAAGGCCACATGGATGACTGGGGATGCGTCACGTGGTTAAGAGCCATGGGCCATGTCCTGGCTTGTATCCCTTTGCAGCTGGGTGACCTTGACTGAGTCACACCACCGCTCTGAGCCTCAGTTTCTCCTGAAATGGGTATAGCAGGAGCAGCCATGCCTTATAGGTTTGTGGTGAGGATTAAATGAGAGGGTGTAGAGCTCAGAGCGGTCCATCGAGGTCGCTCACCATAGCTTCGCCTGTGCTGGTGTGGAGCTAGGGAAGTCTGTGTGTCCTCCCTGCGGGGAGGGGGGATAATGAAGACATGGACCTCTGGGATTCTGCACAGCAGTTAGATGCAGGTTCCCAGCTGTGGCCCTGTGGCTATTTAGGGCTGGATCATTCTTTGTTGGGGGGTGAGGGGCGCCCTCTGGGTCACAGCACATTTAGCAGCATCCCTGGCCTCTACCCACCCGACTCTAGTAGCACCCCACCCTCAAGCCACGACAACCAAAAATGTTTAGGACATCGTCAAATGTCCTTTGGGGGGCAAAAGTGCCTCCGGTTGAAAACTACTGAGTTAGAACATGGAGCTGTAAGGATGGCAACGTGGAAGGAGCTAAAACCACAGCACAGAGGGAGGAAAGTCAGAAACACAGGAATTTAAACAACGCCACACACACACACACACACACGTAAGAAATAAATGCACGCAAGAAGACAATACACTGCAGGAGACAAACAAAAGGCTCCCTGTTAAACTGTGAACTCCAGGTGCTTTCACCCAATCCCTTGGTGCTGCAGGAGCTCCCTGAAGTCTGATTTAATCTGGGGAAGAAGGAAGAGGAACCCAGCAGAATCAAGACTGGAACTGGAAATTAAATGGCATTACGGAAAAATAAAATTCTACTTCACGCATGCTGTGTGGGTTGAGATCTCTCCCTGCTGCAAACACTTAAAATGTTCACCTGATAACATTCGTGTAATTGACAAACATTCACCAAGCTCCTACTGTGTGCCAGGTGCTGCGCTAGGCCTGGGGCTGCAGCCGGGAACGTGGCACTCGTCAGTGCCGGAAGAACGTGGTCCCTGCCTATACTCATCAAAACATCTTTCTCTATTTTGAATCGAGTGGAAAAAGTTAATAAAAGCTCCACAATAAAAAAAATGACCATATATAAAGCCCCTTGATGAGCTGCCCTGTGGGGATGTAATGGCCACGAGGCCAGGGAATCGTGGGTTGACTGGAAACTGTTCCTGTTGCACAATAACACAGGGCTGTAAAATAAACAACTTGTCTGTATTTACATTTTGATTTTCTTTCATGATCGATTTTTTTGGGCATTATTGATTTTTCAGCATTAATTTTGATTGGACTATAACCAATGAAAATATTGCACTAAAATATGATTTATCTTGGTTACTCAGTTTTTTGGCACTCTCTTAAATTTTGTGCCTGAGGTGCCCTAAACCCTGGGCCCTGCTACTCGCTTTACATTCATGTATGTGTGTGTGGGGGGTGGGGAGGTGATAAATAATAAATATTTAACACATCAGGTGGTGACACAGCTTGTTTGATGAGGGAACATTTGGGCAGAGTCCTGAAGAAAGTAAGAGAAGAGCCACGTAGGAAGCTGGGAGATGGGGTTTCCTGGTAAGAGAGAACAGCAAGTGCAAAGGCTGTGTAGAAACCACAAAAAATGAAACCAGTGGAGATGCCAATTATAAAGGTTAAGAACCAGTCATAAGAACAAAGCTGGAAGACTCTTAATTCCCCATTTCAAAACTTACTACAAAGCTGCAGTAATCAAGACAGTGCAGTGCTGGCATAAGGACAGACATACAGATCGATGGAACAGAATTAATACTCCAGCAATAAACACATTTATGGTTAATTGATTTTTGGCAGGGTGCTGAGACAACACAATGGGACAAGAAAAGTCTTTTAAACAAACGGTGCTAGGACAACTGGGTATCCACTTGTAAAAGAATGAGGTTGGACCCCTACCTCACACCATATACAAAACTTAACTCAAAATGGATCATCAACCTAAATGTAAGAGATAAAATGACAAAATTCTTAGAAGAAAGCACAGGAATAAATCTTTGTGACCTGGTTTAGGCAACAGTGTCTCAAATATGACACCAAAAGCACAAACAACAAAAGAAGATATAGATAAATTAGACTTCATTCAAATGAAAAACTTGGTACTTCAAAGGACACCACTAGGAAAATGGAAAGACAGCCCAGAGAATGAAACAAAATATTTGCAAATCACATATCTGATAGCAGAATAAGTAAGAACTCTTACAGCTCAACAATAAAAAGACAAATAAACCAGTTAAAAGATGAGCAAATGATTTGAATAGATATTTTTCCAAAGTAGACAAATGGCCAGTAAGCATAGGAAAACATCACTAGTCATTAGTCAACATGATTAGCTATTAGGGAAATGCCAATCAAAACCACTGTGAGATACCACCTCACACTAAATCAGGAGGACTATAACCAAAAAGACAGACAAGAACAAATGTTGATGAGGATGTGGAGAAACTGGAACCATTTCACATGCTGATGGGAATGTGAAATGGTGCAGCCGCTTTGGAAGCTAGTCTGATGGCTCCTTAAAGTGTCAAACCTGGAGTGACCATATGACCCAGCAATTCCACTCCTAGGTATGTACCTAAGAGAATTAAAAACATATGCATGTGTTTTGCATATGCAAAATGTACATGTACATACAAAAACTTGTACACAAATGTTCACAGCAGCACTATTCATAACAGCCAAAACCCCAACTGTCCATCAACTGATAAATGGATACACAAAATGCAGTATATTCATACAATGAAAAATTATGTGACTTCATTCATAAAAATGAATGAAGTACTGATTCATGCTACGACATGGATGAACCACGTATTGTATGATTCCATTTATGTGAAATATCCAGAAGAGGCAAATCTATAGAGACAGAAAGTAGATTAGTGGTTTCCAGGGGCTAAGGCGGGGAGGATATGGGGGGTGACTACTACTGTGCGTGGGGTTTCTTTTTAAGGGTGATAAAAATGTTCTAAAATTAGATAGTAGTGATGGTTGCACAATTCTGTGAACATACTAAAAATTACTTAATTGTACACATTGAAAGGATGAATTTATGATATATGGACTGTATCTCATCTCAATAAAGCTGTTATTTAAACTGACAACTGGTCCTAGAGTTGAGCTTCAAATTGGTACTGAGCTGCCTGGATGTTTAGGCACAGGAGGAGGAGACAGGGCTGCCTCACTGTGAATCCCTGGAGGAACGCTGATTAATCCCTCCCAAATCCCTTCCTGGCAACAGGCAAAGCCTCCTGACCACCTTGCATTTGCCTAATCCCAGCTGGAAAAAATAGAGTTCAGAGTCTGCTGAGGAGGGAGGTGGAGGGCGAGGGAGGGGTTAGGAAAGAGGCGGCAATCACTAGCGGCCCCAGCTCCGCAGGGAATTTCTAATGGATCCACAAGATGCTGGGAGATACAGCTACCAAGGGGATGTTCTGGCTCTGAGCACCGAGGAGGAAGAGATGGAAAGGAAGTGGAGAGATGACAGCCTTGAGTAGCACATCCCTTGATTGGGAACAGGACGAGAGCCCAGTTTCTGTTTTAAAATTCAAACACTCTGTTTTGAATCATTTCTTGATCATTTTAGCTCTGTCAGTCTTATTTCTCTAAATGAACAGCAAATCCCCCTTTGGCTGGGACTACAATTGATGTGATTTCTGCTTCCTGTACAGAACTCAACACAATGGCCACAGGCAAAGAGCTGCTGGTCCTTGGCATGGAGGTACAGGGGGTCTTGGCCTCCAGAGCCCATCCACTGGACATCATGGTCCTTATGTTCTTCTGGAAAGAACAGTTCGGTTTCCTTTAGGGGACCATCCCTCTTCCACTCATTTCATTTGGCTGGAGTGGAGCTGACCTGTTCCTCTACTCCCTCCATGCCAGGGGTGGGCTCTTAATCTAGGCTTGCCAATCAGAGCTACAAAGGTTGGCATATGGATGGGCATGTGACCTAGTATGGCACAATGAGATTCAAGCCTGGGAGTTGTGCTGGAATTTGGGAAGTAGAAGGTACCCCTTTTTAGTTGGGACTGCTGAGACGAGTCACCACATGGAGAAAGTTGGCTGAGGGATGCAGAATGACCTGAGAACATTGCTTAAGCTCCTGGATCCAACCAGACCTGAATCCCAGATATCCCTGGATTTTTCAATTATTGTGACCTACTAAATCCCCTTTGTAGCTTAAATACCCTTGTGATCCAAACTGAGTCCTGCTTGATACCAGCTGTTAATAATGAGCTTCACATGGCTTCAGCTGCTCGGGAGGTATAGAGGGAAAGAACTGTGAACCAGAAGCTAAAACTTTAAGTTTTAGTTCTGCCACGAATATCCCACCAACAACATAACTTCCCTAGGTCTCAGTTACTCTGTCTGCAAAATGGGGCTCACACTCTTGCTCCTCTAGACCCTCTCCACTTGTCTGACTTCCAAATTTAGAGCCATAGCCCAGACCTCTCTCTGGAGCTTTAGACACACAAATGCAGTTGTCCCTTGGGCCTCTCAAACAGAGC
>CM052436.1:198010620-198035640 GCA_028533085.1 Varecia variegata | reverse complement strand
AATCCTAGCACTCTGGGAGGCCGAGGCGGGTGGATCGCTCAAGGTCAGGAGTTCGAGACCAGCCTGAGCAATGAGTGAGACCCCGTCTCTACTAAAATATAGAAAGAAATTAGCTGGCCAACTAAAATATATATAGAAAAAATTAGCCGGGCATGGTGGCGCATGCCTGTGGTCCCAGCTACTCGGGCGGCTGAGGCAGTAGGATCGCTTAAGCCCAGGAGTTTGAGGTTGCTGTGAGCTAGGCTGACGCCACGGCACTCACTCTAGCCCGGGCAACAGAGTGAGACTCTGTCTCAAAAAAAAAAAAAAAAGGAAATCTTCCTGAATACTTGCATATCTGATGATGTCTTTATTTTGCTGTATAGTTTCTCTGGGTATAGAATTCCAATTTGAAAACAATGTCCTCTAGATCTTTGAAAAAATTCTTTCTCAGTGTCCAGGGTCGTTGATGAGAAATATGATGTTTCATTGTTCCTCAGTCCTTGTAGGTTTTACATTTTTTCTCTCTAGGATTTTTAAGGACCTTTTCTTTATACTTGGTATCCTCAAATTCCATGGGGATATATCTAGGTGTGGTCTTTTTTTCATTTATACTGTTCAGCACTTCAGCACTTTCAACCCAATGACTTACAGCTTTCTATAACTCTGAAAATTTTTATTTTCTTATTTTTAAAAATAATTTTCTCCCATCTTTCCCACTATTCTCTTGTTCTGAAATTCCCAATAGTCAAATTAAACATTTTGGATTACTATTGCTTCTCCTTTTAAATGATATCTTCTGTAATTTTGTCTTTTTGATCTATGTTCTGGGAGAATTCTTAAACTTTCCCTTCCAATCCCTCTATTAAATTTTTAACTCTCACAGTCATTTTAAAATTTCCAATAATTTTTTTTACCTCTGAGTGTTCCTTTCCTAATGTCCTCCACTTCTTACTTTATGGACACAAGAGCTCCTTCAGTTTTTATAAGAAAACCAATCAGAATTTTTCTAAGTTCCTTAAGTTCCTTAAGTTCCTTTCTTTTTCTTAAAATATTTTGCTTCTCATTTATCCTGTTTATCTTGGCCTTTATTTTTCATACCGTTGGTTTACCTCATTTTTCTGGTGATCACTATTTTTAGGAACAAAGAACTTGATTAATTATCTCCGCAGCTGGTGTTGATGATGGGATACAAATGCACCTATTCAGCCTGCCATCTTGAACAGGCCACTTTCAAAACTCCATGAAAGTCAGTATCTGTATTTATACAATGACATTTGCCATGCATTTAAAAGTAAAGAGAAGCATCTAGAAAGAAAAAGCTACATTAGCATCCCAGGTTCTCTAGTATGGAAGTTTTTGAAGCAATCAGTAGGGCTAAGTATTATATTGTAAATTTTTTGGTCCAGTTATATTTATGTGTATGTATGTGCTGGGTCATGATATTAAGTATATTTCTTATTAGGGGTCATGATAAAATTGTTTGAAAACCAGTATTTGAGAAGGCCTACTAAGGTTCAAATATGCTAAGTCCTAACTTAATCTGAACTAACTGGGTTGGATCAGTTTAACTTAGAAATTTCAGTAATAGAATTTTTTTTTTTTTTGAGATGAGGTCTTGCTCTGTCACTCAGGCTAGAGTGCAGTGGCGTCATCACAGCTCACTGCAACCTCGAACTCCTGGGCTCAAGCCTCCTGCCTCAGCCTCCTGAGTATCTGGGACTACAGGCGTGTGCCACCATGCCTGGCTAATTTTTCTATTTTTTGAAGAAATGGAGTTTCACTCTTGCTCAGGCTGGTCTCGAACTCCTGGCTTCAAGCAATTCTCCTGTCTCAGCCTCCCAAAATGCTAGGATTATAGGCGTGGCCACCACCCCCGGCCTAGTAATAGAATTTTTAAAAATCAGTGAATATTTTCAAATTTAGAGAAGGCTCCCTTAACTTATCTATTACATCCCCTCTGAAGAAGAAGGTCTGCCCCTCCCCTACTACCTCATCATCCTAGATTCTTAGTGGGTAAGTCCCTGGTGGCTTCTCTGCAGGTGACCCGATTCACTAGGCCACCATGGTTTGGGCCAGAGTGGGCCCCTAGTCCTGGGTGGGTCAGAGACCCTTCCTTGGGAATTTAAAATTGGGGCCTAGAAAGAAAGCCGATGTCTTTGGGGGGCTGGTGGTGGCCAGGTTTGGCCGTGCAATACGAAGGGTAGGGAAGGGCAGTCTGCAGGGGGAGAAGAGAGAGAAAGATATAAAGAGAACCCAACACTTTACCAGGACCTGGGCTCAGCTGCGAGCAGAGTGAGTGGTGGGGTGGGCAGATCCCGAGGATCTGTGACCAGTGCATGGGGGCACTGCAAAGACACCATTGTTTGGGGGTTCTCGCACCTTCACTGCGGCATGTGTGAAGAAAAGGCATAAACACATTTCCTCTTCCCTGTCTCTCTGGCTGGTTCCGGTATATTCCTGATGTTCCACTGCACCCCTGCTCTAGAGTTCTAAGACAGTCCCTGTGTCCTTAAAATAAATTCTGCTTTTTCGCCTAAGTGAGCTCAAGTTGGTTTCTGGCACCTGCAGCCAAGGATTTTAACTAATACATGCTCAGAATTTCCTCCTTTCCACTTCTGCATAATTTCTCTCTCGTGGGCTTCAGTTATTAGCAAAACTGCCAAAGACTTAAGAGGTGCGACCCATGCAAATCCTCTATGCTGACATTAAGCACAGAAGTGAAACACAGCTCACACCTTTTCAACTGTGCTTGCCTAGTGGTACTTACACTGGAATCAAGAAGCAGATGTTTCCAGAATAATATCACCTTATAATCCCCGACTTCCATGCCACAACCCTCCCCACCTCCTTCTCAGTTTAGTGGAAAAATGTCTCTCCACCCCCACCGTCCCCCACCAAGAGCAGAAACCATGTTAGGTGACTGGATGATGGGGGGAGGGTGGAACATTAATGCATGTGTTGCGCTCTGTGTTTTCTATAGCTCTGCAACTTTGAGCTGGTAGAAAATCCTAGGGATATGGGAGGGCAGACAGCAAGTACAACCTGAAGGCAATTAATTCTCTTCTAGGCTTTTGCAAAGACCTAAACCCATTGAAGGGATTGTGCAAAGTCTCCTCGATTTGTAGGAGGGGTTTTAAGAATAATGGGAAAAGCAAGAACAGACTCTTCTGCACTAACAGTGGTCCCATGAACAGTGGGAACACTTGCCCTGTAGCAGGTCTCTAGGGTGGATAAAGGCTGCTGGTAGACTCAGGGGGCTGATCTAGTGTGGGGGATAAGCATGATGTCCACAGTATTTTTCTTTGGAGACAAGGTTTCTCTCTGTTGCCCAGGCTAGAGTGCAGTGGTGCAATCATAGCTCACTGCAGCCCCAAACTCCTGGGCTCAAGTCATCCTCCTGCCTCAGTCTCCTGAATAGCTGGGACTACAGGCATGCGCCACCAAGCCCAGATAATGTTGCCCAGACTGGTCTTGAACTTCTGGCCTCAAGCAATCCTCCTGCCTCAGCCTTCCTAGTCACTGGGATTACAGGCATGAGCCACCATGCCTGGCATAATGTTCAATACCTTCCAGGATGGCCAGAACCAACACTAGCCATAAACAACTGCTACAGCTGAACTAGTGAATACCGGCTAACTATCAGATCCCTGGCAGTCAGCATGTGGTGCTCTGGGCTCCTAGCATGCATCCCCAGGTAACAGCATCCTGGCTTTCCTTCCCCCTTGTGTGCTATCTTGGTGGGGCTGTCAATTAAGGGGCAAGCATGAGACCCGCACCGGGCCAATGAGAAGCCATCTCCTTGGAATCTAACACTGAGTGACGTGCCACTAGAATCTAATAGATTCTCATAGAATCTAAAATGGTTGGCTCTCTGGTAGAGCCCAGCACCTCGAAGGTTCCCTGGCTTCCTCGGCACTCCTTAGTGGCTTTCTTTCTAAACTTGGTTTCATGGCCTCCTCTCATTGTCCTTCTCTCCCAGTTAATTCCTTTTTGCTCACATAACAGAATTGGTTTCTGTTGCTTGCAACCAAAGGAATGTAGCTAATACTCCAAGGTTGTCAGGCTTGACAAGGATTTCCATGCCCAGAGTATAGCATGGAAGCCCCGCTGCAGGCTCTGACAGTGAGGAAGGCAGCAGCAACCATGCCACACCGGGCAGTAGAAACTCTTCTGCCTTATGAGACCACTTGAACCCCTGGATTCTCATACAATTCCGGAAGGGGAGGGTCCCCACTAATGAGATGAAATGTCTAACCATCCTGGTGGGATGAGGACTCAAGAGTTAAAATTAGATTGATTTTGAAGGAAATGATGAAGATGGTATTTCTTAGCATATCTGAGTTTGTGGCTGAGTATAAGAGCTACTACATATAATGCACAGGACTATGAATGGGGTGTGACGATGATGCATTTGAGTTGCCTGTCACTGACCCAGGCTTTGCCAAAACTACCCAGGTACCAGCAGCACACTCAAGCCCACAAATGACTGTCTTTTGCAAATTACTACAAAACCAGTGAATTTGCCCATTTTCTTTCCTGATAGATAACCACAGCTTATTTCTGTTTCTTATTTCTGTTTTGGGCATTCATTTGGCCTGTGACTCCACTAGTACCCTCCCCTATGCATGCTGATTTTTTGGGAAATGTCAGTGTCTGACCAATAATCTTATACTTACTTTATTATAATAAAGATTGGAGATGAACAAGTCTAGAGATCTAATGTACAACATGAGGACTAAAGTGAGTAAGATTGTATTGAATTACAGATTTTTGTTACATAAGTAGATTTTAGCCACTCTTGTCACACAAAAAAGTATGTGAGATGACAGATACTTCATTACTGTAATCATTTTACTATCTGTATGTATCCTATAACATCATGTTGAAAACCTCAAAAATACACAATAAAAAGATACAGATTGGAGCATCCCTTAGACTATTAGTTCTCAGCCTGGACTGCATATTGGAATCACCCAGGGAGCTTTAAAAATACTGATGCCTGGGTCCCACCCTCAGGGAATCTGGTTTAATTCTGGGGTGCAGCTTGAGAATGAAGTTTCTCAAAGCTCCCCAAGCAATTGTAATGTGCAATCCAGGCTGAGAACCACTGGGAAACTCAGAATCACAGAAATTAGACACAAACTCATTTCAGCCAGCATCTAGGTAGATAAATAATCCATATTACAGTCACCAGGGGAAACTTCTAAAACTCCCCTGCACCCCCACGTCCCCTGGCAAGTCTCTTCAATTGGTCTGGGATAGGGCCTGGGTATCTGTTCTTTGAAAAGCATCCCAGATGATTTTGATACTTAGCCAGGGTTAAGAACCACTCTGCCCCAGCTGGAGGGTCCACTGCCCACTATCCTCTTTGCCAGGGGCTCTCAGGGTGTGGTCCCCAACCAGAGCATCAGCATCATCTGGGGACTTGTTAGGAATGCAAATTCTCAGGCCCCACACCAGATCTACTGAATTGGAAACTTTGGGGGTGGGGCCCAGTAATCTGTGTTTTCAAAAGCCCTGCCAGGTGATTCTGATGCTGCCTAAGTTTGAGAACCGCTGTTCTATCCTAGCTCCAGGGCCACCCTTGTGGCCAACCTGTCTTCCCTACTTTCCCCTTCAAGCGCTCTTTCCTCTGTTACTGTGCTTTGAGAACACAAAGGGCAATTCTCCCCTACGTACGTGGAGAAAACTCTGTCCCCCGCCCCACCTGTTTGGGCCACAGATGGAGATTACATCCACCAAATCACACACAAGCCCTTTGGATTACCTCAATCTCATTGTCCCCCGCTGGGGAGGGGTCACTGCTCCTCTTAGACCGGCCTCGGAGCTTCCCGTCGGTGGCGCGATGCGGCCTGTCTGTGTCTCCCTCTTTCGCTGGCGTGGAAGGTCCGTTGTGCGCGCTGTATTCACCTGGGGTAAGAAAAGGAATGGTGGCTAATTCAGAAACTTTACTGGGCGTCTCCTCCCAGGAAATATTACACCAGCACTAACTCCAAAGTGGTGTGTCGTCGCAAAGGCAGCACTGAAGGCAAAGACTGTAGAACTGAAATCACTCTTGGAAGTCCCTCAAATTGCCCATTCATGACAATCATAATCTTTCATCCATCCAGCAGGTACTTGGCCAGCAAGCTCTGTTCCAGGCACTGGGGATGTGTCCTGGTTCTCCCAGCACTTCGGTTCCAGTGAGAGCAGAGAGCCATTAGACAACTGAACAGGTAACTCTGTAGCATGTCTGGTGGGGCCATGTGCAATAGAATCAGTAAATCAGGATGTGGCAACACTCCTTTCTGTGGGCTTAGTCAGGGAGGGGCTAGGCCCCTCTTGGATGAGGGGACACCTGAGCGGAGACCTGAGGACGTGAGGGAGAGGCCGCTGGGACTGTAATGAAAGCGTTTCCAGCTCTCTCTATACCCCAAAGCCTGAGAATGCCCAGACTCACAGAGGGAGACAGCACTCATTTACGTGTAGTCGGGCATCGAGCTCTTCTGCCTATTAAGAGTCCCCCAGCCCCTTCCAAGACGGGGAGAGTCTCTATGTTCCTCTCCTACAGGGCTCTCTCTGTTCTCTATTAAAAGCAAGTCTTTTAAACTTTGCCAGTTGAGAGTTTTGTTAGTTTGAGAATTAAATGAGATCGTATCTGTGAAAGCATGCAGCACAGTGTGGCAATTAGGAGGCGATCCCGATGGAGTTCTGGCTCGACTAGACCGGCAGACCCAAGTGGATCAGCGAGAAGATGCCAGACAGGACGCGGGCATCTGCTGCTTCTCATCAGGGGGGCGTTCCTGGGCGTGGCCCCACGCAGAGGCTGCTGTGCTCTTGCCCTGGGCAATTGTCTAATGGGCCCAAAGGAGTGGAGCAGCCTCTCCTGGACGCAGGTTCCAGAGCCACCATGGAAGTTGTGTTGTGTAAGCACAGAAGTTTACATCACGGCTTTTTATAATGCTTCATCTTCTTTGTTTAACTAATAGGGGAACTCAGGTTTAGCTAGGTGACTTAATGTGCCCGCCGTTACTCTGCAACTTAGCAGCAGAGCCCGAACTGAACTATGGGCCTGTCCTTGTCGCTAGAGAGTGACAGAATTGTCAATCAGCGTGGAACCCTCGAGGACATCCCATTCCTCTGTCGTACTTTCCAGTTGCTTGTTTTAGCTCCCAAATGTCTCCTGAGGACTCCATCTCTCCTTCCACAATTGCCAGTTCTTGGATCATCGGGGGGAAATGCCTTTGTCTGAAAATACTTGGCAATGGGCTGTTTTTTTCCTACCCTGGAAGGACTATTTCCCTCCAAAACCCTAGGGGCTAAACTTTGTTTATTTAATATTTATAAAACTTCTTAGCAGAAGAAGGTCATAATAAGAAAAGAGGTGATTTTGCGTTGTCAGGATGGCTGGGTGTTGTCCAAGTCTCCAACATTTTCAGGATACAGCATTAGAGATTTTCAAACATTGAGCTAGGAAGGACTTTCTTCTGGAGAAAGAATTTCTTCTAAATTCACAGATGCTGAAGCGCAATGTAAATAAGGTCGATCCTGACTCACTTGGTAGTTTAAGGCTTAGAAAACATTTGTTGCTCCCATTAAAATTCAGGCAAATATTATATTAATAAAAAGGCAGGGTAAATGCCAGCTACCTAAGAAAGGTCTAAAATAAGGCGTGTGTGAAACCAATCTAGTAGGGGTACCACAAAAAAAAAAAAAAAAAAAAAAAAAGAAATCAAAAGAATAGAAAAAAGCAGCTTTTTACCTGACCTTATACATTCTTGAGAATAAAGAGTCAAGGATCAAGGTCATAGAAATCCACGGTATAGAGCAAGTTACGTAAAGCTTTCTTGGAGTCGTTTCACTTTTTCTTTCTCCTTTTTAATGTATTTGCTTATTTTAACAGCTGTATTGAGGTATAATTGACATGCAATAAGCCATACATATTTAGAGTACACAATTTGGTAAGTTGTGACATGTGTACACATCTGTGGAGCCATGGCCACAGCCACTTTGGGCTTAATATATCCTTCTTTTTCTAGTTCCTTAAGATGGAAAATGAGGTCTTTGGTTTGTAACCTTTCTTCTTTTCTAGTACAGGCATCTAGTGCTATAAATTTCCTCTTAAGAGCTACCTTAATGACATTCTATAAATTTTGATATGTTTTGTTTTCATTCAGTTCAAAGTACTTTTTAATTTCCCTTTGATTTCGTGTTTGAGCCATAGGTTATTTAGAATTGTGTTATTTAGCTTCTAAATATTTGGGAATTTTTTAGAAATCTTTCTGTTATTTACTTCTAATTTAATTCCACTGTCGTGGAAGAAAACATACTTTGTATGTCTTGATTCTTTTAAATGCACTAAAACTTGTTTTATGGCCCCAAATATATTCATCTTGGTAAATTTCCCATGGGTACTTGAAAAGAACATGTATTTGCTGTTGTTGGGTGGGGTGTCCTATAAATTGTCTGTAACATACAGTCTTTTCTTTTCACTCCAGATCCCCAGTTTTCTTCTCCAGAGAAAATGACTATTAACAATCACTTTTGCAGCTTTCCAGAAATTTCCTATGCAAATGTGGATATTAACTTACACTTATACTTTAAAAAAACCTCAGGCTCATGTTATACATGTAGTTCTAACACTTGCTTTTTTTCACCTATCACAATAGCTCAAAGAGAGACCTGAATTAGCACAGATATAGCTATCTTACTCTTTTTAACAGCTGTATAGTGTGCCACTGCTGGATGTACCATGGCTTATTTAACCTGTTTCCTGTTAGTGGGTGTTCAGGTTGTTTCCATTCTTTTGCTGTGATGTTCCTGCAATAAATATTCTTTTTATGTAAGTCTTTGTACCTCTATGGAAGTTTATCTTTAGGATAAATTCTTAGACATAGAATAGTTGGGTTAAAGGGTACATGCATTTTAAATATTCTTATTAATAGATTTTGCCAAATTGCATGAAAGAACATTCCAAATTTCTTTTTGAGAGATTAAAAAAAATTCTTCTTCTGTTGGTGGAGGGGGATGATCTTAGATGTTAAAAAGATCCTCCAACTTCTTTTCAGATAATTTGTAGCATACTTAAAAATTTAAAAAGAAAAAATCCTTAAGCAACCAATGCAGATTTGTTTTTTTCTCTTGAGTAATGTCAGATGTTCAGATTTTGCCCTCTACATCAGCAAATTGCCCTGCAATCATCTGCAAATTGTTGGCACTTTATATAAACGTTAATGCATGTCAATGCAGAGTGTACTGCAGTGGGAGGGGGGCCGGGAGTGGGGAAGAGCATTAAAATACTGTATCCAGGCAATGCAAAGAGCCAGCACGAGCTGTCAGTAGTACATAAACCTCTTGAGCCTCTGGAGTTTGGAACCAACCACTCAAGGATATCCTGGATAATTTCAAAAGTAGAGTTTTTATGGGAAATTTTAAAAGAGTGCGTGTGTGTGTGTGTGTGTGTGTGTGAGCGCACGCACACACATGTATGCTTACGTGCCCTTCCTTTATAATAAACGCTGGGGAAAAGAGAAAAGAGACCTTGGTCATAGCTGACAATTATTTATGTCATTAGATTTTATGTGAGCTTGTTAGACACACAGTAAAAACCATCTGAATCACTTATCGTTGAACCTTAGATCAAGGGATAAATGAAGAACAGGGGGAAACAACAAAGAAGAATTTCAAAGAGACACAATGAGCCTTTATAGTCACTCCCGATGGGGAATAAAGATGACCTTCCCACATAACCCAAATTCTTGGGAAGGAAGCTTTTGGTTCACCATTCAGTTCACCATTGAATTATAGATGGATAGTGCTATCTACGTGAAGATTTCCTGCTTGTATTTTCCTTTCTGCCCTAATTTCAGTTTTTTTTTTTCTTTTGCTGAAACCAGTTTGGAGGGGCCACATTCTGAAAAGCAGGATGGCCAAAGATAATTCAAGATTATGACAAAGAAAAGTTTGCCAAACTCCAAACTCTTCAAAGAAAGCAATTTGGAAATTGTTAAATAGGTACAACCCATTCATTAAATACTCTGGGATGAGAACACAGTGACCAAACCCTCAAGCCCTAAGCCTTTTTAAAAGTTGACTTAAACATGCTTGGCCATGTTGTCTCCATTTGTCATCAAACCAAGGATAAATTACTCACCCCCAGGGATGGAAAATAGAAGGTCTAAAACCAATAACTACACCAAGAACCCCAGGAACAAAAGAGGTGGATACTTCCCTATTGTTTCTTTTCATTCAATCAATTAATATTTGTTAATGAATGTCTACACACCATCGTGCCAGCTTAGCTTCCGCAAAGCCCTAGAACATCAATAGGTTTCATAGTAGAAGAAGAAAAAGAATGAAACTCAATGATATTTCCTTTACATTTGGACATTCTAATGTTTTGTTGCCATGCTACTTAAAGTTGGTAAGCCCAAACCATGTCATAAAAGAGAAGACATGCGCACAGTAGATTTGTGGAATGAATGAATAGATCCACAGGCTGTTGAGTTATTTGCACATGGATGTACATGCCAGGTTCTGTGACCACAAACGGGCCAGGACATGGGCTCTGCCACATGTTGCTCATAGTCTAGGTGGGATCCATATCAAGGTTGTGGACATCTGTCATTTTTGCTCATCCAGTGTCTCTTCTGCCTTCTGGTTAGGGTGCTGTGGATTTCTTTGGGAAACCACCTCTCCCTCACTCTCAGTCCATGTGGTTGACGTGAGGCTGACCCCAACTGCAGCTCCAACTGTGGGCATGAGACCCAAGTTGGCCACCCATCCCAGCATCCCATCCCATTGGCCACAGAGATTGAGCACATGACCTAAGCTGGGCCAATGGGAGCTTTACCTGGGATTTTTGCAGGAACCATTAGGAAGGAGGAACTCTGCTTGCTGGGGGGGATTAGCAGGCGGATTGAATCCTCACTAGCTGGTGGCTGTCTTTGCCAGCATAGGGGAGGAGCCTGCTTGAGGATGAAATGAACCCAGGAAAATACAGAACCACGAGGAGGAGAGAGACTAAGTCCCAGCATTATAATTGGAACCCCTGGACCCAGCCCTAAACCCTTGTACATTTTGGTTACATATGCCTCAAAATTCCTTTTTTTGCTTAAATGAGTTCAAATTGGATTTCCTATCTTTTGAAGCCCAAAAGTCATGGACTAATATAAAGTTTTCCTAAAACTGTTGTGCCATTAAAAATGAACATACTTAAGGATTTTTTGAAGGATTCTATAATTATTGAGGACCCTGAGTCGCTATATTTGAACTCCTCTGAGAGAGAGAACCAACATTTGAAGGTCTCTGCCCTTCTGTTCTCAAGTGGGTTGGACAACATTCTCAGCTGCGTATGGCCGGGGGTTAGCAGAAGTGCTGGTTGTGGAGTCCAGCAGACCTGGGTTTGAATCCCAGCTCCACCAGTTGAAGTGGAGCAAGTTCCTTATCACTCTGATCTTCAAATTGTTCTTATTTGGAAAAAGGGGGGGTAATATGAAACCTGTTTTTGTGAGGATTATGGCTTTCCTTATCTCAGTTCATAATTACATATTTGTATGATTATTTGAACACTGTCTGCAAAGATCAAGTCTATACTGCACTTTATTTATTTCCCAAACTAAAAGGAGTGCCTGGAACACAGCAGGTGCTTATTAAATATTTGTCGAATAAATTTATATATACATGATTAGAGGAGACCGCACAGGTATGTGCTTGGCACATAACAGATGGGCAGTAAATACTAGTTTCCTTTCCCTTGGACCAGGGCTCACTAACTCCAAGGCCTACATGGGCCAGGCAGGTAATGAACTTGGGTTAAGTTGGCTAAGGTGGAATCGTAGGCGTCTTTTCTAAAAGGGGCAGACACACTTAGTTTCAATCCAGGAGGATTCCTTGGGAATGTGGCTAGGGTGGCCAGA
The DNA here is from genome assembly GCA_028533085.1 of Varecia variegata. Classification (NCBI taxonomy): domain Eukaryota; kingdom Metazoa; phylum Chordata; class Mammalia; order Primates; family Lemuridae; genus Varecia; species Varecia variegata. Next base: position 198,023,761 of record CM052436.1, on the reverse strand, counting down.
TCTTCTTTCAAGGGAGGTCAGAAACGAAAGGTTTTAGGCAAAATTTTCTGACTTTTAAACATGAATGTAATTAAACAAATGTGCATACAAACAGAAAGACCAAAAAACACGTCTGAGAGATGCCGCCCTTGTGTAACCCGTTCATTACAACTGGGACCTACGTCCAGGTCCACCCTTCATATGAGCGCTCACACCACAGCTGCGAATGACCACACGACAGTGGCTGCACGTACCTGCAAGTGACTCAGAACTCTGACTGGGGACGTTGTGAGGTGCCTCCTGGAGGACGTAGGTGGATGTGGAGAGGGCCGACGGGCAGATGCTGCTGGCTGGGACGTAAGGCGGGTTGTAGGATGAGCTGTAATACTGGGAGTACTGGCTCTGGGGGAAGCCGGGGTAGGAAGGATAGTCCTGGGAAGAGAGAGCACACCAAGGATGTGAGTGAGTGAGGGGGCTGCCTGGGTGTGGGCCTTCGCTTAGCCTCAGACCCAGGGATGCAGACACTGGCACCTGGAGGTCAGCAGGCGACCCTGAGGGGCAGGGTCACTGGTCACTGTTACATCCCCAGCACCTGGGACAGTGCCTGGCATGTATAGTAACTCAATCAATGTTCAATAAATTAATGAACACATGAGTGAACAATAAAGACACCCCCACTACAGACATATACCCAGGAGACTAGGTGTCATGCTCATGGGAAGGAAGTGCAAATACGCAGCGCCTGCAAAGCACTAGGGGTCCAGAATATTCTATGAGGGAGTCATGGAGATCAAATCAGTAGATGCCAATCATCTTCGATCAAGCTTTGCCTAAACAGACTGGATATTCCAATTCTCCCACAATAGTCATTGTTTCAAATACTCTGCCCACCGTCACCCCACACCAGGGCTTCTGAACCCTGCAAAGAACTCATGGAAAGTTCAGCTTCCTGGGCCCCACCCCAGATCTACTGTGTTTCTGATAAGTTCTTATAGTAAAGTGGACAAACACCCAGAATTAAGAACCACACCTTAAAAAGGACTGTTTTCTTTACAAGTATTTTATCCATGTATACAGCACACTGGAAATAATACAAAATTATATGAAACAATTTCCCTATTTTCCAAGTTTTATGAATAAATTATTTAGATTCTTCCACTCATTGGAGAAGAAATAGCACATTCCCCATATTTAAATTTGTTAAATATTCCTAAAGCCCATCTACCCTGGGGTAGTTTTGTTTTAACACTAGCCTGAGAGCAGGTTAACCTTTTGTTGTGAAGTGATTTTAGGCTTACATGAGACGTGTACAAATAGTACACAGGGTTCCTGCACATCTTCGGCATTTTCATTCTTAATTCACTCTCTAAGTGAAACCAAGAGAATCAAAATATTAGCCAGCATTCACTTTTGTAGAGGTGACTTAGTTTGGTTTCACAAGCATTTATAAAGCCACCGCTGGCTCTCCACACTGGGGATGCAGAGGTGACCAAGATGTATTGTCACCCTTGGGAAGCCCATGGCCTGGTGAAAGAACATGCATGTTTGCATTCATGTATGCCAGACTGAACAGTCAATGGGTGTCTTGGGCTCAGGCCAAACTTGCATATTGCCATGACATTTTGGAAATCTAATAATTCTAATGTGTCTGCTTGTATATCACACCTATCCAGTGGCCTTTTGCACAACCTGGCTCCTGTACTCTCCAAACCCAGGGAATTAAGAGACTGAGTTTCTAGTGGGGATTGTGTGTGTGAGTGGGCTCTCTGGGTGCCCTGACTGAAGGGGAGTATCTAAGGAGAAAACAGAGCAAAGAACTGGGAGAGAGCCATGTCTACCTGGTGCACACTCCCAAATCCAGCTGTGTTGGTCAGTCCATTTGCTCCTTGGTAGATCCCAGCTGTGCCTGCAGGGAGGAAGGAACAGGATGAAGTTTCTGACAGTCAGAGAGGAACATGGAGGAGAAGGATGCAGCTGCAAGGTGGGGTCTGTGAGGTCTAACAGGCTGGGATAGAACCTGTGACCATGGTTACCAAATCCCTCTGAACCTGTTTCCTTAATAGATGAGGCAAATAAATAACATCTTTTTCAAAAGGTTATGGTGAGAAACAAATGAGATATTGCACACCACACACTGTCTGCTCCCTGATAAATATGTTTGAAAAAATTATTGAGTTTTTCAAAAATTGTGATATATATATGACATAACATTTACCATCTCAACTATTTTATTTTATTTATTGTATTTTATTTTTTTGGAGATAGAGTCTCGCTCTGTCACCCTGGGTAGAGGGCAGTGATGTCATCGTAGCTCACTGCAACCTCAAACTCCTGGCCTCAAGCGATCCTCCTGCCTCAGCTTCCCAGAGTGGTAGGACCACAGGTGTGAGCCACCGCGCCTGGCCCATCTTAACCATTTGAAAGTGTCCAGTTCAGTGGCATTAAGTACAGTCACACTGTGCAACCATCACCACCGTCCACCTCCAGAATAATATAGCTAGGTTCATTTGTTTCAGTTTGCATCAAATTTTAGGAATTACTTTTTCAAATGTGTTTTATAAACCATATACCAAATTAACTATATCCATGTCTTGGAGGGTGGCCACATGCTGGGTACTGGGGACGTGGTGAAGGAAGCATCCAGCAAGCTGCTTTCACAGGGAGCTCGGGGCACAAAGAAGGGCCCTGTAATGCTGACTGGGCAGAGGTGGGGTCAGGGCAGACTTTCTGGAGGAAGTGACATTTAACCTAACCTCTAAAGGATGAAAAAGAGCTAGCTGGGTGAAGAGAGCAAGAACCGGGACCTTGGCCAGACCCGGGTCCTCTCTCCTGATGGCCATCACATGGCAGCTGGCCCAAGGCCCAGAAACCACAGAATTTGTCTGCACCAGTGCATGCCGGGATCCCACTCTGTCCTCAGTGGCCTGCCCAGACACGTTGAGCAGAGGGTCTAGGCCAGCCTATTCCATTCGAGGGCGTCTAGTTGGTCTTGGTTAACCCCACTTGCTGAAGCTTAGGAAACCCCTAGTCTCAGAAAGCCCCCTGGATGCAGTGTTTTCTCTTCTGATCTATCTTTTCTTTTGTGTCAACCTTCTGAATGACTCAGGGCAGGTTTGGAAGCAAATAGGTCGCAGTCTTGTCTCTTGGTATCCTTTCTCCAAAAGTATCCTCTTGTTTATTTTCATTTTGTGACCCAGGGTCATCCGAAGAATGGACAGCTGAACAAACTGCAGTGTGAGGGCGGCCGCAGAGCGCCTGCAGTGAGAAAGGCACCCTGTGCCAGAGAGGACCCGGGAAGGAGGTGGCATGTGGCCCCAGAAGCCTCGCGCCACAGTGCGTGGTCTCGGGGGGCTTTCACAGACAGCCCCGCCTTGGTGCTGCCATGTTAAGTGCTTCTGGCTGAGGCAAAGCCCAGCGAGGGCCGGGGAGGCAAGGATGAGATGAAAAAAACATCCTCTCCTAAGGCGATGGTGGCAGGTCCTGCGAGGGGTCCCCCAATATCCATTCCGCCTCTTCTCTCTCATCGTAATAGGATCTATGGCTCCTTAGAATAAACACTACCATTCCCAGTGTCCCTTGTGGCTAGGTGTGGCCACATGAAGAGTTCTAGACAAAGGGAACAGAAGTGAATTAATGTGAGAAAATTGCTAGTTGTGCCTTCGAAGGGCAGGCAGGTCCTCTCTGTCCCTGTGGACTGGGCGGGCCCGTCTTGCATGGCACGGCCGAGCAGAAAGATAGAAGGTCTTGAACCCACTAAATTTGCAGACCGGAACTGCCGCACCAGTTAGGACTTTCAGGTGAGAAAGAAATGCCCTTCTCTCTTGTTGAAGACATCGCTGTTTTGAGTTTCTGTTGCAGCAGACAACTACTGCCTTTTTTTTGTTTTACTGGTTTGCTCGGGTTTTAAGTAAAAGTAGTCTCTCAATGCCTGCCTCAGTAAAACAATTTTTAAGGGGCTATTGCTTCATTCATTCATTCCCTCACTCATTTATTCAACAATTCATGTCCTAGAGACCTACCAAATAGTACCACGTGGAGGAATTGTTCTAGATATGTTGGCAAGCAAGGGGCTGACACTGACATTGAGAGAGGAGAGACAGACGAGAATCCAGTGAACAGATAGGTAAGGAGTCAAGATCACTACAGAAAGACCCGCAAAGCGGGGGACACGCTACGTGCAGACTGGGAAGCGAACATGTTTACCGCACTGATGCGCTCGCGACACCGCGCCTTCCCGTTTCCCCAACAACTGCAGACGGTTATGTAAGAGAGCCGCGAGGCTGTGACGCGGGTGAACTCCCCGCGACCTTGGCCCCAGCTGTGCAATCAGAGAGGGCACTTCAGAGTGGCCTGTCAAATGCCAGATCCCGTTTTACATGGTGGATTACACAATTAAAAAATCATATCTATTTGGATATGCTCAACGGACAGATGCTAAAGAAAAGGCTGAGGACTGTACGTTTTCTGGAAATTTCTCCGCGGCTTCTCTATTGAGGAGGCACCCCCCTGGTGGTGGGCCAAGGTGGACGGTCACCACGCCATCACGTTGAGAGGCGGGAGCGACCCCAGGATTCGGGCAGGAAGGCAGATGTGTCAGGGTGACGTTTTGAGATGTAGCCTCAGGACTCTTCCTCCCAGACAGTCCCATTGTGGGTCATGGCCCCTGAGCCGGGCGGTGGCAAGGTGGGCAGCAGGAACAGCAGACGTGAGTTATCCTGGCTCCCGTGTTCAAAGTCTGGCTTAGAGTCTGGGGGACTTGCTGTGTAGGATTTGACCTCCCAACGCTGCAGTGAAGGACTCGCTGATAAATGTCTAACCCTTGGGGACTAAGAGTGGCTCACGGCACACGACCAGCATGCAACTCATGCTGAAGGAAATCTGCTGTGTGATTCCACAATCCCAATTTGGTCTACACCCTGCGACAGGGTGAGCCTGTGATCACGTGCTTGGATGTTGTGGCAACGTCTACCTGCTGTAAGTGTTTCTCACTCTAACTCTCAGGTCCATATTTATGTTATCAAAGACCAGTGACTGGCCCCAGTTGGTGTACCGACTATGCATGATAGATTGTTGCAGGCAAAATGGCTTTGTAAGAAATATGAAGAAAGACCAATTTTCTTAAAGGGGGGCAATTCTCCTGGGCTAGAGAAAGGGGACAGGGCAAGAGGGGAGGGACAAGGCAGGGTAGAGAAGGAGACAAGAAGGAGTTGGGAGTCCCGGGGCAGAGGACCCAGGATAAGCAGCTCCTGAGAAAGCAGCGAGACCCCCAGATCCCAGTGGCCACATGTGATGAGTGTGAGGCAGTCACCACTCACAACCCTACAGGCCCATCAGGTCACATCAGTGAGGGAAGGAGGTGGTACAGGCACAATGATAAATGGCATCAGTGTTGGGGAACAACAGGGAGTTGTGGGGACTGTGCCAAACTAGAAAGCACAGGCTCTAAGGGGGCAGAAGTTTGTGGCAGATACTGCCCACACTCACGACCAATAGGCATGCCCAAGTCCTTTCTCTCTTGCTAGAGTCTCTCTATAAAGGCTGATCAAGACTGTGTCTTGCTTTTCCAACCTCCCCTGCAGCCTCAGGATGGCCATGTTATCTAGTGCTGGCCAAGGAGGCTTCTGGGAAAAACTTTTACTTTGTTCCCCTCCTCGAGCCTCCTCCTCTGGATCATGTGAGGATGCAGTGTCCGGAGCTATGGCAGCCATGTTGGGACATGAAGCCATGAGCACAGAAGCAACAGGCCCATATGCTGTAACTGAAGGAGTAAAAGGACGGAAAGAATCTGGTCTCTGAAGACATAACTGAGTTGCCAAACTAAACCTGGGGTCCAGACTTCTTGTTAAATACACAATAAATGGGATTATGGTTTAATCTAATGTTACTTGGGCTTTTCATTACTTGCAGCCCAAAGCGTTCTTCACTGACAAAGCGCTACTCCATTTCGGCCAACCTCTGCCGTGGAGGAATGTGAGTCTAAGGTAGCCAGGGCTTCTGATTTTTCAGAAGTCAGAAATCTGGATTTGTATATGAAATTTCCCAATTTTTAAATGTAGGCAACAAATACAAATTAGTTGGGCAATAAAAGAAAAGCAAAACAAAACAAACAAAAACATGTAGGGTGGAAGGGGCCTACGAGTTTCCAGGTTGCGACCTCTGGTCTAAGAAGAGAGGACCATGAAAGTTTCCTGTGTCCCCAGTGTGACAAAGGCACAGCCCTGCAGAGCCCCACACCCAAAGGGGCCTCATGGACCAAGACCCTGGATGTCTCAGCAGCAGCTCCGGTCCCGGTGACAGAGGACTTTATGAGCCCCCAACACCACAAACACACTGGCACTGAGTGAGATTCTAGAACCGTGGCCAAAATTCTGGAGAGTCTGGGGAAAGCTCTGAAAGACTAAGATGAAACTTTCTTACCATCCCAGAATGGTGTCTTGAAATAGAAATTATGTTGAAATGCTGAAAATAAAGTCGGTTCTATGTTTTTACCCCCTTCAGCTCACACACTGAGATTTATACCTACTATACAAGGGACAGAGTCCCTAGAACTGCGCCTCCCGGTGTCAGGGAACCTGTAGCCAGCCCTATAGGACAAATACAGATCTCATTTGTTGTCTTGAATTCACATTTCTCCGGTTACTGGTGACTCTGGACATCCCTTTGGGCTTGTTGCCCTCTGGATTTCCTCTTCTTTTTAAGGACATGGTGACAGTTTTCATGCAAACCCCTCCTGCCTTTCCTAGGCCAAGCCCAGCTTTAACTTAATCCAGGCCCTAGGAAGCCTTTCAGTTATTGGCATTAGCAGATGGATAAGTAATAACAACAGCTTTTATTTATTGAGCACTTATTATCTTCCCCAAGGCTAATCATTTTACATGCATTATCTTGTTTAATTTCCTCCCCAGCCCTAGGAAGTCGGTCTTCCTGGGAAGTGGCAGAGCAGGGTTCAAGCGCAGGTCAGCCCGGAGCCCAGGCGCTCCGCCAGGGAGCCGCGCTGCCTTCCAAGCACCTGTGGGGCACAGCACAGGCCGCTGCCTGCCTCGGTTCTTTTGGGCCAACCTAAAGTGAACTCGCTGTCACCCGCAGGTTTGACATGGCAATCCCGGCAGTGCAGGGAAAGCCTCACGGGTGATCCCAGCAAACGAGCATCCCCTCATCAATGCTACCTGCTTCGGAATCCATCTGACAGTTCCCTTCCCCATAGCCAAGGGACCTCCTATACTGGGTCCACAGTGACACTCAAAAACATGCATTCTGCATCTTCATAAAGTCTTCCCGATGCTGATATTAACATAAAATTGCTGAAAACCTAACAGGATTGCAACTGAAAAAGGTCTGGAAGTATGACAGGGAAAAGGAGTCAGAAGATATTGTATAAAATGCAAAAGCCACAAGCAGGTAGAGAGACGTGAACCTGTTACGAAACGCACTCACTCGAGTACCCTAACCACGGCCCAAGTTCCAGAAAGGGGCACATCACACACCCTCGTAGGTCTGCGTCTCTGTTTCTTTTCTTTACCCAGAATACAAAGCGGGGAGCAAAGACATGGGGAGCTGCCAGCCCTGCCCCACCCTGCCCTGCTGTGCAGACCTGTCACTCACCCAGGCACTCACTCATTTTTCCTCCATTCACTAAATATTTGCTGAGTGCCTGGTGTGTGCCAAGAATTCTATCTTGAAGAAGAGCTGAGTCCTGTCTTTTTGGATCTTAGAACCTGGAAGGGGGTGAAAGACAACAGGGAATCCATGCACAACTGGTGATTTTCACTGATGACTATGGACAAGTAGTTGAACGTTCTATGCCTTAGTTTTCCCATCTGTAAAATGGGGCTAAGCAAAGTTTATTTGGCTTACGATGAGGACTCTGTGAGATGAGGTGTACCAAGGGCAGAGCTGGGCATAGAGTGTGTGCTCAATAAATGGTAGTTAGGATTGCTAGTCTTTGTGTGTTAACAATCATCACTGGAGATGTCAAAAATGCTAGTATTTTACCGATTTGCCATTTCTTTTTTTTAATTCATGGGAATAAATCCATTCAGGAAAGGTTTAAAAAAACCCAACTTGGCTAGGGCCAAACAGCAGAGCCCAAATGAACACAAAGGCTTCTGGGATATCCAGATTGAGTTCTCAGCTCTGAGACCACCAGGGCCACACGGTTCGTAAGTCAGGAAGGGAGACGCCCCATCTGTCTTGCTGCTGCCGAGCTGTCTGGCCGACTCTGCCATCTTAAAAACCCGGAGCCTGTGCTCCTGCATCTTTGCTCCACGTGGAGTCCAGCCCACATCTGTGTTTAATCAAATCAGTTGCTAAATGTCACAATGGCCTCATTCACAGGTAGCGTAAAGCACATTTAACTGGTAATAAAACAATCCGCATTCCTGAGAATGCCATTTCAGATAGGCTGCCCTGTCACTGTGTCTCTGCCACACGAGTCGGGGTAATGCCATGGCGGGGAATGGCGGAGGCGGCAGAGGAGAGGGCAGGAAGGGCAGTAATGCTGCAAAGGAGGAAGCTGCCCCCCGTCGGTCCACATGTGCTGGGGTGGAGAGATGTCCACGATGCGGTGCGAGGTGAAAAACAGGCAAGTCGCAGGACAGTGGGGCTACTCGGAGCACATGCCAGACTGCACATTTATGTTTACTGATTTCAGTTAAGTGGAGGGTTAATACATTTGGAAGGCCTCTTAGGGGAGGTACCATTTGAGCAGAAGCTAAATGAATGGGAAGGTGCCAGCCATGTGAAGATGTGGGGAAAGAACATTCCATGTTAGGGGAAATAGCAAGTGCAAAGGCCCTGAGGTGGGAAGAGCTGAAAGAAGCAAATGTGAATGAAATGGAGAGGATGGGGGCAGATATGTGAGATGAGGTCAGAGAGGTCTTCAGGGGCTGCAACTCACAGGGCCTGGGGAGGCGTTCATAGCAAGGCATTGGATTTATTTCTGATTGCAACGGGAGGCCTAGATGGAGGCTTTTAAACAGGGGAGTGATATAATTGGATACAACATAGGGAAGGACTGACCATCTGACTTTACCCAATGTGGTGAAAACAGATCAGGGGATCACAGTGGATCCCAAGACCAAAGCACTATTCTTCCTGCCAAGGATCTCCTCTGCAGGGGATTCTTGGGAACACTAACTCATAAAGATCAGAGTTTCTGAAACAAGCTCTACATGTTGGGAGAGTGATTTTCACTGATGTAGTCCTCAGGGAAGGCAATGAAGTTAGCAATGCCTTCCTTCCCTGGTGGAAATCTGGCAGGGATGGAGTGTGTGACCCAGCCTGAACCAATCAATGCATCACAGTCCCCTGACCACAATGACTGTTTCAGGACTGTGCACCTGAACTAAGCAGGTCCAATGAGAGGGAATCTCAAGATGATGTATGGTAAAGAGGCTGGAGCTACTGCAGCCACTTGGCCACCATGAGGGCAGAATCTCTCAAAGCCTAGTTGTAATACATAGAGAGAAACAGAGAGAGAGAGAGAAACCAGATCTAGTTGGCATTTTTGAGCTCTGGATCCATATATGCCTGGAGTCCATAATAGTTGGATTTTTCAGTTATTTAAGTCAATAAATTCCTCTTAACAATACTAAGACAGTTCAGGCTGGATTTTATTTTACTTGTGTCTGAAAGAGTCCAAACTGAATAAAAAATGTATAGGTAACAACAAGAGTGAGATGGGAATAGGGCCTCGCATAGCTAAGACACTGGCTGGATGTCCCGTGACTGAGTCCCGGAATCGCACAACTGAAGGACATAGGGCGGAGGAGCAGAAAGAACTCTAAACAAGACATCCTGGGGTTGAGTCCCATACTGCCCACATATCAGGTGTTGGGTACTGGGCCAAGAGGGGTGAATGTGCTTGTTTTCTGTCTACCCGTGTAGAGGGGAAGATGCGAGAGGGCAGGGCCTTTGTTTGGTGCACCTGGCTTACCTGCAGCATCTACACACACACGCACAGTTACACCTGGTGCACGGCACACACTCAATGTTTACGTGTTGAGCTGAATCAGTGAAAAGACCTAGTGTCCTTCCCCAAGAAGAATGGATGGATTCATGACAAATACTCATTCATCACCAACACTACACTGACACGGTATGAATTTCAGGGGAAACACAGATGAGTAAGACATGATCTACTTCCTCACGGTCATTCATTCAGTCAGTCAAACTAGAGATAGAGAAGTGAACAAGATGACATTTATACCACAAATAGTTCCTGAACCCCTCAGCCAAGAGGCAACAAAGGCAACTTTGGGGGCAATGCTTAGGGCCTCCCGATCTTCACCAACAAGCCCCATCCATTCTTCACATGGACAACTTATGTTTTCTCAAACATACACATTCATAAGAATAACTTATACTTGTCAAGTTCTTACTGGGTGACAGGCACTGGTCTAAGAATGTAAGTGTATTAACTCATTTAATCCTCACAACACAACACCTATGAGGTAGATGTTACCGTCAACATCATCGCCTTTTCACACATGAGTAAACTGAGGCCCCAGGCCACTCGTGAAGGCTCAGAGCTGAGATGCAGACCCCAGCAGTTGCCTGGAGTCTAAGATCCTAACCACTCTGCTACACTGCCTCTCCTTCCAGCCATCCCTGAGCCCCTCCCACGCAGACATTCTAGTCTACGCATCCTCAGTGGGGTGACGTCACCCCAAGGGGGCACACATTGGTTCTTGGGAGACGAAAGACTCTTACTCTTTTTATGAATACAGTACAGATACACCTTCAACACATGAACAGATACACAGGATAGGGATGGCATTAACATTTCATAAGGACGCCTTTCTTGCTGAGAAACTCACAAAACCAACAAGGACTCTAAGGGCTCGGGTGGCCTCCAATTTCTACTCTTTTTTCTTTTTTATAATTGCATTTAGAGAAAATGTCCAAAAAGAATGCTTAGGGTGGGAGTGAGGGTGGGGCTGATGATGAAAATAAGCTGAGAAACTGTGTTAGAACCACTTTGGAGGGTGGACGATTCTGTGCCCTCCACACGCCCCAGGCCACGTGCTAGGGAGACTGAGATGACTGAGACACAGTTGACATCCTGGAACACGTAGGGGACACACTCAATGCCACCAAGATCAGGTCCTTGCCAGAGGATGGCTGGAAATCTTTCATGGCTCATCCTTATCCTGTAAATGTGGATAAAGAAACAGGAGCGCTAGAATGAGCAGGTGGAGGCCCTGGTGCCCCCCATGGGGGCTCCTCCTCCTCACTGGGGCCTCAGCTCAAATGCGACTCCCCTGACCGCTCCAGCTAATGCAGCCCTATCCTCCCCGCATCCAGACACCTCACACATCACCCTGGCTTTGATTGTTACTTTCGGTAGCACTGACACCCCAGAAATGACCTTATTTCTTTAGGTTCACTCAGTCCACTAAAAGGCAAGCTCTGTGAGCAGAGACTTTGTCTTTTGTTCACAGGAGAGCAGGAGGCACGTGGTAGGCTCTCAAGAAATAATTTTTGGGGAAAAAAAGGAACATCTGTTTTGTTCTCGGCACTATTTCCAGCTTTTAGCACAGTACCTGACACACAACAAATGTTCATTAGCTGTTTATTGAATGAATAAATGAAAAAAGTGAATGAATTGACCTTAATAATAGTGACTGATTACTGAGCGTCTACTCTGTGCCAGGCACTGTGCTAAGCCCCTTGCTGTGGTTATCCTACTTTATCCTCTGCTCAATAAGGGAAACAAGAGAGCAAGGTAGGTCGTTCCCTTTCAATCGTTTCACCAGTGTTTCCTGAGCACCTACTACGTGCCAATTTATCCTAAGCACTAAGAACATAGCAATGATGGAAATGATGAAACCACTGCCTCTGTGGAGCTGATATGTGAGTGGGCAGGGCTAAAGGTGACAACATATGTAAAATGACGTGTCAGATGGAGACAGGTGCCAGAGACAACTAGAACAAGGATGGGAGCCGGGAATGCTGGAGTCAAGGTGGGGTTGTCAGGGAAGGCTCTACATCTGAGGAAATACTTGCAGGAGGTGAGAAATTGGAAGCCCCTTGAGATTAAGCAAATTGCAATTTATAACTCACAGATTAGAAGTGGCAGAGCTGGGATTCGAACCCAGGACAGTCTGTCTCCGGGGCCTATTGTTTTTCGTCTCAGCTTTCTCCCAGTTCCTACCCGCTGGAAGGTTCATTATAGTTTCAGTTGGTGTTTGATTCAACCTAGCTAAAAATTCCTCTCCCTGTCTTCCTCCCAGTGCACCCTAGATGCTGTGTGTGCCGCACACGTGCAGATGACAGCAGCTGGCCTGCCTGTGGTGCTGTGTTGAAGGCCTTGCGCCGCGCCAGCCGCACGCACTGTGGATACACTGCAACGGCAAAGCCCTGCACAACAGCTCCCTGGCAGCCAGCGTTCAACAACAAGGGCAAAGTCTGGCAGAGGCCAGGGTCTCATCCTGGGGCAAACAGAGGCCAACATCTGGTTAGTGACAGGGTGGCCATCCAAAAGGCCACGTTATGGCCTCTGGTCTAAAGTTTCCTGACAGTAAAGACAACCATCTCCAAATTGATACTTTTTCAAGTGGAAAGGTCAAGTGCTCACCCAGTTGACCTCCCACAGCAATCCTCGAACGCCTCGTAAGATCACAAATCCCGTATCTGTCTGCCCCCACGGAACAAGAAGCCTCGTAAAACGCTGCACCGCGCGCAGGTACGCTTGCTGGGGCGCTGGGCTGCTCTCTCTGAATGTTAGCTCCGCTCCCACAAAGCCGCCTGTTTCCAGTGTTTACCGTTGGGAATCAGGTTCCCTCCGCAGACCTGCAAATCCCAAGCGGGTTCATCTAATGCACCCCAGGAGGATGTGGAAATAACTTACATGAAAGCCACAGCTTCCCTTAAGACGTCTCCCACTTTCAGATCAAAGCCTTCTTGTCCTGGGTCCTAACAGCCATAACTCACTCCTTGCACTAAAACCTCATGTTGCTTTTAAAGGTTTGATGGTCCGAGCAGCTGCAGACCTTAGCTTTCATCTCTGCTGGATTCATTTCCCCTTCTCTGATCATCTCTTCCAATCTTTGTCGCTTAGATTATTTCCACAGTCCCAGAATGTGGGTGTTGGTCTTCCCCACTCCCACCATCACTTGTGGGGGTTTTTAAGTCTTCTTAAAATTCGCGGAGGGGCCCGGCA
>CM052436.1:197958208-198003422 GCA_028533085.1 Varecia variegata | reverse complement strand
GGTGTGCCAATAAAACTTTATTTGTAGGCACTGAAATTTAAATTTCCTATCATTTTCATGTGTTGTAAAAATATTCTTCTTCTTCTGATTTTTTTTCCCCTCAATCATCTGAAAATGTAAAAGGCATTTTTGGTGCAGGGGCGGTGCAAAACCAGGCAGCAGGCAGATTTGGCCTGGGGGCTGTAGTTAGCCTACAGCAGGAGGAGGTCAAAAAAGTGAGAAACTCCCTGCTACAGAGTTGGGTTTCACCCCCCACCACAGCTGCTTTGGGAAAAAAAAAGTCAATGCTTTTTTTGTTTGTTTTTCTTCTGTTTCTAAAAGTTCCGGCCCCTCAGGAGACAAACACTGCATGATTCTACTCATGTGAGGTATCTAAACAGTTGTACCCTTAGAAACAGAAAGTAGCTGACGCCTGCCCAGGGCTGGGGGGAGGGGAAACGGGGAGCAGTTGTTCACCGGGTACGGTTTCAGTTTGGCAAGATGAAAACGTTCTAGAGACCTGCTGCACAAACTACTGCATATAGTTAACACTACTTACTGTGCACTTAAAAATGGTTAAGACGGTAAATTTTATGTTATGTGCTTTTTACCCCCGTAAACACACGCACACACACAGGTCTCTCAGCATCTCCTCTGCCCTCTGTGGTCTGTCCCAGGAGCACCCATGTGGGCGGAAGCAGTAGTCGATTTGTTCTACTCTAAGTGTGTGACCCCCCTGCATGGCAGGGGACAGAGGAGGCCCTTCACACCTTCACCTATGACCCTCCTGCCCTGGGTCATAGGAGCCACGAGTCTCCCAGCCTGGGTCAGGCAGGGTCCCTCGCGAAGTGCTCCCACTCTCCCCTGGCCGGCTGCAGTCCTCGCCTCACTGGTCTCCCTGCATCCAGCTGTTGTCTCCCCATGGAATATTCTCTACACAATAGGTCCTATTAGAAGCTGTGGTGCATTGAATTGTGTCCACCCAGAACCTCAGAATATGACCTTATTTGGAAATAGGGTCTTTGCAGATTCAGTCAAGGTGAGGATGGAGATGAGACTCTCCTGGACTACGGTGGGCCCCAAATCCAATGACAGTACACTCGCAAGAGCCGGGAAAGGACACACAGAGGAGAGGTAGAGGGTGGCGTGAAGCACGCACGAGCTGGGGACTCCTGGAGCCACCAGAGGCTGGAAGAGGCAGGGAAGGATTCTCCCCTACAGCCTCTGGAGGGAGCGTGATCTGATCTCAGGCTGCCGGCCTTCAGCACCGGGAGAGGATACATTTCTGTTGTTTTCAGCCACCAAGTTACAGCAGCCCTAGGAAAGTCACACAGGACCCAAGGCAGAGCCTGTCCCTCCGCCCACCCACCCCCCTCACTCAGGACACAAAGCCAAGGTCCTCACAGTGTCCGGCTCACCTGGTTTTGTTGCCAGCCCTTGGCCTCGCACTTCCCTTCGTTCCCTCCTCTCCAGCCACGCTGGTCCCTGCGCTGTTCGATGGACCCCGTGGAACACTGTTGTCCTTGCAGGTGCTGTTCCTTGCCGGGACTGCCCTTCCCAGACCTCTGCACAGGGCTCTGCCTCCCCTTTGCTCTTTGCTCAAATTCACCTTCTGAGCCAGGCTTTCCCCAACCACCCGCCCTCGCCCCGAACCACCAGCTTTCCATCCTCTCCTCTGCCCCACTTTCCTTTTTCCTACATGAATCCATCTCCTTCGGAAACACCATGGATTTTACTTAAAAAATTACCATCTATCTTTCCTTGTTTGAATGTGAGCTCAGCAAGGGCAGAATTTTAATCTGTCTGTCACTGCTGTAACCCCTAAACCCAGCACAGCGGATGCTATGGATAAATACCTGCTGAAGGATGAGTATGTGTGGGAGGCAGAACTGCCCCGGCGCCACACCCCCAAGATATCCATCCTTGACGCCGGGGCCTGCGAACATGTTGGGTTACGTGGCAAAGGGAAATTAGGATTTCCGATGGAATTAAGGTGGCTACACAGCTGGCCTTGAACTACGCCCTGTTCTTATCCAGGTGCGCCTAATTCAATCAAAGGGTCCTACAGGAGTGGCAGAGGCAGAAAGAAGAGTCAGAGGGACATGTGACTGCAGAGAGTCAGAGTGCCGTGACGTGGGCAGGACTCGCCCACGTGGCGGCTGGAGGGACGGAGGGAGGGAGGGCTGCTCGCCAAGAACATGGGCAGCTGCGAGAAACTGGGAAAGACGAGGGAACAGACTCTCCCACCATCTCCCGAAGGAGCAGAGCCCTATTGACACCTGATTTTAGCCCAGCGAGACCCGTATCCGACTTTTGACATCCAGAACTGTGAGATAACAAATTTTTGTTGTTCTAAGCCACAAAATCTGTGGCAATTTGTTTCGGCAGCCACGGAAACTAGATGGTAAGTACTAATACTCATGAACTCGTGGTGCTGCTTCTGTGTCATGTCTATTCTCAGTGTAGTACATGATCGACTCATTTAATCATCACAACTTACTCGTGAGGGAGGGACTCCCATCATCCGCATCTTACCATTGGGGAAACTGAGGCCCAGAAAAACAAAGCTGTGTGCCCACCACACAGCTACTAAATGGCAGAGCTGGGATGTGAACTCAGGCAGTCTGGGCTCAGATGCCAGGTTCTGAGCCCCTGAGCTTGGTTATGCAGGTGACATGGGCTAATGTATGAAAGAGTGTAGAACCTACCAGAAGAGGATAATTAAAGACAAGAACTTTTGATTCAGGCTGCCTGGGGAAGAATCCCGATCAGCACTGAGCCAAGCCATACCGAAGCCTGGGGCCAAAGGGAAAATGCACGCTTCTACACGCATTTACCAACGTATCCTCCCATATTCTGAACCGAGTGGAAAAAGTTATTGAACACTCTACAATCAAAAAGCACGACTGAGGCCGGGCACGGTGGCTCACGCCTGTAATCCTAGCACTCTGGGAGGCCGAGGCGGGTGGATCGCTCAAGGTCAGGAGTTCGAGACCAGCCTGAGCAAGAGCGAGACCCCATCTCTACTAAACATAGAAAGAAATTATCTGGCCAACTAAAAAATATATATAGAAAAAATTAGCCGGGCATGGTGGCGCATGCCTGTAGTCCCAGCCAACCGGGAGGCTGAGGCAGTAGGATCGCTTAAAAGCCCAGGAGTTTGAGGTTACTGTGAGCTAGGCTGATGCCACGACACTCACTCTAGCCCGGGCAACAGAGCGAGACTCTGTCTCAAAAAAAAAAAAAAAAAGCACGACTGTATGTTAAGCCCTGTGTTGCCAAATCTGTTTGTACACCTCCTAGGCCCATCTGGCAGCCCAGGATGAGCGTGTGTGCCGGAACTGTGGGCTAACTGGAAACGACTGTTCCTGTTGCACCGTAATGCAGGGTCACTTAACAAATAAACACCAGTAGTCTGTCTTTATTTAAAAATCTGATACTTTGTTCATCAGGGAGTTCTTTTGCATTAACTAATTATTTTAAAATAGTGCCTTAAAAGAGTCATCTCCATGACTGGGTTTTTGGCACCTGGGGCCAGTGTCTTACCTAGGTCTGGGCCTGATGCTGGTTGTGCGAACTCCCAGCTTCCTGCCTTCCGTCCTTGGAGCCTCAGTTTTCTCATCTGTCAAATGGCAACAACTTGCTGCCAGCACTGAAGCAAAGACCCAGGGAGTGAACGCCGGCCAAGTGCTCAGCCTGGTCCCTGGGCGCCCTGGCTCAGTGTTAGCTATTTTCACGATCATTCAGCACCTGCCACTAAATTGGCTGTTAATTCATGGTGGCCATTGTTAGGCTTGTGGTCACCAGATATTTGCCAGACAAATGCTGACTATTAGGACACACTCTTAAACGTCACTGCCTCAGGGTTCCAAGCTGCCACTGGAGAGAAGAGAACAGAGGCGCACATTGGAGAGACATCTATTATGAATTTTCTTCCCCTTGGGGAACGGGTGGTGGGGGGTTGGCAGACAGAAGGGGCTGGTTTTAAAACAATAAAGTCAATTTGGTACGGTCTGCTTCAGTGTTTTGAGATCTTTGAAAGAGATATTGTGTGGCTGTGGGTGGGGGTGGCCGGGGAGGGGGTTATATTTATACTGTAAAGAGGGAGCCCTGACCTTTGCTGGCGGCAGCCCCTCGCTGTTGAACTTGCTGGGGTCTGGGCTGCCTTTGCCGCCACCGTCTTAGACTGAGACTAATGCAAGCCAGCTGAGCAGCAGAGGCCTCGACTGACCTCTTTCGCTTGGGTGGTTTCAATTTTTGCTAAGCCCAGCCATCTCAGGGACAGGACACGGCTCTTGGCCTTATGCCTCTTGCTGCTCAGCCAGGGACCCTGGTTGGATGATGTTGTAGGTTCAACTGTGTCCCCTGAAAAGATATGTTCAAATCCTGACCCCCAGTACCTGTGAATATGGCCTTATTTGGAAATAGGATCTTTGTAGATGTAATCAAGTTAAGATGAGATCATACTGGATTAGGGTGTCCTCATAAGAAGGGGGAAGTGTGGACACAGACACACGAGGAGAAACCATGGGATGACACAGGAAGAGGCTGAGTCAAGCATCTACAGGCTGAGGAATGCCAAGGGTTGCCAGCAACCACCAGGAGCCAGGGTAGAGGCCTAGAACAGACCCTCCCTTGAAGCCTCTAGAAGGTATCAGCCTTGTCAACACCTTGATTTCATACTTCTAGCCTCCATAACTATGAGACAGTAACCTTATACTCTTTTAAGCCACTCAGCTCATGGTGCTTCATTGTGGTAGCCTTAGGAAGTTCAACCCGGTGATCTTGCTGATTTGCTGGCATTCATCACTTTGGCAGGGACAAGGACAGCCTGGCCTCTGAATTCCAAAATTGGGGATGCCTCCTTGCCCTGTCTTTGGGAAGCTGGGTCACCCCTGCAGAGTATATCCCCTCTCTGAGCCTCCACTTCCACGTCTATACAAGGAAGATATTGAACTAGATTCCTGTGTTCAGACTCCACTTAACTCCCTGCCCCTACACAATTTTTACAATATCTTCAAACTACCTATCCTACTATTTTACTTAATATTTCCCTATATCAACTTTAAACGAACTTACATTTTTTGTAAAACTTACCTTTGTTCTAAGCCTATCTATAAAATCACTCAGTTTTTACTTAAATAAATTTGTCCGAGAACACTTTCTATCCACTCTTGTAACTATAAATAGGAAATCGATACAACTTGCCACCAATAATAAATACATAAAAATAAAAAATACATAGAAAGCAAATGTTTTTAGTTCTAGCTAAATACTGTTGCCTGCCAAAGACCCTAAACCTGGGGTTTGCTCTCATTTTGTTAAAAAGAAATATTTGCAGGGATTAGAGAGATGTTGAAGACATATTAGCACCAAACAGAGACTTCCTTACTAGCTTTACCACTGAATCAGAAGGACTGAAAGAGAATAGAAAGGGGAATGGCTTCCTCACTATGTGACCCAGAGACTTTTAGTGCCACTTACATGTTCCATGTAAAGTAATCTCCTAGGCCAACACATTAGTCAGGAGAGGTTATGGTGTGCTGTGTAACAAACATCTCCAATCTCTTACTGGCTTGATTGCAACCAAAGCTGATGTATCTTTCAGGCTGTATGTGCATGGGCGGTCAGCAGGGGCTCTACACATTGGAGCAGCACTTGGGGGTACCAGTTAAAGAAGCATTCCCTGGCGGAGGGAAAATGAGCTCTTGGAGGGTTTTGTGTTAGCCACTGGATGCTCTGGCCTGGAAGTGACATGGTCATTTCCACTCTCAACTTAGTGGTCAGAATTAGTCAATTGCCTCTCCCCCACACTCTGCCCACAAGAAGGCAAGATATGCAATCCTTCCACTCTGAGTTGTTTGGCATGACTCAGTGTTGGGAATGGCATTAATGGCAGCCACAGCGAGAGGGGGAGCCCACACCAACGGATGCGTTGACCTAGATCAACCCATCTCAGGAGTTGGCAAACGGTGGCCTGTGGGAGGGCCACCTGTTTTTGCAAATAAAGTTTTATTGGAACACAACCATGCCATTTGTTTATGTATTATCTATGGCAGTGTTCATGGTACAACGGCAGAGTTGAGTAGCTGCAATAGAGAATATATGGCCTGTAAAGCCTAAGATATTTCCTATTTGGACCTGTATAAAAAAGTTTGCTGAACCCTGACCTAGATGTTCCCTACCACCCCTTCTAGAAATGCAGTTCTGGGATCCTGGGTTATTCTAGCAGTTTGTGGCATTTGTTTTTTCTTGGCCTCTATTTTTTTGCCCCTGAGTGATCAAAAATACCCCATGGAGTCCTCAGCTAACATCATAGATAACTCAATAAAAAAAAGCACAAAATTCCTAAAACACAATGGCTTAATCAACCTCATACCGTGTGCCAGAAACTACTGTATGTACTTCATACTTTCATCTTTACAACAATTTTGTGAGATAAGAACTATTGTCCCTCTAGCTGAAGAAGCCAAGGTACAGAAAGGTTAAGTAACTTGTATAAGATCTGGCAGCTTTTAAGGAGCAGAGCTGGAATCTAGACCTTGGCAGCCTGGCTCCAGAGGCCACACACTCCCGCGACCCCTGTGTGGCTCTGCTTCTTGAGACTAAAGTCAGAAGGACTCCCAGTTAACGCTATTAAAAGTGAATAAAACACTTACCGTGTCTAGCAAGCTTTCTAAACCTATATAAACACTGAGAAAATCTCCCCAAGGGCAGTTCAAGTGTGAATCTCCTGCCTCTGTTCAATTTCTCCACGGCAACCCTAGATACTGAGAATGTAATAAAGATTCAATCTCAAGACTTAAAAAATGAATGGCTCTTCTTACCTTTAAAAGCCATTTCCGTTCATTAGCTTACTGTTAGTCAGAAGGGACTAAATACTGGCCATCCACTGCTTAGATCTGCCTGCCATCCCTCTCCATTTTGTCTTGCCATAGGGATGGGCATGTGACCCAGGCTGACCAATCACAGATCCTCACTGATGTAAGGTCCAATCAGAGATCTTCTCTGGGATTTTTCAAACTGGAGTGTGGAGAGAGGCTCTTTTCCTCCATGGTTATAAAACTGAGAAGCTTTGAGCCTGGAGGTACAGGAGGTAGTGGGTACAGCTTTGTGGAACCATTTGGTAGAAATCATTTGGTAGAAGGAAACAGGTGAGTAGAGAGAACCAGTTCAAGAGGCTTGTGTCTCCTGTTCCCAGTCCCTCAAAGCCAGCTCCACTTCCCTGCAGGTGGTTTGCTCGTCTTTTACAATCCTAACCTAATTTGAATTGAGTTTTGGTAAACTGCAAAAGAGTTTGGCAGTAGCTGGCATGGCTGTGGAGACCATGAAGGACCAGAGAGACACACTGATCTGTTCAAAGTCACACAGCAATTAGTGGCAGGCCAAAACTCACACCCTCCTCAGAGTCATAAAAGGAGCATGATTTCTACAAGGTTCCATTCATTCCCCATGGCCAGGGTGTGTCCTGTGGACCCATGGCCACCCCAGATTATGTTGTTGTCCTGGCATAATTATTTATGGTGTTTCCTCTCATACTAAAACCAAATCCAAGTTTGGACAAAAAATTATATGATCACCACCAACCATAGCACTATTAAATTTTTAAAAAAGCCCTTTTCCTTCCATTTAACAGTCATTTACATTTCATTCTGGGAACCAAAGCAAACCAGAAACCTCAGGGTTTTATCAAACTGCATTTTAATACATTTAATGTACATCCTTAAGCAGGTGGAAATAGCCAAACACGACACAATGATGTCAGTACATATGTATTCTGTAGCATCATCTATTAAACCCAGGGACAGCAAACTTTTTTGTGAAGGGCCAGATAGTAAATAGCTCAGGCTTTGCAGGCAGTGAGGTCTCCGTTGTAACTACTCAACTCTGCTATCGCAGGGAGAAAGCGGCCGCACACGATATGAAAATGAACAGGTGTGGTGGTGTTCCAACAAAACTCTATTTATAAAAACAGGCTGCCGGCTGGTGAGCTGTAGTTTGCTGACCCCTGTATTAGATTGAAAATGCCGATAACCCCTTAAATGCCCATCATTATGGGATTAGTTAAATAAATAATGGCATTTCAATGAAGTACTATAAAGTCATTTAAAAGCATGTTTGTAAGGTTGAATGAAATAAAAAAATGCATATAATATTAAAAACCCCACAAAAATCTAACTCAACAGATTCAACATACTCTTAATTTGTTCAAGACTATCCATATGTTAAATTAAAAACTTAAAAGGAACTGGTGTAACTAGAGATAAAGCAAAGTAGCTTAATCAAATGGTGGAAATATAAATTATTAATAAAAATAAGTCCAAAACTTTATTTTTGGACTATTAAAAAAACTCAGTCCTTTTGTCAATGAACCACTGTCAGAAAGGACTTAGAGATCATCTTGCCCACAGAGCCCCAAACTGTAGGTCATGACAGTGACCTACTAGTGTGATGCAAAATAGATTTATATGTCCTGATCAGCAAATTTTTAAATAAGATAGAAGAGGATTTTATTTTGTTTTGTGTCTGTCTGTTTTTCCTTAGTGAAATGGAAGAGAAAATATCAGAGTGCAAAACATATAGCAAGGGTGCGTATTGTTTTTTAGAGCCTTTGTCACTAGATGTGCAGGCATACGACGGCATGTTAGGTGTGCGCCCGGCTGTGATGTAGAATGCATTTCGTAGCGTGAATTGTGATCTAAAAGATTGAAAGTCACTGATTTCCAGTCCAACTCTCCCATTTTGCAGGTGGGGAAGATGAGTCCTAGAGAGAAGGTGTGTCATCCCTGATATCATCCCACACTGGGCAAACACTGGAAGATGAGCCCTCCCGTCACTTCTCATAACCTGCCCCAACCTCGTAGGCCAGTGCAACCAGGCAGCTGTTCCAATATGTGATATCAAATCTCCACATGATTAATGACCCCAGGCACAAAGAGGGAAGTTAAAGCCTCAGCAACAGCATATTCTAAGAATCTGGGCCCGGGAGGGCACAAACCCCACTCCCTGCCCCCAAGGTAGAGTTCTCCTGTGAGCCTTTTTATCTGCGTCCCTACTTTGGTCCCAGGGGTCTGTCACCAGACCAGTCAGAGCAGTCTGGAGCATTTAAAGGTCAGGCAGCCAGCGGGGGCCCAAATGCAGCAGCAGCTTGGATGGCCCTGGGCTATGGTCTAGGACATTGCACAATCCTTTTGAGCAGCCAGTTCTTGGAGGCTGCAATTTAGGGCTGGAGCAGCGGAGATGCAAGGGCTGGCAAGGCCTGGCGAGGCTGCCGCAGAAACTGGAAGGGGGCCCCCGGTCGCCACAAAGGGAGACAAACACACACAGAGCGATGGGGGTTCCAGTACTGAGTAGTGGGAACAGCACACAGCTGCAGCAACAAAAATTTCAGACCTCAGGCTTCAGAGGAGGTAAAAACAATGAAATATTGGAAACAATCTAATTGCCCATCTAAAGGGGCTAAGTACCACACGTGGTTTATCCAAAACGGTAACAATAGTAGCCAGTACTAAGGAAGCCACTTTGTCCCAGGCCCTGTACATGTATTTATTACTCACTTCCAGCTTCCCGGCAGCTGAGGCAGCTACACCTAGAGACCCATCTCACAGATGAGAAACTCAAGTCTCAGAGATGTTATTTGCCTAATGTCACTTACGGTTACAGCCAGTAAGTGGTGGGGCTGAGATTCCAGCCTTCTCAGTGCGGTGCTGGGAGACTATGCAGCCTATGGAGACTATGATGGGTGTATCTGAAGCGACTTTGAAAGATCCCCAAGACATGTTATTTAGTGAAAAATATTAAAGGCGATTTGTAAAACAAGAAGCACAGCAAGATATTACTTACATTAAAAAGAAAAAACCCGGAATTTTCTACTGGTGGGAGGAAAAATAAGCACACATGTATAAATGCACATACATAGAGAAAGTTCTGGAAAGATACATGCTCATATTACTGATGTGATTTAAAAATAAATGTATGAAAAATAAAAAGCAGTATAAAAAGGCAGAGAGATTCAGGTGTGGAGGGTAGGCTGCCTTCCCAGGGGATGTAGAAGCTACTGAATGGGAAATAACGCTGCAGAAACTGGAAAATCCCTGCATGTTCAGTTTTAAAGGGTGGGCAGGACCTGGGCTCATTCCTCTCCACCACCTGAGCTTTTAGGAACGCAAAAATCTCACTTGCTCTAGGGGTGCAAATTGTGCATCCCCTGGCCGGGCTTTAGTCCTGAGTCCTCTGGGTGGAGATGGAGTTGCAGGGCCTGTGTGTGTCTCCCTCCTAATAAATGGCTCCTTGCCTGAGGCTGTTTCCCCCACCCGGTAATTAGCACTTTCAGTTCCTGAACAGAAGGCTGAGCTGCCCAGAGCCTGCACACTCTGCTTTTATCTCTCAGGAGTCACCATGGCAGGGATTTGTACCTTGAATAGGACCCCATTTTTGTGTGTCTGTAGCTTTTTTAAAAAAAATTTGGTTCATTGTTTTTTTTTTCTTTTTCTCATTCCATTCCTGCCAACCCGCCCCTTTAATGATCAGATGGAGGGGAGATTTATTCTGTCGCCTTTTCAACAAACTTTGTAGGCACAGACCCTGGTCGTGGGCTTGGTTCCCATTTCATTGAAACGTCAGAAATAAAAATGAAAAACAAATGGCACAAGAGCAACAATATCAAAGCCGCGCCTTTGGCTTTGTTCCTTTGGGAGTAAAGGGATAAGTTGGGGTGATTCTAGAATTTTCTGAATGGGGTCATTGGGAACTGGCGGGTATTGTCACATGCACGTTGGGGGATGCGGGCTCCACAGTGTTGGACCTAAGGAAGGGGAGGGGCAGGGAGGGATGGAGACAAGGCCCTGTGAGTGGAGAGCAGTCTGGACACCGTGGCATCAGCAGTCCCTAACCCCATCAGACCCAGTGCCCCCTTCTCCTAGCAAATACTCTACAGAGCCTTTTACTGTCTTGAAATTTAATTCATGTCCAGTCATCCCCTGGTATCCCTGGAGGACTGGTTCCAGGACTCCCTGTGAGTATCAAAACCCACAGGTGCTCAAGTCCCACGGTTGGCTCCGCAGGACCCGAGGACTGAAAAGTCAGCCCTTCCTACCCGTGGGCTCTGCATCCCGCGAATACTATATTTTCCATCCAAGGCTGGTTGAACCTGTAGATGCTGAACCCATGGAGACAGAGGGCCGACTGTACAGTTTAACCTACTTATACACATTTTTAAAGAGTCAAACAAAATGCCCTTACTGTAAAATAAAGAAATAAGGTAACTTAGAAAATACATTTTAGAAAGTGTAACTGCCCAAGCGTGGCCACACTAGATGACAGAATGATACAGCCACAGGGACGCTCACAAGAACATGACTGACAAGCTAGGCTCCCGGGCAATGCAAAGGTCACGAGCAGTGTGGACATTGGTGACATGACTTTCCATAATGGCAGAGAAGCGCTGGGCTTGAAAATGAGGTGTCTCCCCTGGGCCACAGAGAAACAGACCAGGAGCTTCTCCTGCCCAACAGAACGCCCAGGATCGTGCTGTCCCAACAGCCTTGCCCGCCTCCTCCCTCCTCCCTCCTCCCTCCTCCTCCCTATACTTCTGGTTCAGTCCATCAGCAAGTCCTGTCAATTTCACACTCACAGTGTGTCCTGGTTGGGACTCCTGCACCTGCCTCCTGCTGCTGTCACTGGTACAACTAAGTCAGCTCCTGCCACTCCCCTGCCCAAACCCTCTGCTGTCTCCTCCTGTCAGAGCACTTGGAGCAAACGCCAGAGTTCTTTCAGTGGCCTACAGGGCCCCTGAGTGGCCCTCCCCTCCCCTCATTCCCTGTACTCCAGCTGCGCTGGCCGCACTGGCCATGCATGCCAGGCATGCGAGGCTCGGACTGCTCCCCACGACGGCCACAGGGCTTCCCTCCTTCAGCTTGCTCAGGTCTTTGCTCAGCTCTCTTCCTCGATGAGATCAATCCCAATCACCCTGTCTAAAAAACGTCACAAACCCCAGCACTCCCTTCCTTGATCTCTCCTAACGCTTATCACCATCGAACATAAAATACATTTCGCTTGTTTGTCTTATTATTATCATCTGTCTCCCACCACTAGAATCAGCTGCAGGAAAGATTCCGTCTATTTTGTTCCATATGTATCTGTTGAACGACTGACTGATGAATTCATCCCACCAGCACCTCAGAGTCAGCCCCAGAAGACACAGCGCTGGGGAGTCATTAGCAGCTACAGACACCACTCCGCACAGGTTGGGCTGTCGGCTCCTCGAGGGCAGGGTGTAGACACCGAGTTCAGAGTCCTCTGACTTCACACCAGTTACCTCCACGGTCACGGTGTAGAACTGAGTTGGCAAAATGGAAGCCTGTGGCTGAATCCAATCTGCAGATGTGCTCTGTTTAGCCTGTACGGTTGTTTTTCCTTTTTAAATTTTTGCTGCTAATTTAAGTCTTTTTAATTGGGAAATTTCTTATAAAAGATTTCTGGTGTTTTAGCTTTTTTTTTTTTTAGTTTGGAATAACTGACCCAGTGCATGGCAACAACCAGCTTTAATGGAGCAGGGTTACCTCTGGGGCTCCCCAGTTCATCACAGGCCCCACCCAGCCAGCTCCACACTGGCCTGTGGGCCAGGCTCCCAGGGCATCTGGGCCTATGACCAGCAGCAGAGTGAAGAGGACAGGCTTGGAGCCAGATAGTTGCAGGATCCACTTGGCCCTGCTTCCCACACTTACAGGTGCAATTTTACATGTGTTGTGCCATCGCTAGGTTATTGCCCATCTCCCCGCCCTGAGCCGTGAACTCCAGAGGGGCAGGGACTATGTCTGTCTGGCTCATCTCTGTTTTCTCAGCATGTGGCACAGTGCCTGGCACAGAGGAGATGCTGCCTTAATATCTGCTGGGATAACGGCTGTATGAAGGCACCAGCCTCTGTCCCCCCACCAGCTCTCGAGGCCACATGCAGACTGCGGGGCAATTTCTTATGCCTTGGTTCTGCTGCTTTGCCTTGCAAATCTCTCTCATATTGGGGACAAGAAGAAAAGGAGGTAAGCGTCTCCAAAAGAGAAACAAAAAATGTCCCAGGCTCTCAGCTTTTCTGCCTCTGATTTTGCATGCCTAGGAAAAACCTGCGGTCCCAGCTCAGGCTGCTGTGACAAAATACCAAAGATTGGGTGGCTTAAACAGCAGAAATTTATTTCTTATAGTTCTGGAGGCTGGGAAGTCCAAGGTCAAGGTGCTGGCTGGTTGGATGCCTGGTGAGGGCCTCTCCCCGGCTTGCATGTGGCTGCCTCTCGCTATGTCCTCACATGGCCTTTCCCTGCTGTGTGCACTTGGTGGGGATGGGGGTGGGTTGAGATCTCTCTCTTCTTCTTCTTCTAAGGACACCAATCATATTGGTGAGGACCCCTCCCTCATGACCTCATCTAACCCTAATCATCTCCCAAAGGCCCCATCTCCAAATACTATCACATTGGGGGTTAGGACTTCAACACATAAATTTTGGGGGAACAAAATTCAGGCCATAACACTTACTAATGACCCTCCCACCCACTCCAGCATTAACTGGGTTAAGAGTTGGCTTTTAAACATCCCTTAGAGCTGTACTACCCAATATAGCAGTCATATTTATGATTAATTAAAATTAAACAAAATTAAAAATTCAGTTCTTTGGTTGCCTAGCCACGTTTTGTGCGATCAATAGCCTCTTGTGGCTAGTGGCTATCACATTGGACAGCCATCCAGGACATTTCCACCATCACAGAAAGGTCCACCGGACACTGCTCCTTAGTGAATTGCTATTAAACTAAACTCTCTCCTGATCCCCTAACTCTTAATCTCTCCAGCTGTTTCCACCTGTCTCCTCCAGTGGCTTTTGGAGATGGGGGTGACCAAATCAAACTTGTTATATAACCAGAGGAGAAGACCAATTATTTAACCTTTACACGTTCTAAATCCAGAAGCCCTCAGCTCAAGCAGGAGGCAGCAAGCCTGCCAGCACACGGGAAGGTGACAAGAGGGCGAGCCCCTGCATGGAGGTGTCGCATGGGGCTAGAGTGCTAACGTGTATGGGAAGCCTCACCCACTTCATCGAGCGTGGAAGAGTTGCTGATTCACACCAGGAAGCCTGACTTCAGTCCAGCAATCCCTGGATGCCAAGCCTGGCTCCTGTCTTGACCGACATAGTGGGATCAGGCAGACTTAGCCTGCTCAGAACTGGCTGGGCCGGGACAGCCTCAAAGTTGCTGCTGCCAAGGAGAAATGACGCCACTTCAACAGGAGGCCACAGGGCTCCAGCCTCAGCTACAGCCACGCCCTCACTAAGTCCCCTGGGACACGCTTCACTGATGAAGTAAGCCAGAGGTGGGGACTCAAAGGGATGACCTGTCTGGTTCTTCAAGTCGCCATTTGGCTTATAACTTGCTCCATCCATTCCTGGTCTCAGGACCTGTGGCTGGGTTAAGAAAATACGGAACAAGATTGCAAGTTGTAAGCGTGAAGACTGGCCTTACAGGTGCTTGTCTGCTTCACAGAGTACTTCAAAGACGGTGTTTAAATTGGTTGCCAATATTGAAAAAGAAAAGGAGATTTCACATTAAAATATAATTTTAAGGATCACCTTGAAAAATGGAAAAATCTGGTCTCCCTGAGATCCATTCTAGTGCGGCAGCAATGGGCTGAAGGCAAGTAACACCTGCTATTCCCCAGCTTTGGTGGGGGGCGTGGCCTCTGGTTTGCTATGGTTCCCGCCACTCCTTATAACACTACACCCAGCTCACGTCTCTCTTTTACATTCCTGTACACCCTGTACTATCTGCATTTGAAATCCTGATTGAGAAGAATCATGTCCCAGAGTAGGTTCAATCCACAGAACCACAGAATCATTTTTAAAAGAGTAACATTTATTTGGGATTTGAGATGTAAATATTTCTTTTCAGTTTGCCACTGTTTTTGTTGTTGTTGTTGTTTTGTTTGCTTACTTTTGTTGTTCATTTTGTTGTTTTGACTTCACTTTTTTTTTTTTTTCTGGAGGCAGGATCTTGCTCTGTTGCCCAGGATAGAGTGCAGTGGCATCATCACAGCTCACTGCAACCTCACACTCCTGGGCTCAACCGATCCTCCTGCCTCAGCCTCCAAAGTAGCTGGGATTACAGGTGCCTGCCAATGCACCCAGCTAATTTTTATGTTTTTTGGAGAGACCAGGTCTCACCTTTGCTCAGGCTGGTCTTGAACTCCTGAGCTCAAGCGATCCTCCTGCCTCGGTCTCCCAGAGGGCTAGGATTACAGGCATGCGCCACCACACCCGGCCTGACTTCACTTCTGGTGTTCTTTGCCATGAAAAAAAATTTCGTAGGTGAACTTGTCAGTCTTTTCATTTATGGATTTTGGATTTCAGAGTCATGGTTAGAAAAGGCTTTTCCACTCCAAGGTTATAAAAATTTTGTTCATTCTCTTTCTAGTATTTTTATGGCTTTATTTTTAACATTTAAAGAGTTGATCCATTTGGATTTTTTTCTAGAAACAGGAACTGATTTTTTTTTCCAGGTTGCTTACCAGTTGTTCCAATACCATCAATTTAATAGTCCACCTTTTCCCACTGACTTAAGATGCCATCTTCCCCATGCACTAAATTCCCTAACGTGTGGGGTCTCTTTCTGGACTGTATGGGTCAATAAGCCCATTCACACTAGAAGTGTGCTGCTGTGATTATTGAAGCTCTCTAATATGTTTAAATATGTGTATGTGTAGTACTTCATTGCACTTCTTTTGCATGGTTTTTTGAGTCTAATCTCCTAGTTCTGAGAAAAGAAAATACAGATTGCCCAAAGATCTGAAAAAATGCTCAACCTCACTCGTAGGACAAGACTTAAAAATTAGTAATACATTGAGTTACTACTTTGCATGCATCAGATTGGCAAAAAACTTCGACAATGAGGGGATCCTGGATTGGCCAGTCTTTGAGGAAGCACTCTCAGACACTGGCGGTGGGAGTTTAAATCGGTAGAGTCCCCGTGGAGGACAACATGGACGTATTACCAAATTTAAACCTAGACTCGCCCCTTGGCCCCAAATCCCACTTTTGGAAATTTGCCCTTAAGATAGACTTATAGAAAAATATATAGAAAAAAATACACATGTAGGGTTTTTCATAGCCATACTGGTGGGACTGCAAAAGATTGGAAACAAGCCCAATGGCCTCCCTAGTAAGGATCGGATTAAATCACTTACAGGACATCATTCAGTGGGATAATGGCATCTATGAAAAAGGATGAGGAGACTCTGTACATATTGACTTAGAAAGGTCTCCAAGGTACACAGCTACGTGAAAAGAGCAAAGGGAAGAAGAGTGTGCATAGTATGTCATCTATGAAAATAAGGACATACATTAATACAATTGTTTCTGCCATGATGTGATAATGCCTTTCTGAAAGGCTATGAGTTGTACAAAACTGCACTAAATATTAGAGCTTATGGGGAAAAGTAGGGTTGCTCAGAAACAATGCAACTTGTTTTTTTACTATGCAAAGAACTTCATTAACCTTTGTTTCAAACTTCATTCCCAGCCTTCTTCAGCTTAATTAGCTGCAAAGAATGAGTTGTGTATAAGAAAGACTGAAAAGAGCTACAGTGTCCAAGGGGCTTGGGCTCAAAAATATTAGAGATCTAGATTTTATCAGATCCATAAACAAAACAACTTTAAAAAGCAGTCATAATATAAAATAGCAGCTCCCCATAACTTCTTCAAGTTTTATCTTCAGAAGTTGACTCAGTTCAGTTTGCCTCATTCTCGGAAGCCTCATCCAAATTCTCCACAAGATCTGGAACTTCATCATCATCCTCTCCAGTAGCAAGTGTTGCTTTTCCGTCCACAGGTTGTTGGGGCAGAGCTTCAGCCAGTCTCCTCATACTGGCCAGACCGTCTGCACCAAGCTGGTTTGAGATGCTGGGTGGTATTTCTTTCTGTCAACTGCTCTGTCTCAGCACAGCCTGTGATGGTGACACTGTTCCCTCCCAGAGATGCCTGAACTTTAGGCTTGTTACGGTGGATGACTGTTTCTTGGTTTGTAAACATATTCACCTCTTCAACGCCAGAGATACTGTTTACCCATCATTTCTTTAAGGAGAACTGAAGTTTTTTATCATCTGCTGTAGCTGTTTTATGAACCACCTTCTTTCTCCGAACAGTTCCTTTCCCACCAATGTGCACTTGTGCCTGCAGTTTGGCAAGTTTCTCGTGGTTCATGATAGTTTCTTTCATATTGTCGGAGCTTAAAAGGGGCCTTGTAGGGGACTAGGGTTGGCACTCAGAGGGTCTCGGGTAGACCAGCCGAGTTTAGGCGCACACACGCAGAAACGCAAGATGGCAGCTAGCTCGACAAATCAACTTTGTGCCCAGAGCATTAACAAAAGCAATAATAATCCTAATAAAAATAATAGCACGGTGAAAAAAATAAATAAGTAAATAAACAATTAAAAAAGAAGTGCCAAATTAAATAGAGGACTTTGCTTTCAAAACGAGGTGACAGTACCATGGTGGTAGGTGGTATAGAGACAATGGAGGTGTCGCATTATGGAAATAAGGGCGAATGTAAAAAGATCCACAGGAACTGCAAACTTAGTTCTCCACAATAGAGCATGTGACCAAGCCGAAGACTTGAGAACACAGGGCATCATGAACAGAGCTGTAGTCATACAAGGCCTGCTGCACTTACCTGTGTTAAGTATTTTACACGCAGCTGCTGTTAGCATATGTGTGGGGAAAAAATACACATGAACCACTGCAGCGGAACTTGCACTTCTGGCTAAGACTGAGTACCGAGGTGTGGATTTACCCTCCCAGCTAGGATAGTTTGAAAATGACGTTTCCAAGACGCTGGGCATCAGGCATGGAGGACAGTGCTCCTTGCGAGAGGGCAGAGGTGGGGAGCCGCGTGATCACCCCAGTGTAGAGTTTCCAGGGCGGAGAAACAACTCTCTGAGTTGGGGAGACAGAGCTGCAAGCCAGGAGAGGCCAGCGTGGCTCCAATTCGCAGAGCAGGACTCCCAGAAAAAAGGAATTGCACCGAGAAGGCTCTGGAGGTTTGCAGACAGCTCCCCTTGAGTGGTCACCCGAGAACTGATGAGCTCTTGGGTGTGAGGAAATTACAGGGCTGGGAGAGAACCATTGGAAAAGACTCGAAACAACCACCTTCAGAGCTCAAAACAGAGTTCCTGTTCCCACCAGCCAGGGCAAAAGCTCACAATTCACGGGGCATTGGGTACAACACTCAGAAGGGTCTGCCTCAGTAGTGGGAAAAATTTGCTCTCTACTAAACGCTGCTCTGACTCAAAAGAATCGAACTGTTTCTAAGTAACCTAACTGCATCCCAGAACTGCATCCCAGAACAAAGTTATAGGAATATAACAATATCCAGCATCTAACAAGGTAAAATTTATGTCTGGCCTCCAATCAAAACCTATCAGGCATGCAAAGAAGCTGTAAAATATGACTTTTAACCAGGAGAAAAATCAAGGAAAACTAAGCCTGAAATGATAGCAATGACAGAGCTAGACAAGGACATTAAAACATTTACTGCAATTGGATTCTATTAATATCTGTTCAAGAAGCCAGAGAAAAGATTGGACATGTTAAGTAGAGACATGGAACTTATTAAAAAAAAAGACCAAAACCAAATTTCTGGAGATGAAAACTATGTATAAGATGAAAAATAACCTGGGTGTAATTAACAGCAGATCAGATACTGCAGAAGAAAAGATTTGTGAACTTGGGGGTGGTGGAACAGCAGAAAAAATGTTTGAAGAAATATTGGCTAAAATATTTCGAAATTTGATGAAAACTATAAATCTACCAATCTAAGAATCTCAATGAATCCAAAGCACAAGAATCATAAAGGAAACTACAAGGCACATAATAATAGTTATTATTATTATGATAATAATAATGATAAAGAGAAACTCTTAAAAGCAAATAAACCCATGCAACTTCAGAGTTACACTAACATCATTTCCTTCTTTCTAAATCACATATGAACTAATTCTTGTCATAGGAATGTATAATATACCAGATTGCTTATGTCTTACTTATATTTGCAAAAAGAAGTTCTGGATGGGTTCACAAGAAACTATGACAAGTTTGGAAAGTGGGCGGATGTAGGAGACAGTGGGAGAAAGATTTCTATAGATGCCTGAACTAGGTAAACGTATAACCTGCTCAAAAAATAAGTGTGAAAAAGGAGTAACTTTTAATGTGTCTCTTTTTATTACAAAAGGAATAATACATCAGAGGTGGGGGAAATAGGGAATGAATGCTAATGGGCATGGGGTTTCTTTTTGGATTTGGTGGTGATGGTTGCAGAACTTGGTGGACATTCTAAAAACCACTCAATGGAACACATTAAAAGGGTAAAGTTTATGGTATGTGAATTATAGCACAGTAAAAAGTTAATTAAAACACAGAAAAAAGGGATATATACATGTTCATTGTTAAAAAAAATAAAGAATCAAAGAACTTTAACACAGGCAGGGACCTAAAAGATCATCACATCCAGGACTTAGTAAGCTCAGAACATGAACTTGGACTTGGAGACAGGACCCCTCATCAAACCCGCCTGGGAAAACTGCCTCCTGAATTCCATTCTTGGGGAGTCACACGGTGCAACAGCCCGCAAAGGTTCTGCAGTGTTCTGCAGCACAGACATCTATTTAGCTTTGTGGCGTACACTATTTACGCGTACACTATTTACTAAATGTATTTGAAGCATTTGACCACGACCCTTCCCAACCCCTTTTTATTTTTTCCTGGAACACTTGTTAGCACTAGACCTGTGGCACACAGATCATGAAAGCTCAGTGACTTGTCCAAAGTCACACAGCTTACTGGCGCCAGAGATGGTGTGTGATTTCATAAATCTGACAGAGATTTCATAAATCCAACACAAATCAGCCTCGCAGGTCTTGAGCTGGGGTCACTGGCTTACCAACTCTTTTACTGTCCTGTTAATTTTCTCGCACATCCTTGAATCACATGTTTCCGTGTTGCTCCTGAATGGCAGCTGGGGGGCTCTGAGGGTCAGTGTTAATGTCCCCTGGCCTTTGGTAAACACACAAGAGGTTTCCAAAGAAGAGAGCACCCACTGTTTTTAAGTCCCCCTATGATACAAAGTTCACCAGAATATAGACGGCTCAACAGTCTCACACTGGGGTTCCTCTTTTCTCTTACCATGACTACTTACTAAAATTGAGAGTTCGGGAAATAGAAATGAACTTGGGAAGAACATAGACCATCAAACCTGAAGACAGGGTGACAACAACAACAACAACAATGATAATAATAACAATGAACATCCGTAGAGCATGTAGCCTGTGCCAGGCACTGCTCTAAGCACTCCACATGCATTAATTGATCTAATCACCATCGCACTCAGGAGGCGGGTACTATTAGTATCCCCATGTCACAGGGGAAGAAACTGAGGTACCGAGAAGTAACTGAGCTCAAGGTCGCACAGATGGTACTCTACAGAATTGGGACGTTAGCTCAGTCTGACTTCAGAGTTTCAGCTTTTAATTGTTTTTAACTACCGCGGCATTGAAGGAATGACAGAAATAAGAAAAGGAAAACCCAGCCTTTATGGGCCTCACCTGACGTGCCCGGGAATCATTCCATTTGGTTCCCCCAACAGCCCCATGAGGCCATCGCTCTCGCTGTGGTGCCAGTTTCACAGGTGAGGAAACTGAGGCACAGGGAAGTCCAAATGCCCCCCTCCCCATCATGCCACTGTATGTGGGGAACAGCCAAGACTGGCTGCAGCCCAGGTCCAGAGCTCTTAACTCCTCCACGGCACCAGCAAGTTCCTGTAACACCCTCCTGAGATGTTTTTTCCCCCTCTTTTTAATCTTTGTGGTCGTATCTGTGAATAGTAGTGTTTTATCAGGAGAAGCCAAAAAGAAACAAAAAAATCAAACCCATAAGAAACACATTTCAGCTATAAAAACCCCAGGGTGAACTTAAAATAAAGAAAATAAACAACCATGCAAAGGCTGAGAGAGGCTGTGAACTTTTCTCTTTTACGTTTATTGTACATTCGGCGGAGGGGCAGTGTTATCCAAACAGATACAGATCTCAACCCAGAGCCTTTCGGGGTGATGGCTGTGCTAAAGTTTCTGGAAGTTTATGAGATTATCTAGAAGAACTTGGTGGGGGGGGGCGCATCCTGGCTTGTCTAAGGCTTGCTATGTGACCTTACATAAGCCACACTCTGTTACGGCGCCTCAATTTACTCATCTGTAAAGTGCTGGAGTGGGCCCCACATAGGTCCTTTTTGATTCTGCAAAATTATGATTTTAATTCTTAGGAAGAAAAAAGACTCAGCCCAGTTTCTAATCATGGGGCAATTTCACTAAATCAGCATTGTAAGGCCTAAAACTCAATCTTTGGCCTCAATCTTCCTCTTCACTTCCTTCTTGCTCTAAGAAACTAAGCTCAGCCACCGCCTTCCATTCTGAAATGCTCAGAGTAGTTCGAGAGTTTATTTCTCCTCTGGAACAACTAAAAAAAAAACAAGTTAATAGGAAGCACATGGGCATGGTGTGTGAGTGTTCTGTGTGTTTGGGTTTGAAAAAAATACTTAAGGAGGAATATGTCAGGCTTGCAAATGCCTGGGCTGTCTCGAGAGCAGTTTACGGCCATTAGCATCAGACCGACGGCAGTTAATTGGGACAAAGCCCAGCTGCTGCCGTGGCCCTTCTGGCATCTGGACCCTGAGGAGGACAAGAAAATAACCCGGACTATTCCCATGGTAGGGCGGGAACAGAGCAGGGGAGGTTTCCGGATTTGTGAGGGGCTGGTGGGGATTGATGTGGGGGGGGCCCGAGGCCAGGGCTCACCCCTGAGAATCACCTTCTAGATGGAGGGGCAGGATGGTGGGGGGCTCTGCAGTGCAACTGACTGCCTGGCTCAAATCCCACTGCCATGGCCAGGTGACCTCAGGCATGTCACTAACCTCTTTGTGCCTCAGTTTCTCCACCTGCAAGGTGGGGGTCATGATGGAACTATGTCAAAGGGGTACTGGGAGGATTATGCGCAGAGCTTAGGACAGCCCCTCAAGTCCTGACGGAGTTCAGGAAATGTCAGTTCAGGGAGCAGCACGGGATCTGGAATTCCAGAAACTGGAGTCTGAATCCTAGCTCTGAACTCTAATTGGCTCTGCGATCCCAGGCAAGCCACTTGCCCTCTCTGAGCCTCACTTTCATTATCTGTTAAAGCAGGGTTGGTGCCCAGCTCACGTGGTTGCTGTAAGGACCAGAGAAGAAATGACATTCTATGTATCCTGGTCGGGGGAGGGCTCCCGCTGTGCTTGCCGATCTCATCTCCCCTTACTCACCACACCCAGACTCATGAGCCTCCTGTGGGGTCCTTTAACACTGGGAGCTTTTCTTGCTCCAGGGCCTTTGCTCGCGCTGTTCCCACTGCTAGACTGACTGCCTGGTTTCTATCAGAAGGTCCCTCACCACCTGGTTAATGGTGGCCCCCACCTGGTCATGGTCCAGCATGCCACTCTGGCTTTACCAAATTCTGTAATTATCTATTTATTTGTTAATTGGTCATTGTCCATCATTCTCCATGTGGGAACTGCCTTTGTTGACTGCTGTGTCCTCAGTGCCTAGGAGGGTGCCAGGCATAAAGCTGATAATAATACAGAATGACTATATTATATGACTATAACTTGCTTATTACACAGCTGGGGGGAGCATGTCAGAATGGGGTAGGGTGGGCTGTGTTTGCTTTTCAACCTCTGTAGCCCTCAGAAGCTCTGACGCAGTAAGTTTAGTTTTCATTTGAAGAGCTAGGAAGAAACTGGCTTGAGACTGATCCAAATGCAAGTTCAAGTTCAGCGTCTTCACAGGCCTCTATTATTGGGATTGATGCCATAATTTACTCCCCACTTAGAGAGATGGGTCCCAGCAGCTTATCCTCTCCAGAAGGACACAGAAAGACCACTGTTGGGGACACAGAGATGGCCGTGGAAGCAGAAGAGGTAGGAGTGTGCTGTGGTTAGGGACACAGGCTTTGGAGTGAGGCTGGGGGCTGGGATTCCACTAGACCCCCAAGAGACTCAACAGTCCATTTCCATTATACTTGCAGTAAAATCTAAATTCCTTGCTCTGAAATTGGACAAATCAGTTACTCTCTCTATGCCTCAGTTTCCTCTTCTGCACATGCGAATAATGCAGTACCGACACTTTGCAGTGTCACAAAGGTTATATGAGATGATCCACACAATACCACCTGGCACCTAGAGTGTTCAGTCAAGGTCAGTTAATGGCATCACCAATGAACTCTGATGCAAAACTTCATGGCAAACCATTCCAAGGGCCCAGCATAAATGCTCATCACCCCCTTTCCCTACACACATCCCTGAGATCATTCACTGTCCCTTCATAATATTTTCCCTGAATGGCTGCCCTTGACAACCACTTTTATTGTTTCCTTAATAAAAAAAGTAAAATAAAAAGATGATGTGACTATACTTGTAAATAATTCTTGTTAAACAAAAGTACAATCAAAGCTGGGCTCAGTGGCATGCACCTGTAGTCCCAAGTATTTGGGAGGCTAAGGCAGAAGGATTGCTTGAAGCCAGGAGTTTGAGACCAGCCTGGGCAACATAGTGAGACCCCATCCCATTACCCTTTTAGTTTTACATTTTACTTTTTAGACCCTTGATAGTCATTTTTACCACCTAATATGAAGGAGAAGAATAGCAGGAAGGGGATCCCAAAATTACTGCCACCAGCCCTCTGCTCCGGGCAGCAGTCCCAACATGCTCCCTAGGGAGCATCAGAGCAGAGAAGGGACCCTTGGATGGCAAAAGCGGGGAGGTGGTCCCAGGAGGATCCAGCAAGCCGGTTCTTCATGGCATGTGCAGTGAGGGGCTACACAATGGAGTTCTTTCTTTGCTGTCTAACGTCACCCTTAAGGGGTGCAGAGCCTTGAACCTCCTGCCTGGAATAATAGTTTCTTTACCTGCCTGCCCAATATTCCAGTACCCGACATTTTTCAATAGACTTGCTGGTTCCATCACACTTAAAATACAAGCCACCTCCTTCCCATAGCCCGCAAGGCCCCACGTGATTTGGCCCTCTCTCTCTCAAAGACCCTCTCCTCCTATGTGCTCTCTGACGCTGCTCCGCCTTGCTGGCCCCCGCTCTGTGCCTCAAATTCATCAAGACATTTCCCTCCGTGCAGCGTTTGCACTGGTTGTTCCCTCGGCTGGAATGCTCTTTCCTGAGATGTCCACGTGGCTGGCTCCACTCACCCTCTGGGTTTTTGCCCAGTGCCTTCAAAGAACCTTCCCCGATGACTTGATCTAAAGTCACAAATCCCACCTCTTCTGATCTCCCAAATGCTCATCACCCTCTATCCCAACACCATGTTTATTTGCTTCATTACGTTCAACCCCTTCCACAATTTTCTGGCTTATTTGTTGACTTGATCATCGTCAGCCTTTCCCGGCTGCCAGGTAATTGCCATGAGGGCAGATCTCGTCTATTTAGTCCACTACTGTAACTCCACTCCTTGAGATAGAGCTTGGCACATAGTAGGTGCTCAATAAGTCTGCTGAATAAATGAGTGAATGAATGGACACCCAACTCAGAAACGGGCCACAGCGGCACACTAACCGTGCATCTGGTAGGTGTACGGGCTCTGTCCAGTGGATGGGGTGCTGAAGCTCGAGCCATAGCTGAGGAATCCACTCTGGCCAGGGGAATGGTTCAAGCTGTCTTCTGTCTTGATGCCTTTGAAAAAGGAAAAAAAAAAAAAAAAAAACACCAAGGACACATGATTAGGATGAGAGCTTGTCACCCACAGAAGAGCTGCCGAGTCGAAATAGCATGCAATTTTATCAGCCTCCCAACCAGGAATTGTAAACTGGTGGCTTGTCAGCCCAAGTAAGCCTACAGACACATTTTGCTTGGCCTGCATATTTTTAAGGAAAATCTGAATTAGTAGCTTTTGTTTAAAAATCAGAAGATTATGGAATTATGGCTTCCGGGAGCAACAGAATGGTCCAGCAACACCATGTCTGCATTCCCATGTGATGACTGGCTGCCCTCATAGTTTCCCCAATTCGTGTGTTTCCCAGGTCACCACAGATTCTGTACTAGCTCCATGACATTGGGGCTGGTTTCAAGGTGCTATTTTCTCATTGTAATTGTATTTTTTTTCACATTTCCAGGACACTATCAAAAGTGGGGAAGGGAAAGGCAGGCGGTCAGCTTCATGCTACCTGCCTGGCTCCGTAGGTCAGAGCATTTGCAGCCCCTCCTCCACTGAGCAGCGCCATGCATGGCTTCAATGTCTGTTAGGATTTTGGGTTCCTCAGCAAAGATGATGCCACTTAACTGTAAGACACACTCTCCACTCCTCTCATGGGGGGACTTATCCCAAGGCCACAGTTACAAATCCGCCTTCTGCTTCAGCCAAACTCTGCGTGCTTCCCCAAAGCACAGGTGCCAACTCCACGAGCAGCCGGCTGGGAGAGGGACTGTGTGGGGATGGGGAGCTGATTCATCAGCTGTCCATTCACACTATTTTTATTGAAAATGTAATAAATGCACTGTAGACAATTCCAGTAGTACAGAAGGCACAGACAAAAGTGTCTCTTCTCATCTTGACCCCAAACCCCAGGTCTTCCTCCCACAGGCAACCGCTATGACCAGCCTCTGTGTCCCCTTCCAGACAGGTTCTGTGCATCTGCAAGTTGATGTGTATAATACGTATGTACATATAATATACATAATTCCTTCTTTTAAAAAATAAGTGGGAGTATTCTATAAATTCTGTTCTGCATTTTCCTTTTTTATTACTTCGCAATATGTGATAATAATCATGCTCCACCACCTTATAAAGTTCTTCCTTATTCTGTATTTATGGCTGTGCGATATTCCATTGTGTGGCTTCCCTGTCATTTAACCAGTCTCCTATCCATGTATTTTGAGGTGGTTTGGAGATCTTATGACCTATAATCTAAGCTGCAGACAATATACACACACATGTGCACAACATATATATCTTACATACATGTATACATGCAGAAAATATATAGATACAGATATATACGCATATACATATATATTTGCTATAGCTTAGTTTATAGTCATAACACACACACATTTTTGTGTCCATGTACAAGTATATCTTTTGGGTAAATTCACAGTGTTTGGAATTGCTGAGTTCAAGGGTAAGAACATCTTAAATCATCATGGATGTTCCTAAATGGTGTTCCCTAGATTGTAGGTGGACATTCTCTGCAAACAATGAGTGTGACTGCTTCCCCACACCCTGCATCAAATGTATTATCAAACGTTGCTTATCTTTGTCTATCTTATAGGTGTAAACCAGTATCTCGTTGCTGTTTAAAATTTCATTTCTTTAAAGAACATTTCTAGTTCTGGGGATGGTTTTGCAATTGAGGTTTCCCTCCTTCTCACTCAGTGACTCCCATAAAACAAACAAAAGAATTCTTAGTAAGGTAAGAATGGGCGGATTCTGAGTCAGAAGATCTGGGCTGGATGGGTGGTTTGCTTCATTGCTTGGTGACCTGGAGAGTTTCTCCTACAACCCCAATTTGGAAGCCTCCTTTCTTACAAAATGAAGGTCATCAGGAAATTAAAGGAAGAGGAAAGAATGAGCATATGAGGCTTCGAATAAGGTACCTAAGAAAACCCCACACAGCTCTCTTATCTTCTTAACAATCACACAAAACAGGCAATATTATTTCCCTCGATTTAAAGTTGTGGGAGCTGAGGTTCAGAAAGCCAGTCCACATGCTTGAGGTCTTGCAACTGACAGATAACTCTGAAGTCAAGGTTCCTTATCTTGATGCTTCTCAATAAAGGGCTGGGAATTTATGTAATAGTTGGTGCAAGACTTCAGTAACAATAATGACAGCAACAAGCAATATTTATACAGCACTTTCTTGTTGCTCAGTCTGCTAGGAGTGATTAATGCACCGGGTACAGTCAGCTTCCCTGTGCACCTGGAGTAAACTCTAAATTCTGCAGTGACCCCCAAGGCCCTACATGGGCTCTGCCCACCCCTCTGACCTCAGTGCCTTTCCCTGCTTCCCTCAGTCACTCTGCTCAAGCGGTGTTCTCAGCTAGTCTCATTTGTGTTAGTGGCTGAAAGAAAATCCAGCATCTGGAATATCATTGCTGATTTGGCCAATCCCTTGATGACAGACTCTAGGTTGGTTCCAGTTTTTACTATCACAACCCTAGATGGAATGGACACACCTCCTCAAGCAATGTCAGAGTGTTTGCCTTGGTTGGGCACAGTAAGTGGAATTGCTGCATCAAAAGGTACGGACATTGTTCATTTTAAATGGATATAGACAAACTGCAAGAATATTTTTGGCCTCAGGCCCTTTGCACATGCTGTTCCCTCTGCCTAGAATGCACACCCCTTCTTCTCCACCGGCCTAATGCCTTTTCATCCTCCATTTCTCAGTTTCAATGTTGTTTCCTCAGAAAGGCCTTTCATGGCCTAAGCCAGCCCCCGCATGGCGCACAGTTCTCCTGCCTGGCACTCGTCCCAGTTCATTGTTGAACATCTGCCCCACACAGCCTGGGAGCTCCAGGAGGGCAGGGGCTGGGTCTGTCCTGTCCACTGCAGTATCCTCATCTGTGGCTCTCTGCCTGGCACATATTATGTACTCAAAAAGTGTACAGTGAATGAATGAATTGAATATGAAAGAAAACAAAATAAAATTTTTTGCCTGCCCTTTTGTCACTCAAGGGATTGGATAATAAAATTCTAACCCATTAGAAAGGGAAGAGCACATGAATGTGGCAAAGGCACATGAGGGGTTGAGTCCTGTAACTCCGCCCAGATTGTGGTCCACGCTCCAGTCACAAGTTCATGATGAGAAACTACATACATGGAGAAGCAAACATTCAGAAACCTTCATAGTATCTTGACACTGCTGTGACATCTAAGGCCATATCTCTAGGCTTGCATTTTATATGCTTTTTAAAATTTTTAAATTTAATTTCTCTAGTAATTCATTTTATTTTACTAATGTATCAGTTCACGACAGATTGGAAATAAAAAAGCAGAAAACCATAAACTGGTCTTTCAAACCAGCAGAGAGGCACTGCTCCTTAAGAGATCTAGTCACGGGTTGGCCTGGGGACAGACTGATCTCATCAGCTCTCCCGTCCCCCAGCGTGTCTGATGAATGTCTTCACTGCAAAGAGAAAGAGGCCTCTGTAAAATGCTCAGGAACTATGTACTGGTGCCACTGGCTTCTGCACATGGAAGCACTGAAGTGAGTGTGTGCATTTCAGAGTGGGTGTCAGTGGTAGAGACCCACAAGCATTCATTCACTCATTCATTCATTTTGCAACTCTTTGCTCAGCATCTACAACAACCCAGGAGATACAGAATCTTGATGCTAGGGACACAGCAGTGCTTCGAGCTTACGTTCTAGTGGGAAGAGAATAACAATAGAAAAATAAGTAAAACATAGTCTGTAGAACCACACAAATTGCTCCCTGGGTAACACGGGAGAGAACATGATTGGCTCCCAGACCCCTGGCATGCTCAGCTGATCAGCCGCACACACTCTGCTCTGCCATCTTGTTAACCTCCCACTACCACAACCTTCCAAACATGGTTGAATATTTCGGACTCCATTTACAGTCTTAAGCTGCTAGGTAGAAGAATAAAGTGGAGAAAGAAGTAGCAAAGTTGGCTGAAGGGAAGTTGGGATTTGAAATTTTAAATAGAGTGATCTGGAAAGGTCTATGGTGGAGGTGACATTTGAACAAAGACCCAAAGGAAGTAAGGGAGCAAGACTTATGGATACCTGGAGGAATAGCTGTCCAGGCAGAGGGAACAGTGTGTGCAAAGGCCCTGAGGCAGGACTGTAGTTACTATGTTGGATGAGCAGGCAGCAAGGGGGCCAGTGTGTCTGGAGTGGAGTGAGGGGGGCGCAGAGGGGCGGGCAATGAGGTTGGAGAAGCCATGGAGGTGGGGGCAGGGCAAACATACTGCATTGGAAAACCTCTGGGTTTGAACCTGAGTGAGAGGGGCCCTGGAGGGCTCTGGGCAGAGGACAGGCAGGAGATGGCTTGTGTTTAAAATATCAGCAGCCCCTCTATTGATGCAGGTGCCCAGTGATGTGAATTTTGGATCAGCCACTGCATTGCATGGCTCAGAGTCCTCATTTCCTGTCCTGGCTCTGTGATATCACTTAGGCAGGTCCCTCTGCTCTCTAAGCCTCAATTTTCTCATGAATACAATGGCAGTTTTAGACCAAATTAGTAGTTCCCCATCTCCAACGACTGTGTATAACCTGCTTATTAGTCTTGGTCTTCCAGTATCCCAGGGCCACTGATACAGCAATTCATTTCATGTATTTTTTACCATCAATACAATGATTCATTTCATGTATTTCTTTTTTTTCTTTTCTTTTCTTCTTCTTTTTTTTTTTTTTAAGAGACAGGGTCTCCCCTTCTGTCACCCGGGCTGGAGTGCAATGGTGCCATCATAGCTCACTACAACTTCTAAGCTCAAGTGATTCTCCCACTTCAGCTGGGAGGATCCTCCTGAGTAGCTGGGACTACAGGCCCATGCCACCTCGCCCAGCTAATTTTTTTAAAAGAAATTTTTGCAGAGACAGGGTCTTGCTGTGTTGCCCAGGCTGGTCTTGAACACCTAGCCTAAAGTGATCCTCCTCAGAGCGATGGGATTACGGATGTGAATCATGGTGCTCAACCTCATTTCATGTGTTTTTAAAAATGAACTCAGTTTAAAAACTATTTGTTTGCTTGCCCTAAGGCTCAACCTCAGTCTCAATACACAATATATCTATAAATATATATGTATACAGTATGTGTATATATGTAAGATGCATATTAAAATAAATATGTAACTACAAAATTCCTTTAAAGTCCACTTGTGCGCATACCATCTAAGATCATCTCAGGTGCCCCAGTAACCCAGGGAGCATGGTGCAGGTAACCCTTACAAATGATCCCTGAGAGCCGCCTCCGCTCTGCCACCCACAGTTCTCACTGAGCTCTTTGCTTCTGACGAGCTCTCTCCGGCTTGCTCCAACCGAGCTTGCGGGCTCCGGTTACCTAACGCAACCAAGCCATGGGGGAGCAAAGGAAAGACAAATCAGGGCCTCTACTCTCCACCCCCAGGAACTTATCTGGAGGAAAAGTCCCACCCTGGCATTTCAGTGGCAGCATGGAGGCCGGGCCCATCCTGTTCTCTTGAGCAGCACAGGAAGGTGTTAAAGGATCCTACAGGATAGACAAGGAAAGTCTGAATTCTTCTGGTTCCTGAGTTTCCAGTTCCACCACTGGATGCCAACAGATTCGTTTTCTCTTGGAGCAGATCTCTGCTTCTTCGTTAAGAAGTTTGGATCTACTGTGGTAGACTGACAACCGCGGCCGTGATATTTGGCAGCTCCTCTCATCAAGAGCTGGAGACCATTCTCGCACCCCTAGAATCCAGGCTGGCCCCGTGCCACGCTTGGACGGACAGAAGTGTCTGGCGTGAGTGTGGGTTCTGGGGACTAGGCATCAAGAGGCTCTGATGCTTCTACCTTCACCCTCCTGGAACCCTGAGCCCACCATGGTGTGCAGAAGCCCAGGATGAAGGCCGTGTTAGAGGGAGGCACTGCTGTGCCAGCTGAGCCCCTAGTTGGCCTGCCAGCCGAATACAGCAGCATGAGAGGAACTGGGGAGACCAGCAGGAGGCCCAGCTAGCCAACCAAGAGAATCACAACAAATAATAAATCAGTGTTATTAAAACTAAGTTTTGGGGTGGCTTGTCACATAGCCATAGACAATAAAAATGCTCTACTGTTTTCCAGGAAAGTGGAAGATGCATATATACCTCATGAAGTTCTACTCTTAGGTTTCTACCTCTGAGCAATGCACAAAGATGCTGACTGCAGTATCCTACATAATGGGAGGCAAACAAAAACCCCAAACCCTAAATGACCACCTAAAGGAGAATGGATAAATGCATTATAGTACAGTCAAATAATGGAATATTATACCTTAGTAGAAATGAACGAACTGTATCTACATGTATGAATAGGGACAAATTTTACAGATACAATGTTAGGTGGAAAAAGCAAGTTGCAAAAGTGCATACTAAATATATAAAGTTTTAAAACATGCTTAAAATACTTTGTATCATGGGTCAGCAAACTACGACCCATAGGCCAAACGTGATCTGTTGCCTGCTTTTGTAAATAAAGTTTTATTGAAACACAGACAAGCCCATTCATTTATGTATTGTCTGTGGCTGCTTTCACACTACAATGGAAGAGCTGAGTAGTTGCAATAGAGACTGTATGGTCTGCAAAGACAAAAATATTTACTCTCTGTCTCTTTGC
This sequence comes from Varecia variegata, assembly GCA_028533085.1. Lineage (NCBI taxonomy): Eukaryota > Metazoa > Chordata > Mammalia > Primates > Lemuridae > Varecia > Varecia variegata. Next base: position 197,972,037 of record CM052436.1, on the reverse strand, counting down.
AGAAAAAGTCTGCTGCCCCCTCTTCTACAAAAAGAACCGCAGAGGAATGATAAACATCAAAATCAGGGGTGCGCTATCTCTGAGAAGGAAGGAAGGCCACCTCCCTTTATTTTTTAAGTTGCATGGTCAGTTCATGGGTGTTTGTAGTATATGCTTTTATATATGTCTTTAATATTGCATAAGAAATTGAGAAAAAAGATACTCAATACTCCCAATGTCCTCGTCTCTAGTTTGCTCAATTGTGTTATTTCCCTGAAGCTATTTAAACAAAAGTAAATAGTGCTATTTGCCAAGGAGCAATGAAAAAAGTTTCCCGACAAGAGTCAACAAAGTTTGCCCAGACGATGAGCAAACACTTTTGCTGGGGCACAGGCATATGCGAAGGGAAACAGCTTTTCGCCCCCCTGTTATTGTTCAGTGACATGGACAATATAGGTGTGTGTGTGTGGCAGCCCGGCTTCTACCGATACAGCTGGCATTTGCTGAGAATTTTTCTTGGGCTAGGCCCTTTGAGGAAGTCCTTCATCTAGATCAGGGACCATGGACCAAATCTGGCCCACTGCCTGTTTGTATAAATAAAGTTTTATTGGAACAAAGACATACCCATTAGTTTACATATTGTCTGGCTGCTTTCACGCTACAGTGGCAGAGCTGAGTAGCTGTGATAGTGACCGTATGGCAAACTAAGTGGAAAATATTTACCATCTGGCTCTTTATAGAAAAAGTTAGCCGACCCCTGATATATATAATAGGTGATCTTGCTTAATCCTCACAAGAACCACGATGAGGTCAGATTAGTATTACTCCCATTGTATTAATGAGGAAACTGAGGCACAGGGAGGTAAGGCCATTCGCCCAGTGTCTTACAACCAGCAACAGGCAGGGGCGAGATGTGAGTCCAGGCAGCAGAATTCCAGGACATGTGCTCTTATCACCTACGTGGCATCGTTCGGGAACAGACTCTCTGAAAGTAACTGAGACAGTAAAATAACTTTGAACCAAATTAATTTCCATCTGATGCCATGTTTTGTCTGGGAGCAGGACTAGTTTTCTTTTATGTGAAAAATAATATGGCTTCATTTTTCTTGGCTGTCAGCCAAGCAGGGTAACTTACGTGTGATTGTATCGTAAGCCTTCTAGCAAAGGAGGGAAAGAAAGTTAGAAGAGATGCCCACACCTGTTGGCCAAGGTCTGTCATAGGTAATCCCCCAGGATTTACGGAGTGCATGCCCAGGCCACAGAGCTCAGCGGGGAGGGCTTGGACCCCAGAGCTGGGCTGCCTGGGTTTAGTTCCACCTCTGCCACCAACCAGCTGGGTGACCTTGGGTGAGTTTTCTATCCCCTCTGAACCTCTGTTTCTTTATCCCTCAAGGGAGGATAATGATATGACCTTCCTCGTAGGGTTGAGATGGGGATTAAAGGAATTAATGGACATAAACCAATGTGAGTGACAGGAAGTCAACGGTGGTGACTACTACTAATGCCTGACTTGCTGCCCTGACATGACTTGTCAATCCCACCTCCGAGTCCCTCCTGCCTCTGTCTCCTGTCTGCCCACTGCGGTGGCTTGCCCCGGGCCTCCAACACTTCCTGCTCCAGGCACCATCTGTCTCCCAATGGGCCTTCCTGCTTCTCGATTCCATCCAATCCGGCCTCCCCACAGCAGCCACAGTGACCTTTACAAAACCCAAATTGAACCATATCACCCACTGCTTATAAACTCTCCAGTGGTTTCCCTTCTCGCTTGGAATAAAACCCCAAATCCTTTCTGGCCTCGGAGGCCCTACCCACCTCGCTCACTGCATCTCCTGCCCACTGCAGCCCCTGGTTGCCCTGGACTTGCCAGATTCCTTCCCATTCCCGCAGCCTCCCCGCTGCCCGACGCTCTCCTGTCTGTGTCTGCACACAGTCACCTCTCCGTTCCCAGCCGAATAGCTCCTTATTGGAAAGGCCTCCCCTGGCTCCAGAACCTAAGATGAGTCTTCCTTGTTTTCTCTCTTGCCAGCTTCTGCTCTTCCTTTACATCGTGTATCATGGTTTGAAATAGCCCATACCATTTAAAAATTTTGTTTAATTTTCTTCTTCTTCTAGGCTAGGGTTTGCAAACTCAAATGTCTTCATGGGACAGGGGTAACTCAAGGGATTACCATGGGCTGGGTGGGGACTGTGGCAAACTAGGCAACAGGAACCATCTATAGAGGTCCTGTCGACCTGACCCAGAGCCACCGCCTCCTGACACCAAAAATGAGGACCCAGTGCTGCTGGAGCACCTGTCTCAGACTGTAAGCTCCACGAAGACAGGGCCCATTCTGCTTTGTTGACCACTGTATGCCTAGCACATGACTCCATGTCGAATGGATGAATGAATGGATGAACTAATGAATTAACAGGGCAGAAGTAGGGAGGAAGAAGAGGAAGGAAATAAATATAAGATTCAGCCTCTGCACTCGAACAAAAGTAACACCATCTGGTTGGGAAGATGAGATGAACATGCTAATTTTACAGTTGTAGAAACTGAGGCTGGAGAAGTCAGGGGCAGCTGAATCTGGAAGGAAGGTCTCCTGTCCACCGATCCTATGTTCCTTCCACCGGAGACCGCGGGTCGGGGTGGACTGTAAGGCCATCTGCAGTGGGCATCTGTGGTTTCTGCCTGCCTCCGGCTCCTTTGTGAACCCCTCCATTCTCCTATCCAGATTAGCTCTTTTGGGTGAGGCCAACCTGACTCCTGGTTCCATGGGTGGACATGTGACCAAATGTGGCCATCCAGAGCATTCCATCTTCTTGGATGGACATGGGAGTCCAGTCAGAGAAACTCTTAGTACTGGATGGGGAGTCCTGGACAGGAGGGGCTCTTTATTGGGGCACTGTAGCCTCGACCTGCCAGGAATGTCTTTGCCACCACCATGGGAGAGGCTGCCTGAGACTGAAGTCCACACGAAGGGAAGCAGAGGCTGATTCCTGATATTATCTCTTGAGTACCTGGATCCAACCCTGCCTGAAGCCAGCACTCTAAGATTTTTCAGCTATGTAGGCAATAACCTCCTTTGTTTCCTTAAGTTGATGAGCTTGGGTTTTGTCATTTGCTACCTAAAGAACTTTGGTTGCTACATCAATGAAGAGGGGAGGGAAGGGCATGAGTATGGGCCAGAGGCAGGGCCATGTGAGTGGTGGATGGTGAGCCAGGGTCACCAAGTCTTCATTTCTTAGCCATAAGGTATGGACAGTCAAGGCCAAGAGGCCTGTTATTTCTGTGCTGCCCCACCCCCTGCCTCACTTTCTCCTTCGGATACCACCACTCTGTTTTCCTTTGAGAAACCCACCCCCCCATACACAATCCATATGCTTCAGCCTCCTTGTCTCCCTCTCCCCCTTCTCCTTGCCTTGGGCCAGTGAGGCCAGTATGGGATTCTGGTGGAATTACTAAGAAAGATGAGCTCTCCTTCCACTGGGACAGCTGGGCTAAAAGGACGCAAACCCAGAGCAGATGGGCACCGTCTTTGCTGCCCCACAGGTGGAACCTGTGCGGGGGTAAAGGTGACTGAGAGGAGAGCATCTGAAGATGGAGTGAGACACGTTCCTCGTGATGTCATTGAGCACCCAGATCCAGCTGTACCTGATGTCAGCTGTATCTCTAAATCTCTACTATGTGAATCATTCACTTCCTATTCTCCCTAAACCAGCTTGGGTTAGGTTTCTGATTCCTGCAATCAAAAGAGGTCCTGATATAGTCTATAGAGTTTGAACCATATGTAAAGTGTCTCCATTTTTCCTCTATCTGCAATCCAAAATTAGGCTGGCTCCATTTATCATTCTGCATTTAACTGAGGCAATAGGCACAATAGAGACATGATGTTGGGGACCCCAGGAGGAAAGTAAGGTGTCTGGTACTCACCGTAAGAAGGGATTCCATAGGCTTGTGCTGGAGGTGGGTAAGCTGTGTAGGGGGCGGCCTGCTGGATGCCCGCGCTGTACTGCGTCTGGCCGTAGGCTGCCATGGCTGTGCAAGGCTGGCTGGGCAGGACACGCGGGCAAGGTCTGTGTGGAGAGAGAAAAGAGTAAATCTCCAAGCCCAGCCCAGCATCCCTTCCCTCTTATCTTGGCATCAGCATCACCACTTTTCTTTGGGTATTTACTCTTTCCAGGGCAGAGACAACGTATGTATCCATCAAATCCCATTTCATTTTCCTCTTTTACGTTTTCTCCTTGGCAGTCAGATTCAGCCATGTGACTGGGTTCAGCTCAACAGAATGTGGGTAGACATGCTGTAAGCCACCGAGGCCCGGCAAACAAATACATCCCCCTGCACCCCTCCTGCCCTCTGTCCTCTTTTGGCAGCAGTTGTGGGGGGCACAGGTTGAGATGGCAGAGCCATACTATGGAAACATCCTGGATCCCTGAGTCAGCTTGTGGAGGAGAGCTGTCCTGGAGAGCTTCGCCCCATCCACATTGGACTTCACAGTAGTCAGAAACAAACCTTTGTTGTGTGAAGCCACTGAGATTTCAGGGTTTATTGATGACTGCAGCATTGCCTATCTCAACCTGATCATCTGCCTTAATTTAGACACCTTTCAAATTGACTACAGCTTTAACAGGGCTGTCAATCAAGATGCCTGGCTCTTAGCCAAGGGGTGGGCACATGATACAAGATCATCCAATCAGACTCTGTCCTGGGAATTTAAATCTTGGGCTGAGCAATCCATTCCAACAGTCACACCTCAAAGGGACTGCTTTTAGTTCCTTTGTATTGCTGGGATCCCAGGATCTGTCACATTCTTAGTCTTTCTGAAGGACTGATTATTTCACTTTCATTTATGTTGTGAGCTACTCCAGACATTCCCAAAAAAGTCCTTTTAGACTTACATCAGCTAGAGTTGATTTCATTGCTTGCAACCAACAACCACAAATGGATTCTGTACTTCATGGTGGACAACAGGTTCCATAAAAGGCTAGGAATTAAAGTGTCACTTACCTAAAATATTTGTAACATGACAGCTACTGATCATTGTGTTCTTAATATGGGCTGAAAATAATTTTGCATAGGCCTGATGTGTACATTGTATGACATCAATGCTCTTATCAACTCTCTGGGGTGGAGGCTCTAGTAACTCCCACTTTAGAAATGAGAAACCAGATCTCAGAGAGCTCAAGTCACAGCAAGAAAGCGGTAAATCTAGGACTTAAACCCAGAAGTCTGACTCCAGAGCCCACACTTGTAACCACGAAACTTTGCTGCTTCCTACTTACAGGACTGGGATTCATCCAGATAGCAATAAATAAAGTCAAGGTGAGTTGTTCTAACACCCAGAGGGCAAAACGGTGGCCCAGGGGCCATATTCAGTCCGAGGATCCATGAATATAATTTCTTTGGCCAGTGTTGGTATTTTTTTTCCTAATTTGAATTTGTTGACGATATTTTAAAACTAGGACATTACACACACACACACACTCTCGCTATTTCCCCCTTCTCTTGGAAAGCAGGTGCCTCAGGAAGCCTGGGTCTGCACTCTGTGTGGCACTGTCAGCAGGGTCTGAGCAGGAGCGACCTCCTCTTTAGACTGAGTGCCACACGCTGTCTGCAAGGGTCCGTTCTAGGCCCACTTCACTTAGCGGTAAAGGTAGCTGACGATTCTCATGCCTATGGTGTGCCAGACACTGTCCTCGTTATTTTATGTGAATTGGCTCATTTAAGCCTCCCAACGACTGTGACAACTCTTAGAGGTAGTTACTATTCCTATCCCCATTTTACAGATAAGAAAACAGAGGCAGAGAGAGACTAAATAACATGCCAAAGGCACATAGCGATGCAGAACTTGAACCCTGGCTCCAGAGGCCATAGCCTTAACCCCACCTCTGTGACACTTTGTCTGGACACCACAGCTGGGACCACTTGACATTGCATATCTAACTCTGGTAACTGGCATCCGTATACTGGTAAATGTGGCTGAGATTCCCAGATCTGCTGTACCTTGTTCTATTTTGGCTACATGACATCACTTTAGGTAAAGCCTGTTTGGTTCCAGAGTTCCTCCTACATAGGAAACTGCATGGCAGGTGGAAGATGAATGCAAAAGTTTATAGGATTACAAGCAGATGTCCTCCTGTCCTTCTTTCTTTTTGACGACTGCTGTGATAAAGGGTAATTTTGGGGAACTTGTTCCAAAATGCATAAGCAACTCATTTGAGCTGGAGATGCCAGACTCAATCCTGGAAGGTGTTTCATCAGTCAGTGTTTCAGCTCTGCGGGGCGCCTGGAAAGCACGTCTGGTGGGTTGGGACTTCCTGCTAAGCAGAGAACCTTGTTTGGAAAATGTCCCCAATTCCTACCCTTCCTTAGGAGAGAAGTGAAAGGTGGAGATCTGAGATGATCAGCTCCTGCTTCCCATCAAAACCCATTTAAATGACTTGCATTAAACTGGGGCTAAAGTTAAAACCCAGAGAAAGGATGCAGGAGCTCTCCAACCTTGAGGCCTTAAAAAGGAGTTAGATAGATTTAACAGTCCTCAGTTGCTACTAACAACTCCCCAAAACATCTTCTAGAGGGAAAGGAAGGCTGAGAAAATGTCCTTCTTACAAATGTCGTCTTCCATGTTGGTGAGGAAGGAAGATTTCCAGATGCTGAAAAGCCCACCGCCTGGCCTGAGGGCCACGCTGGACATGTGGCCAGGCCCAGGGCTTCGCACACAGCATGGGCTCAGACTGGCAGCTCCCGAGGGCAGCACCCGGAGGGCCCTGGTTAAGGCCCGTCCAGCACTGAGCTCCACTGGCCTGGTGCGTGCCTATGGCGGAGCATTTACGGCACCGGGTTGAGATGTCTGATTTACTGGTCTGTCTCCCCCACTAGACTGGAGGCTCTGCAAGGGCAGGGACTGTGTCCTGTGGGATTTGGTATCAAGGAGCGATGCGTGAATGTTGGAATATGAAGAAAGGAAGAAAGGAGAGAGGGGAAGGAGGGAGAAACAGTGAGGGAGGAAGGTGGAGAGAGAAGCACGGGGGTGGGGGTGAGAAGCGGGAGGGACAGCAAGAGGGACAGAGAGGCATGGAGAGAAAGGAGGGAGAGGGAAGCAAGGAGGAAAAGAGAGAGGGAGAGGCAGGGAGGAAGGAATCAAGAAAGTCTATGCATGGGAAAGGAGAGGGAAGGAAGGGAGAAAAGAATTTAAAAAAGAACAAAGAGAAGAAAGAAGAAAATAACAGCTAACGCTCTCAGAACGCTCTGCCCCAGGCCCCATTCTAAGTGCTTTTCACATGTTTTTGCTTATTTCATGGGGCAGGCAGCATGCTGTGCCCCTTTCCCAGATGGGAACGCTGAGTCCTGAGGACGTGGAGTCATTTGTTCAAGGTGGTTCAGCCAGGAAGTGCGGGGGCTGGGACTCCTCTCCAGGGAGTCTGGCTCAAGAGCCCTCTCTCCTAACCCACATCTCTCAAGACAGAAGGAAGGGAGAGGGGGTGAAGAGAAGAGGCGATGATACTCACCTTGCAAAGGGCTGGGACACTCCCAGGGCAGCCGATTTGGTGATGCCTGGAGGGGAACAGAAAAATTGGGAGGGTTTTAGCTATCAGGGTGATGTTCTGCAGAAGTGGTGACTCAGGACACTGGCATGGGCAGTGCTTTGCTTCTTGGACAGTTTCTGTCGTGGGCTTTTTCCTCCACAGAAGCTTATTGGTGGCGCAATATTTTAGTACTCATCGTCTTTTTTTTTGAAAGAGGGTTTCGCTTTGAAAGAGGGTTGTCACTCAGGCTGGGCAGTCTTCCTCTTGAGGGGTTCAGAACCCTTTCTGGGTGTGTTTTGTCTCCAGGTGCTCAATAAAGGATGACATGCAAAGAATCTACAGCATCTCAAAATCCCAGAGTAGAATCCATTCCCCTCCCACTGCACAGATGGAGAAACAAGAGCCAAAGAGATAGAAAGAACGTGCCTGAGCCGACGGCTCACCTGATTAGACAGCAGCACCGCTGGGAACTGAATCAAGCCGGTGCCATTTCAGTGCTGGATGGAGAGCCACTCCCTTCCCCGCCTCAAAAGCGACCCCAAGGACCCCAGAACGGCAGTCACCGGCAGGCTTTGATTACCCAACAACCATTCCCCTTCCTCCGATGACGTCACCTTGGCGTTCCTCCCCTGCCTCCCCCTCTCCAGTGCCCGGGGTTCAGGTGGGGCTGGCACCAGCACTCCAGGGAAGGCACATCCTGGGTTCTCCTCTAGGCACCACCCAGGGTGACGGAGCAGGGAGAAGGACGAGGCCTGAGCTCCTGGCACAAGTGCCTTGCACCGTATCCCTGGACACACGGCACCCAACACTGCTGGCAGAGAATATGCAGGAGGTGATGAAAAGTGAGAGTTAAGCTGGGAGAGTTGTTTGCCAGAGGACGACTTCACGTAAGGACAGTTCACTGGGGAGTCTTTGTGCTCCACCATCTTCAACAACGCAACTCCCTGTCCTCACTGCGGAGTCCTGGACAAATTCCAGACACTGTGTCTGCTGATGGGGAAAGCGTGCACCAACCTGCCAATTCCTGTGCCCTGTTGTGGAGGGCAGTGGCTGGGCCATCCTTGGGCCCTGAGGCCCAGAGCTCTGAGCCTCTCTTAGCTCCTGAGCTGAGGGAGACTCAGCAGACCAACTTGGACTTCCAACTCCTGCACTTGCTGCTGTGAGACTCTGGGCAGGGTGCCTAGATCTCCTGATTCCCCCTATGCAGTGGGGATAAAAATACTCATCTTGCAAGGATGCAGGAGGATTAAAGGAGATAATGATGATCTCCATCATTTACCTAGAGCTCGCTACGTGCCAAACTCTCTTCTAAATACTTTACCTGGATTATTTTAATCCTCATACCCTACGAGGAGGGTTCTATTTTCACCCCCAGATGAAGAGCTGTAGGCACACAGAGTTTAAGTAACTCACCCAGGGCCACACAGGACCTAACCAGTGGAGCTGTGATCTGAACCCAGGTGATCTGGCTACAAAAAGTTTGTCTTCTCAACCATGGCACTGCAGCCAACAATGACGGTCATCGTCATAATAGCAACAAGCATTCACTTAAACGTTGACTATGTGCAGGCCCTGTGAACTGCTGACACGTGTGTCCTCATGGCAACGCCAGGAGGCAGGCGATGCCATTCTCTCTCCTGCACAGCAGAAGACACTGGGGCTCCAAAGGTTAAGTGCCTCGCTCAAGCCACACGGCCTGTGCACAGGGGAACTGGGACTTGAGCTCGAGGGCTATGTGAGTCCAATCCAAAGTCGATACCCTTAATCACCTCCCCGGCTGAATCGAATTCTGTTCAAGTCCCAAACCACTGGGGTGGGAGCAGGGGTCTTAAAGTTCATTTAGAGAGTCATCACTGGAATTTAAAAAATAGAGAATTGTCTATTTCATTACAAAAAATGTTAGCATGTATGGCCCCTAGTGAAGAAGGAATTGTGTGAAACCCCTGTTCCAGTTATAGATGTGAGAAATGTGTACGTGTGCACGCTGAATGGCAGTGTAAAAATACATTTCTTATTACGGATCACATTCAAAACAGAAGTTAGGAGCTGGGTGTGGTGGCTAGTGCTTGTAGTCCCAGAGACTTGGGAGGCTGAGGCAGGAGGATCGCTAGAGCCCAGTTCGAGGCTGCAGTGAGCTATGATGTTGCCACAGCACTCCAGCCTGGGCAACAGAGCAAGACCCCATCTCTGAAAAAAGGTTATAACAGCAGTGGCCCAATGTCAAGACATCAAGGAAAGCCGCTGGCACACAGTAGGTGCTTATTCAATGCTGATTTCCCTAGCCTGATTTGTTCCTCCAGGCAGGATGCCCCGCCCTGCACGGTCCCCTCTTCATCCTCCCTCAGGACGAGGAAATGAACTGTCTCATTCTGAAGCAGCCACAGTCTCATTACTGGCAAAATCTCACGACTTGGGTACGTTTAGTAATGCATAAGTTGCTGAATTAAACATTTTGAATGTTTTCTTTAATAAATATGTAAATATTCATAAAAATCGAAATCTATGGAAACAACATTCCTATGGGCTCGAATTAACTCGGCATCCCATAAATTTGAGGCAAGTGTTTTCCTTCCGCTCTCCATGGCGTGATTTGCATGTTTGCCTCCCCGCTTCCTTTCCAAGCCTCCACCCCGTTCTCTGAATTGCTGAGCAACCTGCCATCCCCACAAGGGCAGGTCTCCCTCTCCTGCTGTGCAAGCCCATAATACTCTCCCTTTCCCACCCCAGCCACCCCAGGAAGACTGTGCAAGTGGGAAACAGGCATTTTTAAGTGCTAAGACATTTTCCTTTTGCAGATTGTGTGATTTTTTAAAAACACAGGCTTTTTATCTGTTATCCATTGGCATTTAATCTTTTCATCCCAGGACACTTGTGGGAATTGAGAAACTGGAAAATGAGAGTGTTGAACTGTATATGGAATGATCTATTTTCTCCCTTTCTCCCTCTCTTCCTCCCTTTCTACTGCCTTTCTCTGTGGTTAGGATGGTGTAGACTTCATTGACGATCCTGACATCCAGGATAAGGCAGGGGTCTCTAAGCGCCTTCCCTCCTTTGGGGGCCTAGGTTGGGGCTGTGTCAGGGATGGAGATCCTCGGTACTTTGCACAGAGGTCGGGGGGCAGGGACTGCCCAGGAGCAGAGAGCTTCTCTCTTCCTCTTGTGCTCCTGCTAGTGATCGAGGGCTATTAGTCCTCAGAAGTCATGTGGACCAGGGGGTCTGCCCTGCAGCTGTTGTAGCCAGACATCATCATGGTACCAGGCAGTGGGCTTGGCAAAGTGGTCGTTGTGGGCAATGCCAGCTCCAGTGTGACAGGTGGGAAAGTGGGCAGTCACAGGAGACAACCTGGTCCTCAGTGCAGCCCAGAAGGTCTTTCGATGACCCCCAGCTGCCCACATCACCACTTTCTTGATGCCACTGTACTTAACAGCTTTTTCCAGATGGCAAGTCAGAGCCTGAACAGATACCCCAAGGGTGGAGACACAGGGGGCCGTGCCAGTGAACTTCCCGTTCAGTTCAGGAGTGCCCGGGCTAGAGTGCAGTGGCATCATCATAGCTCACTGAAACCCCAAACTCCTAGGCTCAAGTGATCCCCCTGCCTCAGCCTCCAGAGTAGTGGGGACTACAGGCGCACACCACCACACCTGGATAATTTTTTCTATTTTTAGTAGAGACAGGTCTCCCTCTTGCTCAGGCTGGTCTCCAACTCCTGACCTCAAGTGATCCTCCCACCTTGGCCTCCTAGTGCTAGGATTACAGGCGGGAGCCACTGTGCCCAGCCTCCATTTACTTCTGAATTAAAGACTCTAAGCCTCTCCTTCCACCCCAGCTTCCTATGGGTGAGGGGAGGATTCGCTAAGCATATGGTCATAGCCTCTGGGACGAGCTCATTCATTCATTCATTCATTGCCTACCAAGTGCCGGGCATGTGCTCCAAACTGAGTTACAGTAGCGAGTAAAAGCAGTCAGAGCTTCTGTCCCTATGGAGCCTCCTGTCTGATGGGGGACACAGGTGGCAAATAATCACCCAAGTGAGTGTTTAACGACAGTCACCAGGAGCTGCGAAGGAAGACAGTGGGCGGTGCAGACCAGGGCACCTGGAACCTTAACGCGCACAGGACTCGCCTGGATACCTTGTTAAGCTGCAGATTCTGATTCTGTTGATCTAGGAAGTTCCCAGGTGATGCTGAAGCCACAGGCCCACAGGCCACACCCTGAGTGGCAAGAGTTTAGACTGTGGGCTGATACAAAACTACAAATTACTAAAAATTATCACAGTTTTCTGTTTATGAAAATAAATCTCCATTCCAGAAGTCACAAACTCAAAAGCCTACTGGGGCCAAGAAGGTATTAATAATATAGAATCAGTGAGCAGAGCCTAAGACCTAGTTTTGACATGAGGAAACTGAAGCTGCAGGCTGAGTGTACAAGGTCACACTCGTGTGTCATTTCTTCTGTGTGTCTGATTGTGGGAAGTAACTTACCCAAGGACACACACACTTTTTCATTCCTTCACGCAGTCAACAAATGTTTTTCAGACACCTACCGTGGGCCAAATCCGAAAACCCAAATCTTACAATTTGTTAACTTAATGTTCTTGCCAAAGAAAGCCGCTGGTCTTAAGGGGTCAGATCCACATTCACATCTTGGCTCTGCTGCAATACTGCTGTGTGACCTCGTGCCTGTCACTTCCTCCCTCCGAGCCTCGGTTTCCTTGTCTGCAAACTGGGGCAACATCTTGCACCTACAGATGAGGCAGGTACCTGACAAATTGACACACAGGAGCTACTAAAAGCTTTTCACTCTCCTGGGGGCTCTTGTTTAAGCCACTTAAATCCATGAGCCCAATTTGAATGTTCACACTTTTTTCACCTCTCACTGGGAGGATTAAAAAGCTAATGATTCTGAAAGCAGCAACTGCTGTTATGTGGCCTAATTGGACCCCCGGGGCCGGCTTCTAACTGATCCCCCGTGAGATGAGACAGTTTCTAGTGCCAGCGAGATGTCTTGAGGCGGGTCTTTGCTGAGAAAGGTGTATGTCTATAAACTGTATCAGCTCATCTCCCTGGTGCGGGGGATTGAAATCACTCCCGTACCAGGGACAGCGATGGCTGAAAAGGCACCGTCCTAGTTCAGACATGTGTGCCCAATTTTGACTCTCACTGAGTAGCTCCATGACCCTGAACAAGTCCTTTGTCCCTCATGGGAGATGTTGCTGAGGACAGAAAGGAGTGAGGCAGCATGTCCCAGAGTGTGATGATTTTAGGAGATCAATACAGGCTCTTCTATTGAAATCATCACCAATTAATTTTCGTGTGCATTAGAATCATAACTAGACCATTGAAGTCGTAACTGTTCATTTCTGGAACTGATTGAAGTCGTCCTTTCAAAATGACCTTATTTCAAGGGAGTTGTTTTAAAGAAAAATTATTAATAGTAACCAAGTGGCAGTAGAGGTGGCCTGGATGTAAGGCAGAAAGTGGCTCAAGTGCCGTCTGTGACATGCTGCCGTAGGTGGAAGCTCCCCGTGGAGCGCACGATGGGATTAGTAATAGTCAGCACCCTTTTTTGTAAAGAGGGGACTGGCGGTCTCCTTCACGCTGCAGCAAAACCCCAGAGTGTGGCTTCTGTTCTGTGCAGGTGGAGGTTGTTCTGGGCGTGAAGGCCGCTGGGGAGACCAGCCGAGGTGGGGAAGGGAAGCCGCCACGTGGCTCCCTGGCCGGCACCTGGGCACAGCTCTGGGCAGCTCAACCTGGCTTGGATGAAATGAATCAAAACCTACCAGCCCCAGGCTGGAACCGGCAAGACTGAAACTGAAAATTAGGCCTTGTCACACCCAGGGCAGAGGAGGTGCAGGAAGTGAGAGAAGCTGCCAGCCCAGTTTGTTCCGAGGGCAGCGGTGGTTTCACCTCTCCTTGGAAACCCTTAATAAGATTATAGCATCGGCTTTTGAAAAATGCATCTGCATTTTAAAAGGCAAATTTTTCTCTATTCAAGGTAACTTCTCTACCACCCCACCCCCTTCCAGAAGACACGATACAATTCAGATCCAGTCTTCCCATGAATAGTAATGAACGATAGGTAATATTTCTCAAGTGGGTCCTGCAAACCAGGGCGCTGTGCTAAGGGCTGCGTGAGTGTCACCCCTTTTATTCCCCACAACAACCCATCGAGGAGGTTATCAGTGCCTGTACCTTACAGGTGTGGAAAATGAGGCAGGGAGAAGTTAAGGAAACTTTACCACGGATTCAAAGTCAATATCAACCTGAAGTTATCTGTGCTTCCTCAGTACCACTCTATATGTATCCATCCATCACTCTGCCCACTAATAAATAATTTTTAAG